>OZ025200.1:2156661-2551661 GCA_964019065.1 Catostylus mosaicus | reverse complement strand
CATCTGATTGGTCATTAAAACATGAGGTGATTTATATTGTATGAGCAGTAGCGTAGCCAGGGGGGGCAAGGGGGCCGTCGCCCCCCCAATGACAAAATATTAAGAAATTGATGGAAATTGCATTATGTTGCCGTTCACTTTGTGCAGTGCCGAGAGAGCATTTTCAAAACTAAAACTTATAAAAACGAGGTTGAGATCCACCATGGGACAAGAAAGACTTGAAAGTCTTATGTTGATGTCTGTTGAATCCGACATTCTAAAAAGTCTTGACTTAGAGCTGCTTGTGAAAGACTTTGCAGATAGGCCCCTAGAAAAATGGACTTAGTTTAAACTTTAATTTACAAGTGAATATAAATATACATATGTTATGTCTGCAACATTAAATCGAACTAATTAGTATCAAACAGTATCAGATGCATCAAGATCTTAAAGTGCCTTCGTAGAGCAGCTCCCGTACACATTGACATGCAATGCAAATGGGTTTCACTATATAGCTTTGAAAAGATTACCACACTACAAATGTAATGCTAAGCTTATCACATCTCAAATTTTGAACGCTTCTCATTTCCATTAAGCGTGTTTGCGCAAAAGAGACACTCTTCAATGTTTGTTCCTGGCCTGCAACAAATTGTGAGGTGCTACAAATATTGCAAGTGGCAATCCACAGGACCCCGTTCATCTCTTGCTCCATTTGCCCCCCCCCCCCCCCAAAGAAATGACCCTGGCTACGCCACTGTGTATGAGGTGATATTTAACAAAAACCTTTAATTTCACTGCTCCAGAATTTTTCACCAAGATGATTATGACAGCTTGGGTTTTTCTTACAATTCATTCTGAAATTAAAAATAAGTTATTCAAATTCCAATATTTATTTACAAATGGACATTGGAAATAATCTACAATTTTCATTGTAAATGCACAATATTTACAAAATTGCCCTTCATGTCCGAGGTCATAAAAATTAAACAACCATCAAAACAAATCATTCTGGTACAAAAAATTTGGCACTGATGTAGAAATGTACCTGACATGCACATATAGCAAAACCAATTTTGAAAATAATGGGTTTTATGCACTTTCCCTAACCCTATTACACCGATGCTAACTCTAACTTTGACCTTGACCCTACCCCAAACCTTTTGGGTAACCCCAGAATATATAGTAGTTTATAATAATGCTACTGCTGTTGGAAGGTACGTTAGTGCATTAGGGCTAAAAATCTTACCTAATGGTATTTGTATTATAGCGTCTGTTAAGAACTTTCCAATAGAATAGTAGGGCACATACAAATTAATCGATTTAAATAGACCATTTTTAAAAAATATTTACTCTGTTTAGAAAATCGCCCTGGTGTTTTTCAATGCGTGACAAAAAGGGAAATTACAGATCCCGATTGGATTGGCCCTAAACCGCCGAGAAAGGACATAATTTTGTCCTGGAGTGGCGGTGGTGCAAGCTTCCATATTACCTGCATGATCCTCTCTCGCACATGGTTGCGTCTATACCAAATGATTGATGGAGATATTTTACATGAATCTTTTCTTCTGTTAGTGGTTCTTCAAATGATTCTACCCAATTCCATCTCTCCTCATCAAAATTCGACTTCGCAGTGTTTCCCTTTTTCGGCGCCATGATGGATCAAGTTCGCGGGCAATGGTTCCCGTTGTTGTTGTTGGAATCAAAAGCCATCTTCAGGGGGAACGGGAATCTCTCTAGGGGGGGGGGGTAACTTCGCTCCTCGCACTGTACTGATATCATATCTTTGCAGCAAACATTTGGCTTCTTAAGGGCAACCTTCTTGGGGTCCTTGTGTTCTCTTAAAAACTTAACTTATAAGAGATGTCAAGTTGGCAGGGCAATCGCGGCAAAGAAAAATTGGGCCTCTGGGAAAGTCGCTTCAAATAATCTTATTTATGCTGACTGGTAGCTGTTGCTGAAACAGTAAAATGCCAGCAATGCCACATCTTAGTCCGCCATATTGTTTTTTATCGCATAAAGAGGATCAAATTTGAGTTCTTCGGATAATAAACGTTTGGGCGCATCTTAGAACTCCAATACAGACAAATAACAGAATTTACAATATTGTGCCGTTCCCAGGTAGTCTCCTCATAGATTCAGGAAGTATGACTTACTGAAGGGTTATTTGTGATTGTTCAGAAATAAGCATTGTAGCAAAATCCAAACAGAATTTTTCGGATATCAAAATAGTTCCTCGCCTCAGACCCCCAGGTGCCTCTAAAGCCCCCCTGTGAGCACTGTAAGCGGTAAAAAGATAACAAGACAGAGCAAAAACCTTACAATTTTCTACATAGTATCTTAAACCTCATTACATTTCATTTTTACAATGGAATATTTCTATTTAAAATTATCTAACATTTACCACGAGAAGCAAATAATTTATATACAATAGTGACAACTTTAATAGAGATCGATTAATGGTTATCTCGATAGACCTGCCTTAAATTGAAAAAGACCATAAACCTCGAAAACTAATTACATAAAAGTAGTTAAAATGATGCCAGCTCGAGGGGCGTTGGACAAAAATGTATTTTCAGGAGACTAACCTTTTTCGCTAATGTTAGGAAACAAATGAATATTTCCACTTATTCTTGCAACTTTTTATCCAATCTCGTTAAAAAAATATTTAAGGTTCGTAAAATTCGCAACCTTATCTACTGAAAACTAACGGTCAAAATAAGAATATAAATTTGAACTAAACATAAGGCACAGGAACACAGAACAACTTTTCTAATGATCTACAATTAACATCTGATTCTATATGTATTTCATGTTGCATATAAATTGAGCATGAATGCCTTAAAAATGCTCGAAAGTATATATTAAGAAAATAACAGCTTAACCAGAAATGAGAAATGAAACTACCAGTTAAATTACGCTTGACTACTTGTAAACAACTTGAGGTCTGGTGCCGAGCAGACGAGATGTCGTGAGAATCTGTTTGAATTCAAAGAGAGGTTGCTACCATTTGACTTTACTGATAGGTATGCGTTGTTGTTTGAAGGAGAGGTTACTCCAGAAGATAGACCTATAAATTAAAAATAAAACATGTGAATTCGTTGCACATTGCATTGCAAAAACATTGGTTGAAAAACTGTTCCGTCTGCAAAACTTTAAAATTGCACAGAAATAGAAAACATAATTTAGCAAATTAAAAAGCACATTCTTATCCAGAGAATGGATGAGAAAAGGCACTCTTAGGCTACGTTAACATGAGCAAAATTCGGATCTAAATCGGATCCGATCTACGGATACGCCTTGCGTTTGCACGAAATATCGCAGATCCGATCCAGTTCTGGATCTCTGTCAAAGTAAATCCAGTTAAGATCCGATCCAATATAGATCAGATCCAGTTTACACTCTATTTTAAGAACCAGATAATTTTTGCCGAGGCTCGATGTTCTTAAAGTTTTTCATAATTTGAGGCTCGAATGTTCTTAAAATTGTTCTAATTTTAGGAGCAATTTTTCCCCAAAATTTATTGGAACTACATGCAGTACAATATACAGCACAGTACAGTATAGCTTAATGGATTTACACTTCCATTACATACTATGCATGTACCCAGCTATTTTACCAAGGCATAACACGTTGTCTTATGAATAACTTTTGTTTTGGAATTGCATGGTTTTGTTTTGTTGAAGTGAAAAAATTAAAAAGTCACTTTGTTTTTCACATGTTTCTTTTATAATTTCTCATCCGATGCTGGGGATTTTCTAAAACTGTTCTTAATTTTTTGGGAATGTTCTTACAAAGTGTGTTCTTATAAAAAAAGAGTGTAGATCCGATCTACTTTTGTTCGTATAAATGTAGCCTTAAACGATGAGAGTTGATGCCTATTGGCCAAAAGAAATAGCCAATCCCACTTGCATTGGCCACGTGATCTTTGATGTGCAACTGGTTATCTTTTTCGGTTCGCCCTTTCGTCAGAGTCTAATATTTTCATAATCTGAGGAGTGCAAAATAAAAAAGGATGCTTTTCAGTAAGCTAACTTATGTTCCCCTCATTTTGTTAACTTTTCAAAATATTCAAAGAAGCCATCACAATGGTTGTTATGTATATTTATGTATTTATAAACTAAATAATAGCCTATGGAATGTTTAAAAAAAACTATAGAATAATCGAATAAAAGTCATTTTGATGAATTTTATACATATAAATATATAAAAATATAAAGGGTGTAGACTTAAAAAACAATAGGATGATTTCATCTGCAGGGATAAAAGCCACGAAACTTACCGCGAATTGAACCGGCAGAACGTACAACTCTTCCTGAATTAGGTGATTTCATGGTCGGCGAAGCAAGCGAAAATGTGGGTGATGGACTTGCTAGATAAAAGAGCAAAAGGATTGGGTTAACAAGGCAAACGTCTGCGAATACTAAAAAAAGATTATGCTGTGCAATAAAAAAGTAAAATGCCAACTCAATAGTCAGTAGAGTAATTTGAGCATTTGTACATAACACGGCACCAAGCGAAGGCGTTAAGGTCGCATGGTAGTATAACTAGAGTTAGTGCTACACCTTAAGCACTGTAAGGTAAATGCATCTGCACGTCATCAACATTCACTCAAACAAAGGCTCACGGCCTTGCTTCCGATCAGCTGCTACAAGTAAGTCCGAGACATGCATTAAAAGATGCTTCGGGATGAAGCAAGAAACTTTTGCATTTGTTCCATACCTTTTGGAGTACTTGTTCCACTGTTCTGTGATTCCATCCCAGCATTATGACGCCTTATGAGGATGGGACTCCTGGGAACCGTCTCTTCCTCTTCAAATGACAAATTATCAATGCCAAATTTAGATTTCTCTGTTATTTCTGCGTTTCGTGAGTTCATAAAATTAGTAACTTGGAAATTTCTAGTGGCTTGCGTCCGTTCTCCGCTAATAAAATTAGTGACTTCGTTAGAATCGGGTGAACGTGCTCTTACTAAAATAATGTTTGATGGGAAATCTGTGGCGTCCTCCTCTGTACAATCCTCTATAGTCAATGGAGATGAGTCTTTGATAAGCTCTTGCTTGGGTTCAGTTGAGTCATTTTCATCCTGCAGGGTGTCATCATCTGATTGGCTACTTGATGTATCATGTGAGGATGGAACAGGCAATGCTCTGGGTGGTAATTCTGGTAAAGAGCCCTTCGAAGGTAGAATTGATATGTATCTCAATAATACATGTAGTACTTTATCATCAATAAAGATGCAATAAACAGAATGTACAATCAATACAAAGGAGACAACATCAATAAACTTGACCTTCAAACTTTTATTCTAAACCATACCAACTACAATAACCAATTCCTTTTAAAAAGTAATTAAAAATAACTACAACAAATATTAGATATTGCCTATTTTGTTTACAAATTGAAAAAAATTACCGATGCTGATAATGTTATTGCATGAATCCATTGATGTCGTAACAGCAAAGTTGGACTCTGGAAAAAATTTTCAGTTTTATATAGATTCATTATGCAACTGTTCCATAAAATTCAAATATATATATATATATGTTATCGGGTTTTTAAGAACTATTTCAAAAATTCTTGTTTAATGTAGCTAAGAATTATCAATGTAGATATTTATTATAATTATTCTGTTCATTCATGCAGTATTTTTTTTTAAAATTTCAAAATGTAGACAATAGTTAACACGAAAAGTTAATTCTTGTAAAGAGAACAATAATGACAATGTTTACACAGGGTAAACCTCTTCAACACATGAAATGCTGTTATCAACAAGCTGAAAAAGAATCATGCTAGAACCTACCTTGAAATAATACCTTGCCTTACTGGTCCTTAGGAAAAACGGGAAACTATATTTTTTTCGCTTTCCAATAATACATTTGGAACATGGCGTTAGTTCAATTGATCCACGAAACTGCAAAATAAATAAAATACATCCAAAACCGGACCATATAGGCAAAAATAATTGCAAATGATAAATTATAATCTATTCAAAAAAAAACTATAAAAATAAAAATTCTCAAGTCATGATTGAAGGCTCCATATTGAATTAAAATTTAGAACATATAAATAAGAAAGGTTGTAAAGTGAAAACAAATTTTGCTAAAAATCAATGTCAGCAAATAATTTTCCAAGTGAATTATAACTCCAAGAGAGCAGTGGTTAGCAATAGCAAACATAATTGAAATCTAAAATTATATTATTCATGCTATAATTACCGAATCTCTTAGCTCCTCTGTTTCACATTTATGAGTGTAAAATAACAGAAAGTTTCCTCTACAGATGACCCAGTATTCAATCCACTGAAATGAGGACAACAAAATTTGATTATTGTGAATGTATGACGCTGAGAAAATGCAGCATTTAGCTGTGAAAAGGCAGAGGGACACTTCAGATGTCTAAAATCAGGAACAGAACATGTGTATTATAAAGACAGTAATGTGCTGAATCTTATTGATAATATGCCAGTGCTTTTTTCTAAAAGTGACCTTTCAAAATCTTTTAAAAATAATATTTTGTAAAATTTGACTTGGAAAACTTTTCCAGAGAGATGGAAGCATAGCCTTAGTGTCCACAAAACTAGACGCAAAATTGATGATAAAAGTGCATGCATAAAAAGCGTAAAGGACATAGTAGACCAATGACAGAAGATGCTTGTCACAATATGCAATTTCACATGTACACTTTCACATTTTGTTGCCATTTCTTATTTCAAACATGAAGGACCATTGTAAAATAAATATGCTTTTTGCAAAAGTTATTTCCAATCCTCTAGTTCCTAGTTTAGATGAAACTTTTGCCATTTCCACACATGGTCAAGAGATTTTTTGCATTACAGTGGCATTGCTAATATCTCATTTAAAGCCTGCAATCTGATCTCAAATTCGTTAATAATTGATGTAAACCAGCAACAAATCTACTCAAAATAATAAATGAGATGAGAGTTTGTTTCCATTCAAATAATTGCCAATAAAGGCTGCAAAAACATCTTGATTTGGAATCAAATGCATTGAGTTCTTTTCATTAAATAAATGAGCTTAATTCAAATTTTAAGGCAATGCTGAGCCACCAGCAGAGTTCATTCAAAGCCTGTATTTGATTATGTTGACCAACAATAACAGACATTAAACATTCATGAAGGTCTCCATGACTAATGGTCTGCATTGATCGACATTTAATAATGAGTAGGTATTTAAAAATCAGATAGGGAATCAACATGCTTTGTTTAAACTGTAAAACCCTACTGGGACAAAAGGATTGAAACACTCTTTTTATAATGGTTGCTGTCTTTGAGTATTATGTAAAATGGAAATTTTTCAAATGATAATTACAGCCCCCTTCTAGCTATGTTCAACAGATTTAGGCATAAATCTTTTAGTTTCACTCTTGATCCTACTTCTGTAGTTTAAATTTCAACATGTTAGTTTATAAACAATGCTGTTTAAGTTAATTAATAAAATATGTTTCATGATCCATCAAAAAATTTTTGACAGAAAATTGACTGACTAACAAAATCTCATAAAGTCAAATAATACAAAAGTGTTTCATCCAGGATGAATCTTTTTAATTCTTAAAATACAATTTATATATGAAATATTAAAAAACAAAAATAGCCAACTCATCTTTACACTAGCACTATGGGGCATGCAAAATTTTAAAATGCAACAGCAGAGCTTCACACTTGTTGTTTGTCAAACAGCTTTTTACAAGTTGAATGGCAACATTTTTCAATGCAATTAAGTTACGATTTCCAAGCTTAAAATATCTCCTGAAAGCGGCCACTTCACTGCATTTGCCGATTGAAAATCATGGTTTGTTTACTGGAGGGTGATTTTGGCAGCCATTGTGATCGAGGTTGAAATACTTTTGTACCTTTACTGAACAAAATCTTCTCTTTCATGTAATTTAATATACAAATGGTTAAAAATTACACATTCTCTACTTTTAATAAGCACATGCCATGAGCTTTCATTCATTCCTTTCTTTGACTTTTGATTATTATTTCCTTTGTTCTGTTTCTCATTATTCCATAAAGGCTGAAATACACGATCAGTTTTTTTCATCAGTTTTGATCCTCAGTCAAAAATCTGTGACGTTTTATGACTGATCAGTTTTTTTGAAAGTTGGACGTCCTAACTTTTGAGTTAAATTGATCAGTAAAAAGGTATTTCAAAAACAGAAAGAAGTGGTTATCACGGCAATTAGCCGATTATCTATGATGTTTTTAAGCATGCTAATGAGGCATATTCAGGATAGTGAAACTTTTCAGGGTTAATCAATGTAAAAACAACCTTCATCATGGCTACGAAAACAATAAAAGGTTGAGTGTTGAGAACAAACAGAATAAGCGCTTGGAAGGCAGAACCTAGTTTTTGGAATGCTATGTCAAGCATATACAAGAATCTTTAGGCAAAGTATAAGTATAGTATATAGTATAGTATATCTTATAGTATAAGTAACAGCAAATATCTTCTGTATAAGAACAAATCTAATTGCTATCAATAATTATTGGAGCAGCAGCACCTTCCGCTTTGCTATCGATGTTCCTCGCAAAACTTAAAAAAGACTGACGAATCTTTGACTGATCGTGTAAACGCATGCTCTTTCAGTTAAACTGATGAATAAAACTGAAGTGAAAAACTGATTTGAAAAAACTGATAAAGAAAACTGGTCGTGTATATCAGCCTTAACTCGACTAGTCATTCACTTATTAATTCATACCTTTCCATTTGCTTCCTTTTTCTGGAGATACTGTTCCATATATTTCTTTGGTCTCTCCTCAACAATCTCTGATTCCATCTCTTGCAAAGATTCAATTACAAATGCATCATTGTGTAAGGGCCTGGCAGTAACAAGAAATACTGATTATCTCTTTGTAAATTGACGCCTTCTAAACACCTAGCTTTCAAAACAGCTGTCTTTAGCTGTCATGTTAGAAGGGGCACCTAGTTATGTAGGATGATCTACTGAAAGAATGGGTGTGCTGCTTTGAAGTTACCAGCAAGTTTAAATACTTGCTTATAAAATACCCAAGCATAGTAAAAATTTCTCCGTTCTCAAACAAAATTCTTTTTCCATGGGATTGCACAACCTTGAAGGCCCTCTGATCTCCCTATCCCTGCTCTTTTGTATGCTTGTCATCAAAATAAAATTAAATTCACAGTATGAATCAATCTCATCTGGAGCAATTAGAGACATAATATGTACAGTAACAATTTCCAAAACAAAACAAAATGGAATAAAACATTACAAAACCGACTTACATCTTTAAAGCAAGTCACAGGATGACAGATCTTTTCAGTTTGTCCCAATTAAGCATAAAAATAATTCAATTTCATAATAATGTCATGACCACACTGCTCAAAATGCAATTTTGATTCAAATGAGTCTGAAGTACTATCCATTTGTTTAAAATTCCGTGGGATTTACCGTATCTAGGGTCCAAACTCTATCCCACACAAAGACTATTATTAATTCGTCACAGGTTTATATGATCCCAATGGTATCGACAAAATAAATAATTTTCATTCATTTTCCCTGCAATTATTTGATTAATTGTCAGCAGGCCCTTGTTACCTAGCAACAAGTAATATACAACCGTTGAATCTAAAAGTTATTTCTAAGGGTAACAAGAAAATAAAAACAAATAGTAAATAGCAACCAACTTCTGACTCATCTACGGAAAAATAAAAATGTTCTTGACAAAATATAATTGTTTAATTATAAATGATAGTTTCTGTTACGGCGTTAGGATTTAGACTGTACTTTGCGGATGCCTATATGACCTAACTGGCTAAATTTTAGCTGCCCTTCAAAAAAGTTCAGATGAAAACGATTAAATATTGTCGCGGTGTTTCTGTCAGTACGGGCCGCTGTTTGAAAGTAACATGAATTTCAAAGCTATGGGGATTCAAGCAAAGAAAGGAAATTGCAACAAGGAGTTGAACCAACTCGTACCGAAGTTTATTACCCAGCGCCATTAAATTTGACTTCAAAGCCGAGTTCTACAGTCTTCAGAACGATGAAAATCTTTGGCTTTTTAACGATAAAGATAAAAACCAGTGTATGTTACATGGATGCTAAGACGGTTGATAATCCAATTCAATTTTGGAAATTTGAAAAATTTAGTAAGAAGCGAGAGGACCGCCTGGTTACTCAATGTTGTTTACTATGTTACATTGAATTGCCCGACTTAACAGTTAACATTACAGGCGCACTTTGTTTAAGCAGCAATCTCCAGTTTCATACACATTCAGGGTTAACGCCTCTGTTCTGAATAAAATTATGAGCAGAAATAGGGTTATATCTCATCTTTTAGGGTCTTTGCTAAATAAGACATATAAACTTGAATTTCCAAACTATCATGGCCTACATGTATAACTGCGGTTAATAAGTTTCCTGTAACAGCAAACTTACTTTCCAACTATAACTTCCCAACCAAAAACATTCCATTGGCCGATAACTCAAGTACACATTGTAGCATTCATTGACTATATTGATTTACACTTTCTTTTAAAGATCTTTCTTGGATAGCCACGACTTGGATGTCGACTTAACCACAATGAGTAAAAGCCTCGACGACGGGTAGGCTTAAAAACGGACTACGAAATGCGGAACATGTTCTGTCACTTGTAGTAACATTTCCCCTTCCTATTGGGGGGAGGGAGGCATAAGCATTGGCGGGCCCACGGGGGTATGATGGGATAAATGCCCCCACTTTTTCAAAATTTGACAAAAATTGTAGTTGAAAAATTTGGTAAAAATGCTTCAGTCGACCTTGTATGAAAAATGAAAAATGATCTAGAAGTTACACAGTTTAAAACAAGGGACAATTTAGAAATATTGAGATAAATAGCTGAACTGGGACAGGTTGAAAGAATTTTCTAAAATAATATGCAGCCCTGAGGCAAACAGTGCATGCACTGCAGTCGGAAATGCCATATTATTTTTATTATTAGTAGAAGACATTTGTGCCCCTCCATTTGAAAAAATTTTGGACTTCTACCTATTCATTAATTTTTTTTCTGGCCATGCCTCTGGGCATAAGTCTTAAGACCTGCAACGGTGGGACAAATCTAAAAATACAAGCAATGCCATGGCAAAATGGAATAAGTAGCTCACTTGTACAAGTTGTTGGGCAGCCTGTAGTACACCCCTTCCCTAATTTCCAAATTTTAAAGGCTCACATATTATTCATTTGTGTATTTCAACCATGATTGTGCCAAGAGAGAGGGTTCCTAACTCCCGGGGACTCAGCCTCTTCAAACAATAGTGATTATTGTTAAGGCTCAAGGTCCCACCACAGAATCTTGCATCCCATATTCCAGTCCACCCTTTACACTACCTTATCAATAAAAATAGTACTGCATGATGTCAACAAAAAATGAGGTCACTCAAGATTACTTAAAAAGGAATATCATCATCACTTAAACAAAAACTATTGCATGTTTACCCCTAAGAGGCTTTTTTCTCAACTTCACAGTATCACAACAGGTTTTTCCTACTTGAGCCTGCAAAGAGCCTAGAATTCAAACAAAGGGATATGACTTTGCTTGCAGCAAAGACAATGGATCCATTTCATATTTGGTGGGAAGACTTTCTCAAAGACAGAGGAACTTTCATCACAGTTTCAAGGTCGGTAATTCTTACAAAATGATGTAGTTTTTCCAACTTTGGCACAAAATGGGCTAAAAAACTTTTGATAAAATCAAAATAATAAGTGAAAATTAGTGGAAAAAAAACAAACTTACAAATACTGGTAACATCATATTGCTTTCTTTTTCAAATAAATGATTTTATTTACATCTGAAATACTGAGATCTGCCAAAGGAAAAAGCCCTTCAGGAGATGGAGGGCTAAGAGTCTGGTGACCATCTGAAAAGAGAACTTTTTTAAATGATCTACTTTTGTTGCATCAAAAACTGAAAAAATTGAATCTTTTCAACTTTATGTCATTTCATATACTGGGAAATATTTACCATGCCATATTTGCTGACAGTTGTCTGCCACCTTGCCAGTTCAATTATTAATTATCACAAACACAGACATGTGCACAGGTAAAATGAGTGGCATTCAAGTGAGAATAAAAGCATTTTTCTTTGGCAAAAAACAAGATTACCAAGAGAAGTTTCAAAAGCAGCAGCAAAAATAGGAATCAAATATTGAATTACAAACCTGTGAGGTATTCTAAGGAATCAAGATCTGGAGTGTTCATGTAGTTGTGAAGAAGATAGAGCATGACTATCATTGCAATAATAAGGACAAACAGAAATGGGCCTAAGAAAATCCAAAGCCTGCAGAAAACCAAAATGATGATTTATTATAGGGGTGCATATGAATGCATGTAAGAAAATATATGTAATATATGAAGAATATTACAAATGTGCGATATCTTGTACAGACAATTAATCTTTGTAATGATAAGGAGCATTGTTTACTGCCTATTAGCAGAAAATAAACACAAAAAGCAAGGGTTAGGGTATGGAGAGGGGCTTATAACTTCCTCTCTTGTTTTAAAATATAATTTTTTAAGTTCTCATTGAAATTGATAAAAAACTTGGAAAGTGGTTGATGTTAAGGTAGGGAACAGAAATATTGTAACAATTGGCATTCCTGAAGAAATATATGGTGTAGGCCCAGAACATACAATCATTTCATTAGTAGCAGACAACAGGTAATTTCAAAAAGTTAAATGGTTTATACCTCTGTGGCAGATAAGTAATCCCAATTGCATCAAGCCATTGGTCAGGGAGAAGTGCCCAAAGAAGATAAAATCCTAGAAGAAAATGTTAAGTTTAAATATATACACTCTGGTTCTGATGTTTGGGGAGGATGTAGATAAGAGATGGGTGTTTAAGCAATATAATGTATATAAAAAAGTAGATAAGAATATGACATAACAGTAAATATTCAAATGATTAATGTTGACGTAAAGTGTGCACTTACCAAATCCAACATAAGTAAGAAGGTACAAAACAAAGCCATAGATGGCTCTCTCTGGTGTCGGACATGGGGAATGCTCTGCATGTTGTGGTCTCTTGTTTTCTTTTGCTGCTGATGCCATGTCAATAAGCTGTTGTAAATATGAAAAATGACTGACAAGAATCAATAGTGCTTAAAGAAAAATAAAAAAATGCAAAATTGTGTGCAACATGATGTCTTATTAAGTTCTGAATGTGATTACATGTTTGGCATTCAATAATAACAAATTATGTTTTACTAAGCATGCTTCATGGCACAGTTTGTTCCATTCAAGTATTGTACATTTATTTTTATTGATGCATTCTTGATTCTTTGCAACACAATCCAATGTGATGTTCTTGCAATGTGGATTATGGTGACATTGTTTAGAAGCAAGAAGAGAAGATGCTTGTAATCAAACTGCAATGCAGTAAGCCTCAAGCTGGTAAAGTACAACTAACCCCAAATAAGAGAGGTAAAGGGTGCCAGGGTGGATCATAGCTTTTAACCTCATTTGTCACCATCCTTATCTTACTCTTGATTACCCTGATTGTTTGGTTGATGGATGATATTGCCAGTCTTGAAAACTTCCTACTCAGGCGGGGATATCATATTGCTTTCGTTCATTTTCCATGTTTATTATTATGCCTTTTGAAATTTGCATTAATTGGTAGGAAGATGGTTAGATTCGGCTCTTTTGGATGTGGCTTGAAATTAGGGCTCTAGTTCGTACAGTATCTGTGTAAATTGTGCAAGTTGAAATGATGACAGAAAATACACACGGAATCTACTAACATGAGCCTTGCCACATAGGACCTAGGCCTTGTAACGGCGGGATATTGTGCTGCAAGACTTGCTGTGCCCTTATTTCACTTATTTAATATTAGCAGCAAAGCCTTAATTACAAGCAAACACGAAATATCTCACCAACAGTTTTCTGGTAACGAAACAGGTCTTGATTATTCAACATCGATTGTTTGGAAGAAACCAATAACTTCCGAATTTGATCGAAGGTAAGGGTACGGCGCTCTCCAATCCGATGTCATGTCATTTGTTTAACGTTGTTGTTGTTGTTGTTGAGTTTTCATTTTCCTGTTCTTCTTGACACAAGTGTGTGCACAGCTGTTCTCAATTCCACAATTTTGAGGCTGGAAAACTGAGAAACTGACTAATTTGCTTCAAAATGTTTCAAAATTAAAGTTTACAAAAAATTGTCACCCCACACCACAGTAAATGTGCAGGGGCGGATCCAGCCTGAAGCGTGACTGTCGCACTGGGCGTGGCCTTAGGTAAAACCGCACCCTTAGCAAGCTTTAGGGGAGGGGATTTCACACACCCAATATTTTCTGAGTAACAAAACTTCTACGAACCTATACAAAGGCCTCAAAATTCAGACTCAAGTTGAAAAAAAAAATTGCTACACCCAGTCGCTCAACTGTCGCCCAACTGTCGCCCAACTATCGCCCAACTATCGCCCAACCCTAGCCTCTCCATTGCAAACTTTTCTACCCCTGCGTAAAGGTCCGTCAGGCCGTGCGTGACGTCAAACGTAAAGCAAACAATTCTTATGAACAAAGGCATCTCTGGAGAATTTACTTTTTGGTCAAAGGAAAACCTCAAGATTAGAAATCTGAAATACCGCTGAATAAGGTTGTTGAGATGATTTTAAGATGATTGTTGAAAAGTGACAGGGAGGATAAGAAAAGGTTTCGTATCTCAACAATCATTTGTTTTAACACACTGGCCTTAGAAATCAAACTTAAAATTCTGACTGTCGCCTGTGCGACTTGTGCGACAGTCTAAATCTGCCCCTTACCCTGTTCTGTTCTTTGAAGTTTCAAAAAAGTAGTGATCCGTTGGTATTTTTCACGAGCCATGTAATAAAATAAATATTGCATCGTCCCTTAATGCCAATGTTTTTACAGGTACGGAGCTTAAAGAGCACCAACTTGAAATCCATTGCACTACATTGTCAATAAGTTCTTCGGAATCGTATGCATCCTTGCCAAAAATTTCATTTCACGACAGTGCTTCAGCCTCCTAAGCTTGTCTATTTTGTTCTCAATTTTAGATCATCATTCTTCAGTTATTTCAATTTATCTTAAACGTTCAACATACAACTAGTTTATTTCTGTTTATATGCTGGCTATCAATATTGTTTTCTCAATCTATTGTTTCCGAAAAATGGACGCTCAGACGGAGGCGCCGGAAGCTTCATGAAGCGGCGGGGCAGAAACTGCGGAAAGGGCACCTCAAGGTCAGTGGCGGGGCCAACACTTGAGAAGTGGCGTGGTTGGGGGCGTGGCCCAAGGGAAATTTAGCTTGACCGCACCCTTAAAGATTTCGGAAAACAAAGGCAATACCATATTAGCGTAATTTAGAGTTGGTTTTAAATACATAGAAAACTTCATTAGATTGTTTAATTAGATACATCTCAGCAAAAAACTCTTTAAAACGTAAAGGGTTCGGAAAATTTCTCTCCGCATAGTGTGAGCTTGAATGAATCGGTTTGAATATGTGTAGTGCAATACTGAAAAAAGTCGAATTGTTAAATTTTGTTATTGCTGATAGAAATCTTTACGATAAATTTTCAACAGATTTCTAAATGTCCTTTCACAAAAAATATAATTATGTCCTTTCAGAGCAAACAGTTTCTACTGGTTTGCACTGTCTCTTTGTATAATTTCCATGTTAGTGTTGCTGTTGATTTAGTTTCATTTCAATTTCACCTCCGAAAACTATATTTATTAGCATTTAGATACTGATAAGGCCCTGTGCTGCCCCCGTACCACTAGGGCAAAGGGGGCAGCTGCCCCGCTGCCCCCGTGGCTCCGGCGCCCTTGCGCTCAGATGAATTCGATAAATCTAAGAGAGTTCTATTCGAAATGCTCTTCAGAAATATGCTTTATTTAGCACACTTAATAAACTGTTTGTTTGTTGAAAATGAAAGTTTCAAGAAGTTTAAGTTTGTTTTTGAATGGAATACGATAAAATGCAATGCAATGCAATCTGCCATGAAGAATTAATCTTGAAGGAGACTTCTGAAATCTTTTGACAAACTTGAGTTTAATTATTAAGATAAATCTTAAAATTTAATTTACGTTCAACATTTTTTAAAAAAACCCGAAATGACCTCAGCAAATCGATGGAATAAGCAAGCAACTGATTCAGGTGATTACTTTGATTACGGTAGAATGATTATAGTTATAGTCATACATTGAATTTGATTGGCTGTGGCAAGCTTTGATTGATGGATTGCTTTTTGTTGGGCGGCAGCCATTTTGAAGTTCCCACAGTTTCACTCAGTGGCAGTAACGTGAAACTTATAGTTAGAAACTTGCGAAATTAACACCTCTACGACTGCTTGATTTTGTATTGTAAGTTTCTAGATAACACAATTTCAAGATGGTAAGTTGATTTTTTGTTTTTCATTTGCAGATATCTATATTTTTAAAGTGAACAAGAGCGGAAGCTGGCGCAGCCCATCAGGACCATGTAAAAGCATTGGCCTAAATCGCGTTTTTATCATAAAGCATTTACAAGTATTTAGCAACAGTCTGTTCAAATTGAAGTTTAATAAACATTTTATTAAATTAAAAAATATTGTTATGGTTTCGTCATTTAAAAGCGAAATAGGGAGTAACGATAAATCTCGTATCCTGGGTTTTTTCCATAGCAAGAGCCTTTGAAATCCAAGACTAGAGTTCATCACACTTCCTCCTTCCTAAAGGGTAACAAATGCCCAAATCTTAACGAGTTTTAAAACGTATGCCGAAATCTTAAGATGCCTAAAAAACCTGGTGATTAGTTAACGTGTTGGAAAGCTTTCAAATGCAGCAATGAAATCAAATTGTTTGCAAGAAGCGGAAACCATTGACGTAATGTCAACAAAAAGTCTTAATTGTGCTTGGATCCATTGCGCCTTTTCCTGTCCAGTTGTTCTTCTTATTTTTCCAGCTTTTGGTTCATCAACTTTACCTACCAATGACTAAAACTTACATCGTACATAAAATGTTTATTTACTTGTTTTTAATCAATTTTGGTTTACTTAACGGGCTATCTTGAAGATTTCATTGAAATGACAGTGATTTGGTAATTTTGTATACAACTATTATTACAACTATTGTAATTTTTGCATTATCTTCAAAATCTCCTCATTTCATCATCATCATTATTCCCTTTGTTTTGCATGATATGTAAATGAAGTGTAAAACTGAGAAAACTGGCTCTTTCTAAAGCAGCCAAACCTGGCATAGTATTGTGAAGGTTATAAACTGTGTTTGACCTTATGCAGTATATGTTTGACCCTGTAATATCAGTAATATTCTGTCTCTGTAGACTGAGCGACAACTTGATTGTGCACTTGATTTGATGAGAAGATTGCCACCCCAACAGATTGAGAAGAATCTAAGTGATCTTATTGATCTGGTTTGTATATACATGAACATCAAATTTTCTTACATTCATCATTATTTTCTCATATAAAACATAACAATTAGTTGATGTAAAGTCTTATATCAGTCACAAATCATGGTTCCAACTTGCAGATTCTGTCATTATTGTCTGTGTTCAATACGAGAATATGGCAGTAAGAGAGCATCCTCATAACAGATACTAACTATCTTTAACAATGGAAAATAGGAAAATTGCCAAAAGCAAAAGAGTGCTCTAGATTTGGTAAATGCTTGCAATGAAGAATAAACTGTTTATTACGGAGTGAAATATAAGCAAAATATTTAACCTCTGTTTTCATTGCATCACAGGAAGGGTGTCATTTCATTTCATTTATTGTGGAAGGGTTGCCCTCCAGCAAATGGTATTTTCAAGGCGTCTTCCAACAAAAAAAACTTAGTTACAAAATACATACTAAAATTAAATTGATCAGTGCCTATTTAAAATAAAACTTTAAGTTGAAACCTATTAACGACAATAACCTATATCTGTGTCTATCAAATTTTTATCTACAGGTAAATTTTATCATCCTTGAAAATTTAAACCCTACTTGTTTCTTAGGCACCTTCATTGTGTGAAGATTTGCTATCATCCATTGATCAACCTTTGAAAATAGCAAGGGACAAAGAAACAGGAAAAGATTACTTGCTTTGTGATTATAACCGTGATGGGGACTCATACCGTTCTCCTTGGAGTAACACTTATGACCCACATCTCACTGATGGGGCAATGCCATCTGATAGGCTTAGAAAACTAGAGATTGAAGCCAACCAAGCATTTGACCAGTACAGAGTCATGTGAGTATTCTAGTGGAATCAGTAACTGAACCATAATCTATTCATGACCTAATCTCTTAAATTTGCATTTCATTTCCTTTCAATTATTTACAAAAATAAGTGTGAGTCAACATCAAATGCTCAGTCACAAGATTCATATCTCTATCTATATCTTTATCCACATATTTATCTGTATGCACATCTCTATCATTTCATATCATCATGTATATAATCATTTCATATCATCATATATATCATCTACGCAATCAATAGCTCCATCAAGATATTACTTTTATGACACCGGATTGATTTAAACTGATAAAGGCTTATGCTGGAATGCTAACAAGCTAAAGATTTTTCTTGAGTTCTTATATTTATTTCGATATAAATATATATATATACCTTCATTTTACTACCGGAAACATGTATAGAATTATATCTAAATGTAAACAGGAAATTTTCACCTTTTTGTCTCAACATCATTGAAAACTTTATTTTTGATTTTTATCCTTTACGTTTATGTTTTAAATTATTTTACAGGTACTTTGAAGGAGGTGTCTCATCTGTTTATCTTTGGGACCTAGACCATGGTTTTGCTGGGGTCATTTTAATTAAAAAGGGTTTGTATTGCTTTCATTTTTATTCTTGCCGTTGATTAAATTCTCTGAGGTAGAAAGCAACTGAAAACACATTTGGCATATTTTTTCCTGACAAATGTACAGTAAACTGACAAATGCAGAGAAAAGGTGATGAGGACATTTTTATCAAATTATTCATCAATCAGACTGCATATGTCTTACGATATTAAAATTGAGATGAAATTTCAAACAAATTTTGATGTTCCAGCTGGTGATGGATCAAAGAAAATTCGAGGCTGTTGGGATTCAATTCATGTTGTAGAGGTGCAAGAAAGAGGTGGTGGTAGAAATGCTCATTATAAATTGACATCAACTGCCATGTTGTGGTTGCAGGTATGAAATCAGAATGCTGCCCTAATTAAGCAAGTTGGGTGCTCTATATAAAGCATTGCCTCACTATGACCTTAATCATTTTATGGCCATAGTTATTTCAAGTGAAGGCAGTTTTAATGATATAGCTATGAATTGATCATTTTCCTGAACAGTGAACAGAGTAACCTACAAAAATATATAAAAAGTCACTCAAGTAAAGTGATAGTGAAATCTTCAATTGGAACAATGCAAACCATACTATAGAAATTTGTTTATAGTTACTTTTATTTAGAAATTCTTTTTTAAAGAGCCCATTTTGTAAACATCTTCTCAATTTGATTTATTATGTTTTCTAGCTCTGCTTTCTGCTACTCTTTTGTTAATTTGTCAACATCTCCTTGTTCATCCCAGTGCTAAACTGTTTTCTAATGTTTAAATGGACTTGTTATTCAAATTCATTTGCCATATTTTCCACAGACAAGCAAGGAAGCTTCTGGTACAATGAATCTAGGAGGCAGTCTTACGAGACAGGTGAGAGGCATAGTTTGAATATTATTTGCCTGATGTAAATTGTGCTTGCCCGTGGCAGGGAAAAGATTACCTTGTTAGTTTGGAGTGATTACCTTCTGCCTCCAACTCCAACCTCTATCCTGCCTACTGCCTGTCCATGGTGATGTAATGTAAAAAGGTTTGCAGGGTAAATTTCTGCCTCTGGCATCACCCTTTGGCCAGCGCCAACTTGCTTCATAGCACAAACTTCTTGTTAATATATGTAAATGTCTATATACATGTGTTTCTATATATGTGCCTGTGTGGTGCAGTGAATTGGTCCTTTGACTCCGAACATTACCACTCTTATGGCTAGTATATTTATTCAATGTCAGCCAATGCCAAATTTATTTGATTGATGTATGTATATATATTTATAAAGAATCATTGGATCGTATCACATTAAAACTTAACAAGTATTGTTAGATGCTCATGAAAATATTTTGAGTTTAAAGTTAGTTTACTGGTTAAGATGAAAGTTGAAACATTAACCAAGCTACATTTTTTCTATGAAAATCTATAGATATTTTATAAATTTCTATGTGATACGAGCTAATGAAATATATTCATACCTAATGGAATCTACAAGATGCAGACAACAATACAGAGGCAAGTCAGAAACACAGTTTAATCTACGCAACAACTACCACCGAAAAGACTCCACAAAACAAAATTCAATACTGGCCTGTTCACATTTCAATTATCCTTTCCATAAAGACACAGGCTTTGATAAGGACACGTTAAGCCTACGTTTGGAAAACAGAGACGACTTTGGATAGATAAATTACAAACCCTTAATCCTTAAGCCCTCAACCAGGAATCTAATCACCCTCTGCAACAAAATCAAACTCAAATGGCCCTAATCCGCCTGTTTTGTTTGTGCAAAATATTTTGTTGAATTCATTTCTTCTTTGGGCAAGGGAATCACGTGTTGCATCACCTGACGTCAGATAATAAATGTATATAAAGAAATTGATTTGTAGAGATTAACTATTATGTTGTCATGGGGACGACAGCTCGTCGAAACTACTCGGCAAACTCGTGTTTTACTAGTGTACCAGTGTCATTTTCACTTTTGTTTCACATAGAAATTTAAAGTATATTAACAGTTACTCTTAAAAAGATTTATTTATATTTGGGTGAAGTGATTGTCTTATCCTGGTTTTAAGATGGGAGTATCTTATCCCGGTTTAAGTATCAGCACTACAGTTTAAAAAAGTGCTAATGCTTACTTTGTTTTGGTTTTAATTTGCTGCCTATCACGTTTCGCTTTTCTGATCATCAAGCGTTAATGAAAAGTCTTTTTCTCTACTTCAGGTGGAATCTGACAGCCCTGTAAATGATGCTAATCCTCATATTGTGAATATTGGTCGTATGGTTGAGGTAGATAATTGCATTTTGATCTTTGGTTATCTACCCTCTAGGCCATATCCGTTTTCGTAGATAACGTTAATTCACAGAAGACCTTTGTACATTATTGACTATGGTAACCATTACTACAGGCAATGTCTGGCCCATTATTAGCACTGTATGCTTAGATCCAGGCTTATTTTGTTATGTTTTTTTGGACCAAGGTAGTTGAGAAATAGCGAAAAGGCTTTTAGGTAACATTTTCTTGACACAAGATTTTTTACTTTTATAAATTTTACTTACATTGTAATATAATTCTTTTTAGCAAAATTAATCATATATATATATTCTCATATACAAACATATATAAAGATAAGTTTTTGTAATAGCTTTTAGAACGCGAATGATGCACATATTTTCATTATTTTCAAATATTATGCAAATCGTTCTTTGAACAGTTACACGTTTGTTTTCGCTTAAAATAATCTTCGTTTGAAACCTTGCTTTTTAGGATATGGAAAATAAAATGCGAAATACATTAAATGACATATATTTTGGTAAAACTAAGGATATCATTGCCTCGCTAAGGTATGCTACCACACCTCTTTTCTTGTCAATTTGCACCCTGGTAGTTATTACCATGTCTACTGTATGCCAGGAATTCAAAACGTCGATACATCGAGATGAAATGTTCATGATTAATTTTATATTATCATATATGGTATTTTCTTTTTGTTGCTGCCACTTTTCTTTGTTTTATTTACATTTGTAATTTACATACATCGTCGCAAGCATTCCTGAAGAATCTGGTAGACAGCCTGCAATTTTATTCTCTACTTCACTTGTTTGAATTCTTTTTTGATTGATTGAAAGTCCATAACAGTCGTGTTTCGAAATGCACTGATAACAAATCATCGCTGTCCTAACGACCCAAATGAAATGACAGAGATTCGCAAAATGAGTGGACAGATGAAAACCTTTTTTCAAAAGGAGCTACATCCTTATGAATTTAAGGATTACTTGATAATCCTTGAAATTTTTATGACCCAATGTAAATCTTCGATTTTAGGGATTGTAGGAAAAGGTGATGGATTGACATCATGCTCATGAGGATTGTTATCCATTCTTATCATCCTTATGAACTTTGCGATGAATTTAAATTTTTTTACTCTTGAAATTCTACCCTTAGGAGCATCGGCAGTCTAGGGGAACAGCAAAAACAGAAGGATCTACAGGCGGAACTTTTCAAGAATTTAAAAGCAAGGCAAAAGAAGTAGCTAACCTAACAACTCATTGTGAGTGACATTTATCATTTCTGTATAACTTAGATGTCAATTGTCCTTACGTATAATTCTGGCGTGATGTATTTTTGTAACAATCGTTTTACTTCGGCAAAATTTCTAACCAATTGTATTAAATCTTTGGTCGGTTTTTGCGTCTTTTAGCTTCTCTGTATTTCAATGTTGTTCAATTTACCAAAAGAAATTTCAAATGTGGGACATTAAAGAAATGATTTTGTAGACCTAATCTTGTACAGTATTTGGCGATAAGGGGCTTAAGTAAAGTTCACTATGATGCAAATGGGCCTAGATGGAACCCCTTCGAAATTCGTTTGTCTTTTCTACCATCAGTTCACAAGTTAAATGCTATAATGTTTTTGCCAAAGCGTGTTCAAGCCAACTGTAGTTGAATCATTTCTGAGATTCGCAAATTAAGGGCTTCTAGCAATGAATTCGTCAAGTTGTAACGACATGCATAGTTGTAAGTTCGTACATAACGATTGATACTTTTGTAGTAAATTGAAACAAATAGACCTTGATTATAATATGAATTCAAGAAATCGTGGATATTCCTGTTTTATTTCTGAGAAGATGCCTAAACTCTTCAGTTATGCTACACTTTCACCCCTGGTGATTATACAGTTGCATAGTAACATTAAAAGAATCTGCTTAGGTTGTTAGGGGGTAAAGGATCGATGATTTTTGACCGAATAACCTTACAAATCTTCAAAAGCAGTTGTATCCAGATGTATCCAGATATTGAAGGAATTAGAATCCCTCTTCTTAGAAATAATCAATTCCTGCTTAAGTCATGGTCTTCAGACTGATTTTTGCCAGGGTTTTTGAATATAAACCATATCCAGAACCACGATCTTGATCAACACATTTTTTGCTCGGTGGGTCATCCCAGTACCTGGATCGTTGTTGTGAATGTCACTAGTCAATTCCATAATCAACACCCAGTGTAAGGGAGGGCGAAAATTGACTCAAAAACCCAAGTATAGTCATATCTTCACGATCGACACATTGCGAATAAAGTATATGTTTGATTGAATTATTTTATAAAGTAAAGGATGTCTAAATTGAGCTGTGTTTTTAGTTTAGTTTAGTTTTAATTTGGTTTAGTTTAGTAGTTTAATTTAAATTAATTTATATTTGGTTTAGTTTAGTTTTTATTTGGTTTAGTTTAGTTTTTATTTGGTTTAGTTTAGTTTAGTTTAGTTTAGTTTCATTTAGCTAAGTTAAGTTTAGTTTAGTTTAGTTTTATAGTTTAGTGGAATCTATTCTATCAATCGACTTTCCCCCGGCCGCTTTGCATAATCGCATATAGTAGGTTGCAGCCACAGACGGGGCTCATACATATTGACCGGGTACCCATCGATACTCCTGGGTAGTAGAGAGACAGAGACAGAGACAGAGACAGAAGGAGGGAGCGAGGCACTATTCGGTGTTAGCACATTGCGATGTTTAGATCCTATTTCATAAATATTAACCACTACACCAAAGAGGCTTTAATATGAGCGGGTTGGGTATCCTGACATACAATGGAGCAACGGTGACTAATCAACCTACGTCGTATTCTTCGAATACTTTTTGATTTCTCACGCAACGTAGAGTTATGTTTACAACCTCTTAAGGCCATATCCGAATCTCTTTTGAAATTCAGAATATCTCTTACTGTTATGAATGCTAATGATATTAGAAAAGCATACAAATTTACAAATCGAAAACGTCACACTCACTTGCATGCTGGTTTTGAAATCGACAGTTGTAGTCCACCAGCCGTGAGTATTTACGTGGTTTTTAAATCATTTTTGTTAGTCAAGAATAGAGTTCAAACCTCAAAGCTGTTTTGAAAGGGACATTGAAGATAGCTACTGCTATCACAGTCAGTCTTGCCTGTTTGCTTTAGTTTAGATTGGGTTAGAATCTTTCTTTGTCATGCAAAACTTGAATAATGCTCGGAAGAAATTTCAGCAATTTCAAGTCAAAGCAGGCTTCGATAAGAACCAAATGTAAGACCTTAAAGTAAATATGTGCTTTTGAAATAGATTTGCTAGAAAATATTTACGCTTCCATTTTCTGATAGCTAGATGTGCATTCAAAGATCGGAAGATATTCAATTTTTTTAAGGGTAAAACAGTTTAAGTTACGCCAAAACTTGGTTATTTTGTCAAATTGAAGATAGTTTTCGTTACATGTTATTTTCATTATTTTCAAAATTTGTCTGGTTGCCTAGAAAGTGTAGAGAAAAAGAGAGTATTCATTCTTCTTCCTAAAATCCACCTCTAAAAGCCAGATCATTGTTTAAAACCGTTACGTTAATTTACGTTTTCCATATTTCATCAGTACAACAGCGGCTTATTTGTATCGATTCATTAATTGATTCATCTATTTCCTAGCTTATACATTCATTCATTTCTTCCTTCACAAACTTAATCTTTCGTTAATTTTCTCTTTAATTGAAATATCGGTTTGTTAATTTTTTCATCCATTAATTCCTTAATCAAGAAAAATAAAATTATATATCAAAAACTTAATTCATAATTCAAACATATCTACAGAAACGTCCCTTCTTCATCAGTCCCCACTCCCGAATCCCCGATTCTGTATTCTGCATTTTCTGTCTTGCTCTACTTAATGGTTAGAGACAGTTCTTAAGATTCCATTTAAACGAACGCTAATGCCTATTCTTTAAATTTCGTAATCAATTTGAAAGAAGGTTAATCGCGTTATGATCATACGTGCATGTTTTTCAAGTTCAGCGGTGTCCGCGTGCGTAGTGATTTGCCAGCTTTATCGTTTGAAGTTGCTATGGTCTTGTTTCTGATAATTTTTACAAAGTGAGACGAAAATCGGTCAAAAATCGTCGCGCCAAAAGAGGTAGGTGAAACACAGTGTCTTTTACAATCATTTACAATAAGTTGTGTTTTTCTCCCAAAAACACAGGCGGAAAAAGCGAATGTTAGACAATCCTTTAGAGGTACCGCTGGCCTACTGCGCTATCACATTTTTCCCCCTATGTTGATTATGTCATCTCCGTAATTGCTATTTCTTTAGCAAGTATTCACAACCCCAGCCCCCACTCTCCCCGCTGGCCAAGCTCAAGAATAATGCAATTTTCGACTTGCGATTGTCAGGTAAAAACGCTGCTCAAAGATAATAATTTTGTATACGAAGTAGACATGTTAATAAAGCTCTATGATGGCCGTGGATGCTTGGCGCACATTAGGAAAGGGTAGGGGAACCGAGAAAAAAGAGAGGAAAAATTAAACAAGTTAAAGTTTTTATTACAAGGGCACGTGGCGCAAATGTGCCAACGGATGTTCTTGTTGTAAGCATCTTAAAGAAGATCCAATTATTCGACAACTAATTTGTTGACTTTTTTCAGATCCAATAATTCCTCCTATTTTGGTTAGATGCCATTTTGAAAAATATTTTTTCACAGGATCAAAGTGTTTTTAATTGTGTTCATAATTTCTTCCCGATTCAGCCTCTATGTTTATGTGACGTTTGCTGCAAGGGAAGCTCTTATTTGAGTTATGTGAATTTTCAAAGCTTATTGTTCTCCGATTTCGGGGAATGACTTACATAAATGACAAGATATCTGTCACCGATGACCCTCAGTGACCTAAAGTGGATCAACTTTGCCGCATCAATGACATTAATATTCATATAATCTCATTTTCTGTCAAGGAAGATTACAGAAATCTAAAAAGTGAAGCATAACTATGCAAAAGGTTTACGTAACGAATATGGATAGAATTGATAAAAGCAAAACATTTGCAGCAGATTTTATGTGATAAACACACTCTTTACCAAGTGTTTTTATCTGGATTGATGCTTTTTTATGTTATAGTTGGCAACTGGTGAATCATTTCTGGAAGTTTTACCAAGAAGAAGCAATCGACTATTATCTCCTATTGCTGGAAAACACTCTTTGTTACACAAGATACGCTCGTTGCAACAACATATCGAAAAATGGCTGGTGGTCACTTCGACCGAAGTGACACAATGCGGATTTTACGGGAACAGGCTTCGCGCGTTTATCTTCAAACTATTGCGGCAAATGAAAGGGAAGATCGAATTCTCCACAAAAAATTGGACGCGTTGGACTTAGAGCACCGCGCGCAATTTTTGAAAATGAAAAAATGGATTCACGATGCGCAGGAAAATCGAAAGAAACGTTTGACGAAACTTAGATCGAAAAATTCATACTCGAGCGAATTTCTTTCGCAGGAAATAATGAAGAAACAGGTTGACGAGTGCACCGAAAAAGACCGGGCGTTGAAGCGAGAGCTGTCCGTAAGCGGAGACGCGGTGAAAGTGTTACCAACTCCTCCTGTTCATATAAAAAAAGACGAAATTACTCTTAATGAACAAAATACGGTGTATAAGGGCATGCGTAGAAGATCCTCTGCTTTACAGCACCGAGTCAAGTATACTGAAAGCGAGGTTGCACATCTAAAAGCCTCTTTTGCAGGACAGCGGACACCACCTCATTTGCGACGTAGAACATTTCTGCCTCATTTAAAACAAGCATCTGCAGTACCTATAGGCAGCGGTAAAAGAAAACGACGCGTGCGTAGAAAAGGAAAGGATAAAGAGATCCAGACTTTGGAGGAGAAACTTAGTGACTTGAGCCTAGAAGGAAGAGCATTGAGTGATGCTAAGCTTCCAAAAATAACGTTAGATAGAAGCATAACACCTGTTAAACCATCAACGTGATAACTGTAATTTCTGTAAAACGCCCCCTTTCTTTAAGGCCCCTTTTATTAATGGCCCCCATTCGGGAAGCAGGAAAAATAGCCCACTTTCCTTGTAGCCCCCATTAATCAATATTCAAAGATGCTTGAATGTATGTCATTTATTTCATGATCTCTGCTATAGTAAAAATGGCCTGCATCAGTCTTCCTAGTTCATTTCTTTTCATCTGACATTGCTTTTCAGAGTTCAGAGAGAACAACTCTGTTTATTCGACTCATAGCCCCCTGCAGACGCCATATGGCGCAGTATGAATTACTGTAAATAAATTAAATACCTGGGGGCAACATTGTCAAGATTTGCAAAGTTAACCAGATAATATTTCGTGTATCTATGTACCCCCGTGCGTCATTTGCTCCCACAGCAAACTGTATGTGAGTTCCAAGTTGCATCAACGGGCAATGATTTGATACCTTAGACATGTTTTTGTCACACCAACCATGTATTAACCTTGCATTGACAACTACAAAAGTTTCTGTTTGATTTTTCTCCATTTTAAAGATATCAAGCTTTTGTTGCTTTGTCTTAGCCAGCCGATACTTTAAGGCAACCGTTGGTCTTTCTGCAGCATATAGCTAATTTGTTACATAAATCATATAAACAAAACGAAGTGTCTATATTGGTATTGCAACAGAGATCATGACCCTTACATAACCAGCAAATGATAGTATAAGACTAAACAAAGTCAATAACAAATATCAAAAGCCGGACGGATCTACAATTGGAACAAAGAAGTGGAACACATATAAAAGTATCTCTGTAATAAAGTAACACAAAGAATCCGAGATGCCACTCAATCACAATACAATGGGCTAATTGAAGAATGCAAGGGAGATCCTATAAGAATGTAGAAGGTTAGGCTGCTTTCAGTATGTATCATCTGGGGGAGGGAGATGTTTTTTGTGTTGAACTTTCCCTCAAGGAGAACAAATAAAGTCGAGCACTTGTAGCCACTGAATCCGGAGTACTATTTGTGATTTCAATTACACGGTTCGGAGCAGTGGCGGACTGGTATAAAATTGTTCACCGGTCATGAAGAACTTAGTTTGGCTTTTTTGGGTGTGGCTTGAAGTTAGGGTGTGGTCACAAGAATCACTAAGCTTTTTGATTTATTTCCAATATAATAAAAAAACTGATCAACATAATGACAAATTAATCTTACATTTACTTCGCATTTTAGATATAACTTTTTTGTCACTGTTCCTCGATACATTTCCAATTTCCTTCATTTACAAAAATATTTTATCAATTTTCTCCGAATGTGGCAAGAGATTTCCAGGGGTCCCATTTTCGTCAAAAAGGGGCACTTTTGGGAGAATTTACAAGGGGCCCACCGGCCATTGGCCATTAGCTCAAACAAAAAGTACCTCAGCAAGTTTTTGAATATAATGGCGAAGTCTTGCTTGCAGAGATCGGCTGAGAAGCATTTGATTAAATGGAAAACTTCTGAGGTAGAATGGCTGTAGGAAACAGTCAAAGCATGGACAGCATACGTCGCGCATTGTATGTATGAAGGCATGGCCAGTAAGATAGATGAAGCAGCCAAAACGTTACCTGAAAACCCAGGTAAAACTGTAAACATCCTTGTCCTGGAAATCTCTGAGATAGAGAAACCAGAAATAAGGGGTATTTTTCAATACATTTGGAAATCTAGGAAAATGGGTGCTTTGAAATGCTGCAGCAGTAACTGAATAAATGGTTATTTCTCAGAGAAAAGGGTTGCTCGGTACCAATCATATCAGAGAAAAAGGGTCTTTTTATACTTATAATCTCAGAAAAAGGGTACCTCCAGAACATTCCTGGACAAGCATGCTTGCACTTCTAACCAGTAGTGGCCACGCCGGGGCCGGGAAACAACTGAAATCTTTGGCGCCAAAGTCAAATTATGGCATGGATTTTCTCAAAAGGAGGCCATGGTGTGATAATGATAATAATAATAATAATAATTTTAAACTTCCATGTTATTTCATATAAAATTTATCATACAATCATGCACCTCATTAGTAGAGGGCAGCGTTTACTTGGCTTGTCTGTTAAAATACATAGGCTATTCAATTAAAAGTCAATCAAATCCGGGTTGGTCCATTCTTTAATCCGTCTGCAGAAAGTGTAATAAGAGCATCGGATGGCAATATTAATCAATTTCATTGTAAGATTACGTTGAACTGCCTTGTCCATGCCAGTTTCCTTGGGCATTGTGTGAAAGTTTAGAGAGGAAGTTCCAAGAATACCAAGAGCACCCATAGAAAGATTGACAAAGTGAACAGTAGAAAATTGAGAATTAAGGTTCTTAATAAGTGCGTTATACTTAGTAGACTTCCTTTTGCTATTTATCAAAATGTTTGTTTCAAACCCCACTGTCAGTTCTAGCAAGTAGAGGGTTTTGTCTTGAGAAATTAAGACAAGGTCGGGCCGAAGGGATTCACCTGTGATCAAAGACGGGGATGCAAAGGAGGGAAGATCAGTGAATAGTGTGCAATGTTGCAATGAAGATAAAGACTTGGCTATAGCAAGTAGAACAGAATTATGACGCCATGTTTATCTGCCATTATCAAGATAAGATTTGCAGCTAGACACAATATGTGGCAATGTTTCTTGTTGAAGACACAATGAGCAAGATGGAGAATTGAAAAGAGACCTTTTATGTAGATTTTTTCGTGTTGGTAAAGAGTTGTTGAGGTATTTGATCGTGAAATTGAATATGTTGATAGGCATGTTCTGTTGTACAATTGACCATAAGCTACATGTTTTCAGATCTGAGAGCGTAAGTATAGCAGAGACGATAAAGCCTTGTGATGTTAATTCGTGATCAATACGATCTTCTTGGCTGTTTCTGATTGCAGTAAGAACTTGCTTAGTATTTCTATATTGGTCATACTAAATGTTAGTACCATTGTTAGTTTCAGCCCATAAAGAATTTATATCGAGATTTGGGGAAGATTTTAGAGCATTTCTAATCACAGCTTGTTTATTATTTCTAATCACAGTTTGTCAATCCTTCTGTAATAGCTCATTAAAAGTAGATGCGATGTCCTTATAAGTAATTCTCAAAGCCCTTTCCTGTATTTTGTTGATTTTTTGGTTAAGCTGCCTACCGTGAAACATCCAAATTAAAGGATAGTATTGAAACTGACTGGTAATAAATGCCCTCATCAAACTTCTTAATTTGTTCTGTCCCATATACGGGGATATGCGGGCAAGTGCGTAAAGTTTATTGCTAGCTTTTTTTGCAAAGGTTCGAAACATGATGGTCAAAGGAGAGTTTACTATCAATTCAGGGGCGGATCCAGCATTTTAGCTGACTGGGTTACAGGAAAAGACTTTTGAGACCACGCCCTACCAAACCCCGGACACGCCCTTTCAAAACAGAAAAGAGCTCAAAAAAGTATCTTTGTGCCAATGCAAAAGAAAACGCAATCTGAGTTTTCTGTATATATTAGCTACTGTATCTATGTGTCGGTCGTTATTCGTAAACCTAGCTGCAGCACAGAACGGCCTGTGGATCGTCGCGCATCATGATCGTTGTATGATTGTCCCTTTGATCCAACTGAACCCTCTCATGCATCACACGCATCACTGATCTTTTCGCAGCTGAATCCTATTGTTCTCAATGATGAAAACGATTGTTTGCGCTTGGACAGCTTTTGTCCAAAATAAATCAAGCGTGCTAGGTGTTCGTCGTAACCCTCTAAGGTGGGTTCAGCCTGCGAATGCGATCTAAATTGTCCAATGCGCACCTTTTGCAGGGTTACAAATTTTGTTGTTACGCTTCATTGCTTTATTGAAAAACACTGATTAGTGATTGAAAAATCGCCGACTAGACTTGATGATGTTTATCCAAGCCTCTGCGGAGAAGTGCCATCGCTGCCCGTTTTGGAGTTTACAAGAGTTTTAGAATTTATAGATATATATATTTTTCTGTTTAAGTATTAATTAATATGTAGTCTTTATTAAAACGATAGGCCTATTTTATGCAAAACAATTTTGACTGAGTTACAGAACCCTGTGAACCACCCATGGATCCGCCCCTGACTGTCAATATGTACTCCGAGCAATTTTTCTTCCAAACTATTAGTGACATCAGTATTTCCAATCTTAACAGTAACTGAATCATCGCATCTCTGCCCAATAACGAGAAGGTGACATTTATCTGCGTTTAATTTCATGAAGTTGTCAGAAAACCATTTTAGGGCCACGTTACAATCATTTTCAAGCTTATGAGTTATAGTATCTAGGCTCTTATCGCAAGCATAGATAGTAGTGTCATCTGCATAATTGCAGACATCTGCGTTTTGAATAAAAAGTAATAGATCATTAATGTATATGTTAAACAACAGAGGGTCTAGAACTGACCCCTGAGGTACTCCACGGGTTAGGTCTTTCCAGGAACTGAAGGAGCCGTTTACCTTAACTCGTTGTTGTCTATTTGTGAGGTAATCGTTAATTAGTGTTAATGCTTCGTGAGAAAAACCATAAGCTTGCAATTTTGCAATCAAAAGATCATGTCTAATACAATAAAATGCATTGGAGAGATCCATTAATACGGCCCCTGCCTTACCACCCTCATCAAGGCTAATTTTAACTTTTTCCAAGAGCATTACAAGTGCATGTTGAGCACTGTAACCTTTTTGAAAACCACAGAGAAGTGAAAATAAGAAAGGTGTAATATAACTAACTATCTGTTTATCCATTATTCTTTCAAATATCTTAGAGACCGATGGCAGAACGCTAATTGGCCTAAAATTAGTCTTGTTATTGGCTGGTCCATTCTTGGGAGGAGATGTGACATCCGCACACTTAAGCTCGTCGGGAAAGGTTGATTTATCAATGCAATCATTAAAGATTTTTGTCAAAGGCTCCACACATACATTAGAATTTGATTTAAGGATTTTTGGAGGGATGTTTTTTTTCGTTGTAGCTTTCTTAGGATTTAAATTTCTAACCTCCTTTTCAATGGTATCAGGGGCAACCTTTTGAAAAACGAAGGGTCCAGTGGCCTTAGCCTTTTGATAGTGACCTCTGATCCTTAGAATGCTAGGATGATTCGAAAACCTTTTTACAGCCTTCTCAACAGGGTCTGTTACTCCGTCTGTTGCATGTTCATCATTAAAATTTTCTTTTATGCCAAGAGAATCGGTAACGGTGACAAAAAGTTCATTCATTGTTTCTGCTACTTCAACATCGTTGGAAATTATTCTTTTGCCTTCGGTCAGGATAATTTTATCCTGAGATTGTGATTTCTCAGAGAAGAAGGGTTTGACGGTCTTCCAGAATTTTTTATTGTCCGTGACAAGTGAGATGTCTAAGTTATTGTAATAATTTCTTTTTTCTTTTCGAAATAACTTAACACAAGAATTTCGCTGTTTGCGAAATTTGTTCCAATTTTCAGCAGTTTGATCTTCGTTATATTTATTACGCAGCCTAGAACGCAGCATTATAGCTTTGCGCAGAGCACGTGTCATAAATGGTTTATCATTTGCCCGGACATTTCTCTTTTTAATTGGAGCATGTTCGTCAAGAACTCTGTCAAAAGCAGTTTCAAATGAACTGTAATTCAAACCCGATGGATCTATTTTTTGTAACTCCTGTTGTAGATCACTTTTGAAAACATTCTCATTATATTTATTGTAATTTCTATTGTTAATTACAGTAGGTCCTTGTTTGGGGAAAGTAGTTTTAAGGACAGTAACAATCATTTTATGAAAATCTGAAAGACCAGTTTCAATAGCGGTGGTTTTTTGCACACTCCTGTTTCTATTTGTCAATACCAGATCTATACATTTTGGTGTGTGAGATTTAAAGCAGGTTGGCTCTTTGACTAGATTTTTGAGACTATATAAGTCCAGAAAATTTTTGAGCTGTTCTTCAGTTTCAGTCATATTAAAATCCCCTATAAACATAAAATTCTCATAGTTTTCATTGTAGTGATCGAGCGCACGACCAAGATTTTCAAAAAGATTATCCTGGGATTGAGTTGTTGGTCGGTAAAGGCTAAAAAGTACCCATTTCTTTTTCCTCAGGTTAATTTCGAACCTAATGCATTCGATATTGTCTGAAAATTTAAAAGACTTCAATTGATGCGAAGGTAGATCACTTCGGACGTAGGCTAGTAAGCCACCCCCATTTACGTTTCTGTCTAATCGAAAGGGAGTTGCAAATCCCTCCATGGCAAATTGCCCTGTTGGAAAAGTAGGATCGATTTTTGTTTCGGCAAGCATCAGTACATCTAAATTTAGTGAAGTGATTTCCTTAAGTGCATCAAATTTATTTCTGAGTGAATTGATGTTCAGGTATCCAATAATGATCTTACCTATGTTTCTTATTCTTAATAGCTTCAGAGCAGCTCTGGCATCCGTGGCATTGTTATCTGCTGCAAGGGGAGTAACTGTGGAGGAGTCGAAGGAAACAGTTGTGTCTACAGGCGGCCTATCTGTATCATCATGGTTACTCTCTCCAGAATTAGAAGTATTAATATCAGATGTCATATCAGGAGACGAGTTTGGGCTCTAGGGGCGTAATCTAGTCAGTAATAACCTAAAGCTCTTAAAAAATTGTTAGCTAAGTAACAAGTACCTTGATAATTTAAGTAAGGTCTGCTCCCATTCAGATGATGATTAGGATCGATGTTACGATTGTCAATAAATTGGATCTTTCTTCGCTGGCACATTCGCTGTAGCTTTTCATTCACTTCCATTGCTTTCTCGTTTAGGCAATCTCCACGGGGTACAATGCCAGAAACATAAACCTTGTTTACATTTGTATTCAGTGCTTGTGCTAGTTCTGCGATGTTCTCCGCGACAGTTTGTGCAGAATCATTTCCTCGTAAATCATTGGTACCGCAGTGCAGTATGATCGTTTCTGGATTCCTTTTCATTGTAGGGGTGACATGGCTGTTCATATCATCTATGTTCGCACCAGGGAATCAGGGAATATGTTACATTTTCCTGGTGATCGGTTGCCTCCTTCATTTTAAAGCCTTTTATGTTCTTTGCTATTGAATCGCCAAGCACCACGGTAGTTGGTTTTGTATATTTTTCTGACTGCTTTTGAGCTTCGGCGGCGCTTCTTCGTTGTCTGTTTAATAGAATAACCCGTTTGCTTAGGCCAGATTCTCCATCATCAATATTCTCCTTTTGTATTCCTTCATCACGGTTGGTATTTGAATTGTCGGCTGAAAGTGGACTGAACCTGTTGTAAAGTGCGGGGTATTTTTCCATGCTCAGCATACAATGTGAATTCTCAACTTTCTTCGTTCCATCAGACATAACACGTATTCCCTTAGTTGATTCTGCGTATGTCAGTTCTCCGGGGACGATCGTTCTTTGCTGCTCTAGTGAAAATTTGTTTTCTCTGTCTGGAATTCTAGGCATTTGTCTTCTCCTATTGACACTAAGGTTATCGAGGGCTTGTCTTTTTCCCATAGGAGTTCCTTTTTCAACTTGAGTGAGGTTGCTATTGGTGACGGTGTTACAGCCTACCTTGTCAACATCGTTTAAAATGCGTCCATTTCCAGAATTTTCATGGATTTTATTATATTTTAAAGAGTCTATGAGAGAAGAAATCTGTCTGTTTTTTACTAATATTTCTTGCTTCAAAAATTCAACTTCCTTTTCAAATCGTGGTATCACTGGGTCGATAGGGTGGGGTGATGGTTGTAAGCTGCAGTTGAGTTGCGTCGTGCTTTCGAGTTTCGATTCCAAAATCTCTATCCTTTCACTGAGCGTTGTTACTTCAGGATTAATATGCTTAACATTGCACTCACCCATTACGTACTCATCACTATATCCCAACATAACAGCTGCAGTGGCACCCTTGCATGCTGAACCCAGGGAATACGTTTCCTCTTTGTTGATTAGGCCACGCTTGACCATCGCATGCAACTGTAGTTCCAAGTTATCTGGCAGGGAATTTTCATCTTCAAGATATTTCTTTATTGCAGCCAGATTGCATTTCTTTCTCTTCTTCTCTTTTATGTTCTTAATTGCTTCTCTTATACAGTTCTCAACTAGATTTGGCATTTTATCGCAGCTCAAGCGTATCGTATGTCTGATGTATAGCGTATCGTACCTTTTGCGTATCGAGCTTTGTGTATGGAACGAGGCATATTGAATGTTAGTCTTTTCTGATGTAATGTTATGCAGATATCGAATGTCATCATTTATGGAGCTTTTCAGATACTTGCGGAAAGTCACTTGACAAAGAGTATGATTCGTGCTTGTATCAATGACTTCCTGTCCAAACTGTGCCTTAGTTAATTGCAATATTTTAACTGTTCCACTTACAGGTGTATCTAACCATTTTCTGACGTATCCGTGGCAAATTATGTCTAGGTTTTTCTTTATCCCATTGCATCTATGTCTGCTAGAGTGAGATCCCAACTGATTTTACTGAGAAAGTACCGATTGTACAATTTCAGCTTATTTTTTGGATGTAAAGGTAATTGATGAATCAAGCTGAGAGTTCGATTTGTAGAGTCAAGGAGCTGTCTTTTTTGCTCACTATTGTCCATGTCAAAGTTAAACTAACGCCCGAGGTATCGAAAGCTTTCCTTTTCTTCGATGCTTTTAATCTATATATTGTCAACATAAATTTTTGGCTTAAACTGCTTAGACTGTGTTACAACCTTTTTCATAGCAAAAGTTTGACACTTGTCAGGTCTGATTTTCATCTTAGCCCAGTTACACCACCTTGAAAAAGCATTAACTAGAGTTTGATTCTCATACTCTGTCGCTGAAATTGCAATTGCATCATCCGCGAATAGGAACCAGTTTCTCGGACTCAACAGCTTATTTGACCTGTAGCTTAGTTGCTCGAATTCCTTTGTTTGCAGGGTACGGACGAACGAGTTAATGCAAAGGTTAAAGAGGAGAGGGCTGAGACAGTCTTCTTGTAGTACTCCCTTTTCAATTTTAAGAAATGGTGTAGCAAAGCTTCTAGTAGCGATCTTTGTTTTGAAGTCTGCATACAGTGCATCTACTAGTTGAATGAAATGGTCAGGGATGTGGTGATACTTCAACATGGTATCAATAAGTCCATGTTGTTCTTCCCCAAATGCGTTTTCTAGGTCTAACAAAGTTATTACTAAGGACTTTTGTTTACGTTTGGCATCTTTGATTATATGTGAAAGTAATGCTGTATGCTCGAGGGTACCAGAAATCTTTGGAAAAAAGCCTTTTTGGATATGATTCTCGATAAATTTGTTTGATGTTAAGAATTTGAACATGCGATTGCGAATTATGGATGTGAATATTTTTAAGCATATTGGTTGCAAAGCTATTGAGCGAAAGTTTGATGGCTCGTTCGAGGCTCCTTTCTTATGAATCAGTTTTGTTGTTGCGGAGCACCATGCAGCTGGGATGCTTTTGTTATTCCAGACCTGCTTTATTATTTGCGATAAATAGGTTCGCAAAAATGGACATCTTTTCAATATAATCACCGAAATTTGGTCGAGCGGACACGGAGATTTTTTTGATTTCATACTCTAAATAACTTTTGAAATTTCTTGGTATGACGGTGTCTCAAAATCAAAATTTTTATCCCTATTTGGGAGGGTTGGCATCCATGACGGTATTGTAAACAGTTACTTAACTTGGCATTTGAATATTTTCTTGAAATATGCTATGCATGCTATTACATCAAAACTTGGCAAAATATTGGTTGGTTCGTCAAGGAATTTTTTTACAGGATCAACATTGACAAAAAGACAGCCGATGCACTTCTCCATTTTTTCATTTCTCCCTAATTCTAACATTTAATCTAAAATTTCAAATTTAGAACTAATTCAAGCAATTACATATTCACCGATACTGAGTTCATTTTTGTTGTGACAAGATCAAGATTTTGCCAGTGTCACTAGTTCACACCACTTTCCATCTATTTACATAACCTGTAACTTTAGTTGCAATTACTTTAGGCTGCAAGACATTAAATGAAGGCAACAGCCCTTGGTTTTATCCCTTGTTTTCTACTTCTGCCGAGTTAATCGAAGATTTTTCCACTTAATGGCAAAGCAGCGGGTAGGGGGATACTTTGCCCGTCCTGCTTTCGATAACAACCACTGGCTACAATTATACGTGTCATTTCCGAATGATACATTCATTGGAAGAATGCATAGCGTTTGCTTTTACCAGCGACAGTGGTCCGTCACATTTTATAACCTTACATCCCCTAACATGTTCAAATTACCTGTAAAACTACCTCTACTCATTAAATGTAATGTTTGCCAGGCACGCCGGAGCCGGGGGGGGGGGAGCTGGGGGGCTGCAGCCTCTGCATCTTTATCCGCTATGTTATGTTGAGGACTTTTTCTAACCGCACAACAAAAAGGGCAATGTGAATTTTGCCTTTTGCACTGGTGTTCTTCTGGCCATTATCCCCATCACAAAGCTTAGGCATATCTTGACCTTGTTTATCGACTTCTAAGGAGTACCAGCATAAACTTGAGTGACCGCGCCCAAATAGAGCCACGCCCAATCTTCAATCTTTCGAACACTTTTCTTTTGATTAAATGAAATTATGTCAGAATTAAATTAACGAAAAAAGCCTGTTATCAATGCGCCAGTTGTGTAATGAGTTTAAAGAAGTAGCAGGAATACTGCCTTTTTGATGCAATAAATCCTGCTTATGTATTTGCACATTAAATTGAATCTGAGTCTCTTTGGATTTAACTGAATGATTCAGGCTCTAAACAAGTGAATTGCCTAATTGGATATCTTCACATCTTTCACATCTGGATGTCAAAACATCTTGTCCATTCCTGACCAATTCGTATCATTTGAACTTGCATCATCGGCCTTATCGGCTTCAGTGACATCATTGACATCATTGACATTATTGGCATCATTTGCATCATTGACATCATTGACATCATTGAAATCATTGGCATCATTGGCATCATTGACATCATTGACATCATTGAAATCATTGGCATCATTGGCATCATTTACATCATTGTCATCATTGAAATCATTGGCATCATTGGCATCATTGACATCATTGACATCATTGACATCATTGAAATCATTTACATCATTGGCATCATTGACATAATTGGCATCATTTGCATCATTGACATCATTGACATCATTGAAATCATTGGCATCATTGGCATCATTGACATCATTGAAATCATTGAAATCATTGGCATCATTGGCATCATTGACATCATTGAAATCATTGGCATCATTGACATCATTGACATCATTGAAATCATTGGCATCATTGGCATCATTGACATAATTGGCATCATTTGCATCATTGACATCATTGACATCATTGACATCATTGAAATCATGGGCATCGTTGACATCATTGACATCATTGACATAATTGACATCATTTGCATTATTAGTATCATTGGCATCATTGACATCATTGACATCATTCGCATCATTGACATCATTGGCATCGTTGGCATCATTGACATCATTAACATAATTGGCATCATTGACATCATTGGCGTTGGCATCATTGACATCATTGACATCATTGACATCATTGACATCATTGACATCATTGGCATCATTGACATCATTGACATCATTGGCGTTGGCATCATTGGCATCATTGAAATCATTGGCATCATTGGCATCATTGGCATCATTGGCATCATTGGCATCATTGGTATCATTGGCATTAACATTATCGACATCAATAACGATAGCATCACTGACTTTACTGGCATCGGCATCATTTGCGTTAGGCACTGTTCTCACATTCCTGTTATTCCTTCTATCCATGACTAAGAATGTTATTGGATCAAACAGGAAGTTTACCAAAAGGAAACAGTACGCAATCAGCGTCATTATCCCTGCAGTTGTGCCACATTCGGACGAAACATGGAAGAAGAGAGGAAGCATTGCTAATGGCAAACTACACACAAGCAAACTGCCAATTATCCATAGACTTAGGCGAAGAAGGTATCTCTCATTTCCGATTTGATGTGAACGATAATCATCGCTTACATTTGGGGCTATCGCAGCGTTGTTTGCTTTGACTTTATGGTAAATTTTATAGTAAATAACTGCAAATGCAATGAGGATGAAGCATCTTGTGACGCCCATTAAGCCAAATTTCAAGCCTTTGTGGCTATATTCAGGCACTCCGATTACCAAACCCAATGTAAGAGATGCTAGTACTACTTTAATCAAGCGCCTTTTCAGAGCTTTTAAAGCTCCAGCCTGTCTATATTTGAATGGTTTTGAAACAGCAAGCCATCTATCGTAAGCAAGAGTGAGATGCAAACCAAGTTGAACTTGAGTTAAAGGAATGGAGACAGCAGCCCTGATTCTGTATTGATGATCGAATTCAACAGGGTGTAGTAGAGGATCAGTTATTGAAAGTAAAATGTTTATAGTACCAATGCATCCGAAACAAAAGTAGCAAGGGCAATTGAATGCTTTAGTTTTATAAATCCGAGCAACCATTACGCTGTTCATAATCAAACTGCAAAATCCAAGAGTTGTTGGAGGAATTTTGCAGACATAGTCAATTTTCGCCATGTTTGTTAATTTCTATAAACGCCGCATGTCTTTCTAATGTCTCGTTTTCATTTAGCTGCCTGCTGGCTGATTATTCTTGAATCTACAACGGAGAGTCAATGAATGAGATTTGATTTTTTTTCACTTTACTTGATAATTTTTAATTATGAATTCAAATAAGGGAATGTTTATATAGTATGTCAGTAACCTATTAGGTAGATGGAAGATAGAAATTCTGGCAAAAGCTGACATGAAAATCGGACGGGAGGGGATCAGTTCATAAGATGTCTGTGTCAGAATTTCAGAAATAATGAACTCGGTGTAAGTGCTACTCAAAGTATTTTTGTACTTACATCCACCTTCATTTTTCTGGATTCTCTTCCGTATGGAAGAAAAACATGTTAATTGGAAATTTTCTCCGCTAATTGCATCAGCGTTCATTTAACTGAACGTGAATTGACATTGAGGCCTTCGCAGTTATGTGATAATCGACATATTATTCTGAAAGTAACTGGATGTATGTATTCTACTTAGTAAACCCTGGAGTGGGATTCAAAAGTCGGAAAAAACCTGCTGACATAATATGCGAACAATCCCTAATAGATGTAAAGTTCAGCTAACGAAGAAGGAAATATAACTAATAAATACGGTTATATATACTAACGAAAATTTCTTTAAGCTCATCTCTACCTTAAACCGAATAAACGCGATTTAACCTCAGATGGAAACCAAGCTTTAGGGAGTTGTTACTCAAAGCATCCCTCGCAGGCACTAACGCATCGAATGCGCTGCCCTGTTCCGATATTGCACATCATCACTAGCCTTAGAAATTCAAGCTTCAATATAAATGTTAATTTGATTGCATTTACAAAGTCATAGTTATTCTGAATCTTTCTAAGCCATTACCTTCTTGCTTGACTTTCAGTCTTCATCAAACTTCAGACTCTTGAGTTCTAGCACCATCTTTACACCATCTGCTTCCAGTGACTAAAGAGATTGATGTTCACTTGCATTATAGATATGTGTTTGCACATGTCGACATAGATGGAGTTCTGCACATGTCAATTTTGATTTAATTTGCATTTGCAAAGAGACCAACATGCAAAAAGCAAGTCCTCACCTCATGTGACCAGTGTAGAATATTGCACAGACAAGGGGCCAAGTAATAGCAAGGCCCAGTATGTGGAAAACACACCAGAAACTTCATTATTGCAGAAATTGTACTCCATGGTGCCAAAAAGACTAAAAGAAACGGATGGGTAGGAATCTCAAGAATGATTTGTAAGACGAGGGTAGTGATAAACGAGGGGTGGACAACTTATGCTAGTTCCAATTATGACTGTGATGAACTTTTAATTATATTAATAATAGCTATGTGAACGATCGTCCCAACCCTACTTTTCATTCTTTTTCGCCAATTATTTAGACCACCAATAAAATGAATACAATTCGTTAGTGATTTTCACCGGTTTCAACAGAAATTCTTCTGTCGGTAAGATGGAAATAATTACTATCAGATTCAACAAAGTTTCTTTGGTCGGCAGTAAAACAGAAATAATTCTCACCAGTTTTAACCAAAATTATTTGGACGGTAAGATGGAAACAATTATTACCAATTTTGGAAAAGATATTTGGTCGGTCAAATGAAAATGATTATTATCAGATCCTACAAAGATACTTTGGAAGTGAAAATTTAGGCCCCCTTGACCCTGAGGCCCTGGGGCAAACTGCCCCCTCTGCCCCTCCCTATCGGCGGCCCTGGTCACTGGGCTGAGCAAGCTCAGAAACTCACTTCATGTGGAAGAAAATTGTTAAACTCGGCAACTTTAAGGAAACAAACTTCAAAAATTTTAGGTGCTCATTCAGTTCTTTTTTACTTCATATTGCAGTAAGGTAATGCAGCAGTTATGGCGAAGGAGGGTTCCAATGTTGGCAGTTTAAATTGATTGTTTTCAATGTTTAAAAAATGTTTTCCCATGCAAGTGCCTGTCCCATACCCTTTAAAAGAGTTATCATTTTCAATATTAGATTTAACAGTTTGGTAAAAACTCTGCATGTGCAATAACATTTATTTCTGATCATAGATGCCAAGAAAACTAAATAATAAATATAAATTCTTGTTTAGTAATCAGAAAGCATGCTTGGAAGGCTACTATGGTCACAAATCATTGGACAATAGACATCCAAAAACTATATATCTTTTTGTGCACCAAAAACAAAGCCATCTAAATCCTTATATTTTTTATCATAGTGGTACCAATACTGCTGAAACATTTTTTACCATCAATTACTGTTGACCAATTTTTTTCACGCTAAATTATATCGGTGGCGAACAAAATACTACCAACATTGCCTGAGACTACAAAAACTTGAGTAGACAATTTACCCTTTTCATGGCCCTCCCGTGGGAGGTGCTAATTACGGTAGGATCAAACTACGAGGGAGGACTATATTTTTTGTATTTATTAGATGTTTTTGTATTTTTCACATTTACTTTGTCAAAGTGAGAAATCTTACAGGCATCTCTAAAGCTAGTTGCTACTGAATCACAAACTTCCGCTTTAGCAAAATGCTTGGAGCGGTCACGGCGAAACATTACATCAGTGGCTAGGCCCTAACATCCAAGGTTGCAGAATTTACTACGATAATGGCCTTGCTCATGATTACAGCCATCAGAGTACTCACAGTGCTTACCAAGCCTTGATTTCTTTACAAAAAAGTCAAAGTGGTCCTGCACTCGGAGACCCGTTAGGCTAGTCACTTTGCTGCGAACGAGGACCACGAAATAAGGAGACGTTCTTGAGCAATTTTGACAACGTTTATTTACATTTACAAGCACACTTCAGTCAATTTTGTATGCTGCTTTCTTGCTGTCGATTTTCGAAGCTCTCTTTCTACCTACAACAACATTAAAAAATTACATCCCACTAGATCTGTGTCCATAAATCGACCTGCAACATAAGGCGAATGTTTAGAACGTCTTTTTGCGGGAAACTGTTCAATACTACGCATGCGCTTTGACTGTTAAACGCTTCTGATTGGTTCGGACAAACCTATTAGCCTTTTGTTCTAAACAAAAGACTTGGAAACTCATCTCCCCATCCGCGGTTCAGATCCGTTCATCCGCAATTGCATTATAAATTTCCATGTTGCTGTAGTTGTTATAGGCCGGAAGGTTCGGAAGCCTTTGAACATTTGCGTTTTATTTTTGACAAATAATATCATTGAATTGAATGAATGAGTTAACTTTGATGAACATTGAAAAACTTTTTAAACATTGAATAAACATTTTCAACATTGCACTTCGAACTTTGAACTTTGAACTTTGAACTTTGAACTTTGAACATTGAACATTGAAACATTGAATGAAAGTTTTTGAACAGTGAATTAGGCTTTTTTACATAGGATACTTTTTGAATTTTGCAACAAACGGCATGCAATGCTCTAGCTTTCGAAGTCCTTGCCAGGTATTGTCAAGGTTTCGGAAAATGAAGCAAACAACTTCCATGCACATTTTGTTACAAGACATTCAACAAATATTGGTGGCATTAGTCCTGATTTTCAAGGGTATTCTATCAAATCTGAAGAGACTGTTAAGATCTTAGGCGTCACTAGATTACAAATTGATTTTTGACCCAAATTTCTCAAACCATAAAAAGCTGCTGAACAACTGAACGATCGTTCTCGAGCGACTTAAGTCATTTATTGGTTTCGCAGAAAAGTCGTTCAAAGTTTTGGTTCAGAGAAAACTATGTATCGAAATATTCATATCAATCATAAGTTTGAATCAGCCTTTTATGCAAACATTTTAGCTTAAGAATTTCAAAGCATCGTTCTCAGAATTCTAACAATTTGAAAAATTTTCGAGCAAATCATGTAACTTTCGGCTCTAAGAGCCTTAAATCTGGAACGGTTTGGCAGATAAACTACAAAGAGAAGATTAGACAATGAGATAGGCCTACCTGTAAATGCAAGGTCTGTAAATTAATGATATCCTGGAGATTTTGTCAAATTTCATTTAAGTATTTATGCACTTGTCTATTTATTTCCTAAGTTATTTCCAGGAACGTTTTTGAAAGGGGGGTGGGGGGGGGGGCAAATCTAACAAGGGACATTGTTTTGTACTATACGATCCATATTGTGGGTCTTTAACCAAAACAGTTGCTTAATACAAAATACAATGCTACATTGAGATCACCTCCAGAATATGACATTATCTTACAATATTGTGTAAGACCCTTATAAAGCCGTTACATATAAGTTTCTAATAAACATGCTTCCTTTGGGGCTATTTCGGCAAAACTCTCCAGAGCAAACATTTAATGTTGGATACCCAGCATTCACTGTCAGTCTTATGTAACTTTTTATCACGTGTTGCTCACACTACACAGAAATGCTATTTTGTTGTGCAAGAAGCTTTCCAAAATTTTGATTTTGGCCATAATTATTCAGAACTGCGACAGTTTCACCAACGTAAGAATGAGGGAATAACCTTTTTCAGAATACGTAGAACGTGCAAACCTCCTTCACAATGCATAATTGATTGAACTAAATGAATGAAAAAAATGTTGTGTCAAAAAATAATTCTTGTTTTCGTAGGTTGATAAGCGCAGCATGCTTCTTTGTTTGATGAAACCAGATGTTGCGAGAATTTGCTTTTCAGACAAGCCCGAGGCGAGATAATATTTTCTCGGGGGGGGGGGGCAGAGGCGGATCCAGGGCAAAAAGTGACTGATGCTAAGAAGGAATGAAATTTTTTTGGCCACTCCTTTTAACTATGATGATGATGATGATGATGATGATGAGACTTTCCCCTCTCTTTTCTGATGATGATGTGCATGCTGATATTTCAATCGAACAAAATGTTATTATCAGCAGTAAAAATATGGAACTTACATTCAAATCTAATTTAAATTCCCGCATACTCTGTCTCTTTTTGTTGCATGTCAGGTGTCAGAGTTACTCCAATCAAATGTTACTCCAAGAACAAAATTTGAGGTCATGGCGTTAGTTTTATTAGAATTTCACTACTTATCCTTACATATGACAAGGAGAGCTTGCTAAAGAAATTTGATATTTTATCTAGCTTCTTTTTCATTACCTATTTTCTTATGTTGGTACCAGCTTATTGGAATGTTTACTTAGAGCTTGGTACCTTGCTCTATGGTTATGGGTACCAACTGCAGTGGTACTTGGCACTGACCTGTCTGGTACCTGGTAATGCCACCTTGGTACCATGGTATATTTTAACTGCCACCTTCCCCTTACTTGGAAGGATCAGTATTGTCTTTGATAGGAAAAAATTGAAAAATTTGAATTGTATCTGAAAATTTTTGTTCCATTATCAAATTCAGTTTCTCAGATGAAATGGAGTGAAATTTAAACTTTCTGGCCTATTAGACTACTAACCCCCTATGAACAAAAAAGAACAAAAAACACAAAATAAAAATTCACACAATATAAAAAACCCTGCAATTATGTCTACATTTTCAAGTTATCCTCTGGTAATGAAGCATAATGTATTGATGGTTAAATTTGCACTATATATGCACTATTTTCTTTGGAAAAAAACATTGAGTTTTACTTCTGCTTTCAGTTCATCAGTTGTTTAAATGAAATTCGCGTGCTTTCCCCCCTTCCTTACCTCAAAATATATTTCCATCCTGTATCAAAAAAATTTGAGTGTGCCCTTTTTGTGGATAAGACCCCTGCCCTCAAAATTTCCAGGTTGCACGCCTGAACAGGGACCAAGAACATATTCGATACAAATACTCGACCTGGTTTAGGCACCTTTTGCAATACGAGGGGACTAATTTCACTATGAAAACGTCACTTTGCTAAACATTAAGCTTTTATAAGACATTGCAAGAAACGAACTAGGCCCAAGTACAGACATACATAAGTATAGGCTAGTATAGGCAAAGAAGCTCAAAATTGGCCTGAAATTTGAAAGTATTTTAGTTCTGGGGTAGTTGATTTACTAAAAAATACTCTGGTAACCTTTACTCGCTTGTTCTGAACTCTATAGCAAATGATCACCATACAAATCACATATTCTTGGCTCTCCTTCTCTGATGTCTGACTTTCTGCGAATGGCAGCAGTCTGGAGCTCGGCGAAATCAGGGAGCTTCTCTGTGCAGTATTTAACTTCTTGCATCTTGAGTATTCAAGCAAAGGCTAACAAGATCTGATAATATGCAGGAACTTTACTGTTTTTAACTTTCTTTCGAAAGTTTCGCCTTCAAGGAACTTAAAGAGCTCAGTGAGATTCTTCGAGTCAGCCATGATGCTTGCTTTGCTCTGTTGATGCTTTCGGTATCCCCTTTGTTATCTCCTTTTCAAAGAAGTGATGCCCTATGTAGGATTGCCATTGGTTCCCGTTAATTCACTGATGCTCAAAGTCGAAAGCTGATTGGATTCTTATTAATGTTTTGTCTTTGGCGTGCTCTGGTTGGCTGTAAATATTAGGTTTAAAACGGAATGATGCTCCCGCCAAAAGTAATGATGCTCAACCCTGGTCAAGGATTGGCTCCTAGACAGGATATGATGCTCAAAGTCATAAGCTGATTGGTTTATGAGAAAGATTGATGCTCAATTGAGAAAAGCAATTGGGTGCAAAAAGCTATTCTTTCACTTTGTTCAAATTGCAAATATGCAGCATAAACAGCCCGCCAACACTTTTGGAAATCTAGTAAAATCAAAATTTTGTCAGGAAAATGACATCACAACTGAAAGCCTTAGACAAAACCGCACGACTGAAAATCTTAGCATTAGTCTGGATCCGTCTCTGGGGGGGGGGGGGTAATAATAATGCTTTGTTAAACTAATTGAGAATTGGAGCAATAGAGGTAAGACCTCGCAAGCTCGTGCATTTCTTGTGCAGTACCTGCCCCCAGGGGAGGCACTCAGCACATAGACATACGGGGGGGGGGGGGTCATTCCAAGAATTTTACGGGCCACCCAAAAATACCAGCTCATTTTCAATAAGACCTAAAAATATCATCTCTACTAATGTCTTGTACCAAAAAATATCAAAAATTGCAACATTTGATGAGAAAGTATCTTTGATAAAGACATGGAAATCTCGGCTATGTCTAGAAGCGGGAACTCTAGAAGGGGGAATGAGGAATGGGGAATGGCGGGGAATGGGGAATGGGGAATGAGAGTTTTTTCCAGGATTACTTCAACACATAAACGTAGGAACCGGGGGGGGGGCACAGGGGGCACGTGCACCCCTCAAATTTTGAAACAAATTCGGGTAGAGTGCCCCTTTGAAGCTTACAGCGTTGCCCTGTTTTGCCAACCGTAGAACTAAAATGTACCTTCAAATACTCAGTTTCTATGTACATGAAATGAGAAAAAGCAATTACATTAATGAGTCTCTAACCCATTCAAAGCCACCCTAGGCACTCCGAAATAGTCTTTGATACTTTTCAGAAAATATTTGAGGGTGCCACTTACATTGTACCCCCCTTTTTATACTGCTTCCTACGTCCATGCTTCTACGTCATTGAAAGGGGCTACATTTGAGACACTCATTGTGTCAAAATCAGTTCATGCTTTCCTTACGTTTTTGAATTATACCCGCTCAAAGGACGTGAATGATTTCTGAGCTGAATTGAATTCTCAAATTCTCTAACACGCTGGTCCACACAACGGTTATGTTGTCGCTAATTGTTTTCCGCTAACATTGAATCAAAATTCTCTGCTGTCGTGTTAGTTGGATATTTAGATTTGGGATTTAGTTTCTGATACGGTTCAATTTACATAAAGACTTGCAACCATAGACTTCCAAAGTCGAGAGTTAAAAGGATCATTTTTTTTAAAGTTGTTTAGCGAGTTTTTAAATTTCTAGATTAAATCAACTTTTAAAATTATAAAATAGGCGAATGAACGGTAAGATTCATTACATATATTTATACAACTCTTAATCCGACAACTCCCCTTTTCTAGAAATATTCAGCCATTCGCTTGGCAGCTCTCTTACAGATATGGTCCTACAGACTTAAGGATATGCAAATGATGCGAGTGATAGAAGTACGGTCCTTACATCCGAAACTGACAAGATAGGGGCTTTTAAAAACTGTAAATATGACTCAACGATAATCTTGAGATCTATAACTGCAGCCTAGTCAAATCCTTTTAGTGATGTCGCAAAACCATCTTGCAGCCGAGCTTTCGCGCTCCGGAGCCTTGGCACATGAGACATGTTTTCTTACCGCTTTGAACATAAATGCCACTGCCCAACAAAGACACAGAGGATTATTCGTGCAAAGTTAATGTTTGAATAATCCATTATGCAAACAATTGGTAAGTGTGATGGACACAAGCAAAACCAGAGATGGCTGCATAGTCATAACAAAACTGCCCTCTGTCACCTTGTTAGTGATTTTGACACGTCAATTAAGCTCAGAAATCATTCACGTCTTCTAACATTTTCAGAGCGGATTTTTATTAATCAAGAGACACACTTTCGAATATTATCTTCTCAGCGATGCCCCAAAATGGGGGGGGGGGGGCAATAATTGCCCTGCTCAAACCTATGAATACTTTTCGACAATTAATCAGAACAAAGCACAAATCGTCTTGGAATGGACATTTTGAATGGACAGAGATGAATGTTACCAATTAAAAGTTGGGCCTCTGCAACATTTCGTAAAGTTTATTTTGATCTTTATTTTGATAAAATTTTACAGGATGTGGTCTGTGGTAAAGTGCCCTTCAAATAATGTCTGCACCCCCCGGGGCTTTCAATGCTACAGGCATCCCTGTTTCTCCTGATTTTGTCTACGAGATTCTGTTGTCAATTCCCCATTTTCAAAAAATCCCTTTTTTGAATAAAATGAAGAATGAACTGCTTTTTATACCATCAGTTTCTCAAAAATACCCTCACAGGTAATCTTGGAAGCAGGTACAGTACTATACTACATTTCAAGACCTTTGAATCACAGCCAAAAGCCTGCTAAACTTCGTCTCTACTTTGTGGTATTGCCATATAATCTTTGAATTTCATTGCAAGATATTTCTAAGTGAGTGCGTTGCACAGTGCCAGCACCGGTCGAGGTAAAATTTCACGCCTGTTGGGGGATTTTTAACGGAAAATTGTGGACTTATGCTCATAAAAATACTCTTTATCCTGTTTTATAGCCCCCCTGTCCGGCCATATAACCCCGTTGGGCAAATCCTGGCGCCACCCCTGCTACCACCTCCCTCTCAGAATTGCTGCGTATGCAGTAAACCAAAACATATGTAAGATCTCCGCAGTACTTATTCCATTGACTATGCTTATTCATGTTGACGAAAACGGCCAGCGATAAACAACAATGCCTCTTTCAATGGCCTCTCCTGACCGAAATCGATACGGGGCTGAGTTGTGAGGGTAACTCGCAAAACAACTTTTAAAAAAACAATAATCCTTTTAACCCTCGACTTTTATAGTCTATGGTTGCAAGTCTTTATGTAAATTGAACCGTATCAGAAACTAAATCCCAAATCTAAATATCCGACTAACACGACAGCAGAGAATTTTGATTCAGTGTTAGCGGAAAGCTACTAGCCACAACATAACCATTGTTTGGACCAGCATGTTAGAGAATTTGAGATGTCCTTTGCGCGGGTTTAATTTAAAAACGTAAGGAAAGCATGAACTGATTTTGACACAATTAGTGTCTCTAATGTAGCCCCTTCCATTGACGTAGCAGCATGGAAGAGGAAGCATTATAAAAGAGGGGGCACAAGTTTTGATGGCAGTGGCGTAACGAAGCAGTGTGGGCCCTTAGTCAAAGTAAGGGTTTAGGGCCCCTATTTCTTTTGCAAATCAAGTTTACAGGCTAAGCCTGAAATTACCCTTAATTGCATAAATTTTTTACATGCAATTTTTAAATATGATTAACTTACATCAACATAAGAATTATTAAGAAACGCTTGTATCCGAAATATATTTCACAAAATTTCTTGGGGCCCCCCTACTTGTGTGGGGGCCCTTAGTTTTGCGCTTAAAGGTGCACAATGTGCGTTACGCCACTGTTTGAGGGGCACCTTCAAGAGTTTTCTAAAAAGTGTCAGAGACTGCTTCGGAGAGCCCAGGGTGGCGGCGAATGTGTTGGAGACTCATTTCACGTAGCAACTGAGTATTTGAAGTTACATCTTAGTTACGCGGTTGGCAAAACAGGGCAACAGAGTAAGCTGCAAAGGGGCGCTCTACCCGAATTTTTAAAAAATGGAGGGGACACGTGCCCCCCTGTGCCTCCCCGGTTCCTACGTCTGTGTGTTGAAGTAATCCTGGAAAAAACTCCCATTCCCCATTCCCCACCATTCCCCCTTCCTCATTCCTCCTTCTAGAGTTCCCGCTTCTAGGCATAGCCTGAAAGTCTCACGAAAACCATAATGATATCAGAGTTTTTAAAGTTGATACCTTGAAATATCATAATTGTATCAAATTTTCTTGCAGGACCCAAAAATATTATTTCTGACAAATATTTTAACCAAAAATATCACCTGGCAAAATATCACGTTAAATTTCATAAAATTGATTTTCATCCTACAAGGTATTGAGAAAGGGGCGTATAAATAGATAGATGACAAGGAGGCAGTGGCGGCGCCACCCTCTGCGATGTGGAGGGAGTGGGTAAGGTGATTATAGGGGTCCTTCCATGCCCTTCAGATTTTGGGAAATGCCCTTATAAACTCAATGATACTGTTTGAGAAAAGCTTTGAAAGGTAGCACCTTCTTGCGATAAATTTGGAAGACAGTAGTTGACTTAGAAGCGAAACGTAATAAGGGCCTACTCCAAACCTAAATATTTGACGAATCTGCATTGCCACTTGTAGAGGCGTTTGAAAAAAGTAATGGGTTGCAAGTGAACTTAGATTTACTGCTTTAAAACACCTCGACTGCAACGCTGGAAGTTTCAATCATGAAGCAAAATGGAGCGGCCGAAAAAGGGTAGTTGCATCGTTGAGCTGAAATGGCCCTTTTGGACTGCTTTATTCGTTCATTTGGAGAGAGGATTGGTCAGTTGTTGCAATTTGGAATCAAGCGTCTCTAGAAATTCATTAACAGGGACGCCGGAGCATATTTTCGAGTGAGTGGGCTTTGAAGATTGGGCGTGGCCCTTTTTGGGCGTGGTGGCTCAAGTTTCTACTGGTGCTCGTAACAAGTCGATAAAAGGGTCAAGACATGCCAAAGCTTTGTGATGGGAATAATGGCCAGCAGAGCAAAAGTGCAATAGGTATAGGTCACACTGACCTTTATAAAGTGCAATTAGAAACATACGCCACTACAGCCCCCTCCCCTCCGACTCCGGCGTGCCTGATTAAGTCAAAGAATTCTTCGAGTTGTCGTACTGGCGATGGTGGTGGATCTTTGAAAGCTTTGACGTTGGATGGGAGAGAGGTGATCCCGAATACCACTCCCCGTCAACACATACTGCAAGTATGCAAGTTAGATGGTGCCCCTGAACTCGATGCCTCTCCCTTTCGTTTGTCTATATGCGCACATCACCATGAAGTATGAAAGTCACCCATTGGTCAGAGTCATTCACGTGCCTGTTGTTAACAACAACAGCTGCTACAGATATACTATCACAAGGTTAGCCACTCTCCCACCAAACAGAATGAGAAAACAAAAGAAATAGGTGAACAGTACATTTTGTAGAAAATTTGAAGTTTAGCTCCCCCCCCCCCAGAAAATATTATCTCGCCTCGGGCTTGTCTGAAAAGCAAATTCTCGCAACATCTGGTTTCATCAAACAAAGAAGCATGCTGCGCTTTTCAACCTACGAAAACAAGAATTATTTTTTGACACAATATTTTCTTCATTTCATTCATTTAGTTCAATCAATTATGCATTGTGAAGGAGGTTTGCACGTTCTACGTATTCTGAAAAAGGTTATTCCCTCATTCTTACGTTGGTGAAACTGTCGCAGTTCTGAATAATTATGGCCGAAATCAAAATTATGGAAAGCTTCTTGCACAACAAAATAGCATTTCTGTGTAGTGTGAGCAACACGTGATAAAAAGTTACATAAGACTGACAGTGAATGCTGGGTATCCAACATTAAATGGTTGCTCTGGAGAGTTTTGCCGAAATAGCCCCAAAGGAAGCATGTTTATAAGAAACTTATCAGAAACGGCTTTATAAGGGTCTTACACATATTGTAAGATAACGTCATATTCTGAAGGTGATCTCAATGTAGTATTGTATTTTGTATTAAGCAACTGTTTTGGTTAAAGACCCACAATATGGATCGTATAGTACAAAACAATGTCCCTTGTTAGATTTGCCCCCCCCCCAACCCCCTTTCAAAAACGTTCCTGGAAATAACTTAGGAAATAAATAGACAAGTGCATAAATACTTAAATGAAATTTGACAAAATCTCCAGGATATCATTAATTTACAGACCTTGCATTTACAGGTAGGCCTATCTCATTGTTTTATCTTCTCTTTGTAGTTTATCTGGCAAACCGTTCCAGATTTAAATAGACTTAGTTGGGGTCGTGTGTGTAAGTTCATTTTCAATAGGGAAGAAACAAAAAGGCTAATATACTCCCCTGCTTTCAATGTATTCTTGAAAATAGGGAATTAAATTTTACCTGGAATCATGCAGTTATATTCCCTGTATTCAAGAAAGGTATGAAGAGTCTCCCTGTTAATTATCCTCCAGTTTCCTTAACTGCCATACCAAGCAAAATCATGGAACACTGTACTGCCTCCAAAATGTGGAATCATCTAAACCTTTATAATATCGTCACATCCAAGCAACATGGTTTTAGGATCAGTGCACTAAATGAAGGAGGTGGCCAAGTGGACATAATTCTACTCGATTTTAGTAAAGCATTTGATGTAGTGCCTCACCAGCGCCTTCTTTCCAAACTGTATATGTACGGGATTTCTGGTAAAACGTTAGGATGGATCCAGGGATTTCTTGGAAACAGAACACAGAAAGTAGTTGTAAATGGGTCCCATTCACCCAGACAGCCCAGGGGCGGATGCAGACTACTGCAACTGCTGCTCTAGCAGTAGTCAGATTGTAAGATGCTGGCCATCCTGGTGTTGACCTGGCCAGTGTCGTCAATCCTACTCAATCCTACAATTTTATCAGAGTTTGTCAGATTTTTGTCGTTTCTGTTGCTTTTTGCCTCACAATACCATCCAGTTTCAATTTTCATCATGCTATGTGTCACATTGTGCAATGAGCCAACAACATGAGCCACGCATAGGTTGAATGTGAAGGAGCGCTATTGTGAATTAAAGGTCAGCAGCTACTTTTAGGCGGGAGCAGTAGTGACTTTCAAAATTTCTTAAATCAACCAGCCAGGACTCGAGGTGACTACTGCTCAAAATCCGCGGGATCAGTAATGGTGTGAAAAGTGAAGAGCTGACCAATCAGGATAGATCATGTGAAGATCAATAAGGCGGGAGCAGTAGTGAGATTTGAAAATTGATTTAATGATTTGTTAAGGCAGTGCAGTGTTCGATGTTCGCGTGACGGGAAATTGTTACCTTTGGAACCGGAATTTAGGCCTTACACGTCACCTCAATCATGCTCCAGTTTCAAGTTCAGAAGTTGAAGAAAAGATTAAAAATGTATTCTTTGGGTTTGGTTTAGGCCCGTGTAACTTTAAAGATTGATTGTTGGTTAATAAACTCAGTTTGTTTGCAGGAGGACAGGCATAAATAAATTTGTTTCGCCTCTCTCTATCTTACTTTTGACAACAACTTTGGCAGACTAACCCTGACTCTAGGAATCCAAGGTCAGTTAAAAAGTTTTTAGTTATCAAAACTCAAAATGTCAAATCTCCTGGTATTCTTTTTAATGAAAATATTTCCTGGGAATTTTACTTGGCAGAACTGTCAAGAAGCTAGCCATAACGTTGAACGTGTGGTATATTCTTAAAAGTAAGAGACTACAATTTTTCTTCTCTCCTCTCCTCCAGTATGGTGTTTTAGTTTAGGGATCAATTAGTCTATTACACTCCAGCATTATTGCTACAAAAGGTTGCAAGGGAAAACTTTCTTTAAGATTTTGCTTCACATTTTACACCTACCTTTTATGATCTAAAAATTTTAAAGCTACATGCATTTAGTTCAAAACTTTAAAGCAAAACTGCAACATGGAAAAAGCACATATTACTTATAAAATAAGTCACTGTCTTCTTCTTCTTCTTTATGTAAGCTGAAATTTTGGAGCAAAGTGCTGCAATAGCATTCTTTTGATATGAAAAGTTGATCTGTCTAGCTTCTGTGAAAACTCAAATATTTCTTCTTTGATGATAATTTGAAATGAATGACTAAATGAATGAATGGGTTGAAACAGAGGGAGGGGTGGGCTTTCAGATTGATTGGCTTAGCTACTGAGGGAGTTCCTCTGTTACCTTTATTAGATTGGTATCATTGTTGCATTTTAGATGCTTGATGTCAGCTAAAATTTTCTTTATGTTGTTATTGTTATTGTCTTGGAATTCAAAACTATATTGAACAGAAGGACCCTATGTCTTGTATGTGCTTACTGTTCAGGGTGTGTGATTTGGCTTTTGCATAAAGTTCTCCTTATGATATTTTTTGTCTTGAAATACACCTCTCAGTGTCCTTTCACATTTTCATTCCAATTAATGTTTGTCAAAGTGTTCATGGAAATAAACACTAGTCCACATCCACAGCATATAATGGCAAAATTGTCAATATCAACAATTGATTAAGAGTTAATCTAAATAATACTCATCATTATTCCTTGACTACTTTTTCAATATATTTGTGCATTTCATAAGTACAATTTATTCTATGTTCTATATTGGTCTCTTTCATAATTCCTTCCAAAGAAATTTTTAGCAATCTATGGGGAGAAACACGACAGATATCATCTCCACAAACCACAACAAACTTTGGAAGGAAATAGGAATTGCCAGATATTTTGTCTTGGAAAAGGCAACAAGGAACCCTTGATGTATTTGTCACAAAACAATCAAGAGTTACTACCCCATGTATTCAAGGGGAAAGTTCTGAGACACAGACCTATTTAAATTCTGCACCTTTTTCAAACCAATCAATGCTAAACAGTGCAGAGCAGGCCTACTACACGTATATTTTGTTTTAGTTTTTATATAGAAATGTCACTTTGATATCCTTTGCCATGGTACTTCAGGACCCACGCCTTACAGAACCACACCTGCATCCCTGCACCTGAAGACTCAAAAATTCTCCAAAAAGATCTTTTCAATCTTCAGAAATGGGCAAACACTTGGGAGATGGTCTTCAACGTAGAAAAATGTAAAGTGTTGCGTATCGCTTACAGTCAGTCTCGTAAATTTGATGCTGTGTATAAGATGTACAAAGAAAACGCATCAGGTGACCCAGTAAGTCAAGATTTTCTTCATATAGCTTCCCAAGCAACAGGCATCAGCATGTGCATTCCAGGACTCCGTGACTTAGAAGAAATCACATCAGCTCGTTATTTAGATGTAATATTGGGTGGGCGTTTCCTGCTACGCGTAGTTACTTTTTCGTGTGTAGTTATATGAAGTATGCCAAAGTAGGTGTGTCGTAGTGTCTGTATCGTGTATCTCCGTCATGGGCTAAGCCTTTTTGGAGATTAAATATTGTAGGTTGTAGGTTGCACTTCTGATCCAGGAACCAAATTTACAAAACTCTTAATAGACTTAATTCCCTTGAGCATGATGTGCCGACATCCAAGAAGAGCTGGAGCGCCGATGATTTTTGAAGAAACTGCCGACAATTTTTGTGAAATTCCATTACAGAATATTTCTAAAATCATATCTTTACTTTCTTGAAATGGTATAAAAGGCCGCAACGACGGCAAAAAAAGCAGATGACACCAATTTTTTCTTTACAAGAAACCCCCTTTAAGAAAATGTATAGTAACATACCCAAGCCTGAAATAACTTCTTTACAAGATTTTGTCTGGGAGAAAATTAAAAAAAAAATTTGATGCTGCGTTTGCAAGCTTTAAATTGGGTTTTTTAGTTTACTTCCACGGAAACGGCAACTTCTGTGAATCTGACAAGCGAACATAAACATGCGAACATTGCCTCCTCTGCAGTAGTTACCCAAAAAAAACTTTGTATCAAGGGAGTCACTTAATATATTGTGTTGAGAAGGTGATGGCATTTTTTGCCCTCAAAGTGTCACTTTCATGTTGTTTTATGTTTGCTTTATCTAAACCTGCCCATCTTTTTCATTCAACTACATTTTCATGTGATCTTCAATTTATACTGCATTGCAAAAGACGCCCAATACGGTCCCCTGGCTTCAAGTCCACTGATAATTGATCTAATTACTGCTCGAAAGGTACTTCTTCACCTTTCCTTCCCCTTGCTGTGCTGTTCCAGTGGAAACTGTTCAATGTGTTAAAACTGAGTAACTAACATCATTGGGGCAACGAGTCCAATTCTAATTTCCTTCAAAATCAAGATTAAAAAGCATCATAAATCAGAGCAACTGCTTAAAGATGATTTCTAGATTAGATACAATTGTATTTGTAACTGTTGCACCTGCAACCTTAAGCAGCATTGGCCGTACTCAAGAACTGTACATTTCCATAAGAAAACCCTGTCAAACAGCGACTACTGATAGCGAACAGTTAAAATTTTTACGTGCGCCGCCGTCCTACGCATATATTCACATTTTAATTGTATCGGACTATTGGCTTGATCAGTTCAGAAATTAAGACGGTTTCGTCAGGAGCGCTTGATGGTATCTTCAACGCCAAAGGTATTGGATATAATCGTTAATCGCAAAGTTCAATGCCAAACGCTACCCGATTCAAGGTAAAACCAAATATTTCATGTCATATAAATAACTTTCATATCAAGTAACTGGGTTTTCTAATAATACCTCACTTTGAACACAAGAGGCTTAAATACACAAAAGATTCCTCAAGTGAAGAGACATTTTCGTAATCAACAAAACATGGCGAAAAATGACTATGTCTGCAAAATTCCTCCAACAACTCTTGGATTTTGCAGTTTGATTATGAACAGCGTAATGGTTGCTCGGATTTATAAAACTAAAGCATTCAATTGCCCTTTCTACTTTTGTTTCGGATGCATTGGTACTATAAACATTTTACTTTCAATAACTGATCCTCTACTACACCCTGTTGAATTCGATCATCAATACAGAATCAGGGCTGCTGTCTCCATTCCTTTAACTCAAGTTCAACTTGGTTTGCATCTCACTCTTGCTTACGATAGATGGCTTGCTGTTTCAAAACCATTCAAATATAGACAGGCTGGAGGTGGAGCTTTAAAAGCTCTGAAAAGGCGCTTGATTAAAGTAGTACTAGCATCTCTTACATTGGGTTTGGTAATCGGAGTGCCTGAATATAGCCACAAAGGCTTGAAATTTGGCTTAATGGGCGTCACAAGATGCTTCATCCTCATTGCATTTGCAGTTATTTACTATAAAATTTACCATAAAGTCAAAGCAAACAACGCTGCGATAGCCCCAAATGTAAGCGATGATTATCGTTCACATCAAATCGGAAATGAGAGATACCTTCTTCGCCTAAGTCTATGGATAATTGGCAGTTTGCTTGTGTGTAGTTTGCCATCAGCAATGCTTCCTCTCTTCTTCCATGTTTCGTCCGAATGTGGCACAACTGCAGGGATAATGACGCTGATTGCGTACTGTTTCCTTTTGGTAAACTTCCTGTTTGATCCAATAACATTCTTAGTCATGGGTAGAAGGAATAACAGGAATGTGAGAACAGTGCCTAACGCAAATGATGCCGATGCCAGTAAAGTCAGTGATGCTATCGTTATTGATGTCGATAATGTTAATGCCAATGATACCAATGATGCCAGCGCAAATGATGCCAATGATGCAAATGATGCCAATGATGCCAATGATGCCAATGATGCCAATGATTTCAATGATGCCAATGATGCCAACGCCAATGATGTCAATGATGTCAATGATGTCAATGATGCAAATGATGTCAATGATGCCAATGATACTAATAATGCAAATGATGCCAATGATGCCAATGATACTAATAATGCAAATGATGCCAATGATGCCAATGATACTAATAATGCAAATGATGTCAATGATGCCAATGATACTAATAATGCAAATGATGCCAATGATGCCAATGATACTAATAATGCAAATGATGCCAATGATGCCAATGATACTAATAATGCAAATGATGCCAATGATGCCAATGATACTAATAATGCAAATGATGCCAATGATGCCAATGATACTAATAATGCAAATGATGCCAATGATGCCAATGATGCAAAAAGAAATAAAGTTAATGATGCTAGTGCCAATTATTCCAATAATGCTAATTCAAGTGATGCAAATGATGCTAATGACGCTAATGCTAATGACGCCAGTGATTCTACCATGAATGTTGCTAAAGTTTAAGATGCCAGTAATGCTGCCATGAATGATTCCCATCATGCTTATACTGTTAATTAATGCGGATGAATACATCATCATCATCATCATCATCATCATCATCATCATCATAATTATCTTCTATCAGAATTATATCCAATATCATCATGTAATAGTCGAATTTTTAGAATTATTGGTAGGTGAAATGTGTTTGTTCAATAAATGCATTGCAGACATCAAGTAAATGGCATTTTCGGTACGAGGTTAACTGACTATAATGGGATTAAAATCAGAGGAGTTTTTGAGATAGTTGAACAATACTAGCATTACTACCATTTATAGCATTTATCTTTGAATCTTTGATTTTAAGGCTAGATATTAGGAGAAAATGGAAGAAACACAACACTTTACTCTTTTTCGTGTTCACTTTATGCATCAAACTCTTTTTGGTTGAAGTATTTCGTCAATCCTAGTTGAGCACTTGTATATATTGGTGTGTTGTATGGAAAACAAAGACCCCAAAGAGGGTTCAGACATCTCTTGCATATTGATGAATGAGGAAATTCTTTTTCGTATACCCTCGACTATCAAACTATTGGATTAATTTTTATGAATGTTATCTTAAAACGTGCTGAAAATAAATTTGAAAGCAGGGTATTTCAGAGACTTTTCAGCTTTTATCCAAGAGTTTTGTTAAAAAGAGTGGAAACGTTTTTGAACTGTGAACATTGTATGAGAAATTATAAGGAAAAATCAAGAAACTCAATATTTTGTAGTTGTAGCCAAGAGTTTTTCCCTTGGACTTTTTCAATTAAGAGAAGGGTCAATGAGTCTCGATTGGTCACATGCGCTATCCCTTTTCTCCCGTGGTTTTTCATCAATGACTTGTTATCAAATATCTTTTAGTTTTCCGATCATTATCCGCTTTTATTCCATTAAGAGGTGTCCCATGACCAAGGTGCTTTGCAATATCCTACATTAGGTTTTCCATGTTTTCCTGCAATTTTAAAATAGGGTATTAAAAGTTTCGTACAAAGGGGGAATCCAACTGGGACTAAGAGCTCCCAGCCATTAAAAGATAGGCAATAAGGTTTAATTTTCAACAGGCCAATAATTCTTTTTTCCGTTGCTGCTGGATGAATTGGTTCATTTTAAGTTGGTTCGATTATGATCATCTTCATAAAACTAGCCAATTTACACGAAGAAGTTTTCCAAGGGATTACCCTTTGATTTCCTTGAAAACATGCGAAAATGCAATCGATGCAACTGGTTTATAAGAAACCATCTAGGGCTAAAACAGGCCAAAAAATAGTAAATATAGGGCTCAGTTCAGGCTAACCTTTGCTGATGGGCCACCCTCCCAGAAGATTAATGAAATGAAATGAAATGAAAACCTAAGAAACTTCAAAATTTCTAAAATCCATACAAGGTATTACTAGAGCGAGTGAAAAGAAAAACTTCTCTGTCTGACTGTCCTAGCAAGAGTCGAGGAAGCCTTCCATTTGTGGATGAACTACTGCTAGTTCCCTCGCAGATATTACATTCCTAGCAGAAATGGTTATTATTGATATTATTTGTCTAACTCCACAATACGGAGTCCTAATGCTCAGGTTTAGTCTTTCAGCAAGAAGATACCAGCCAGAATTTGAGAAACTTTTAAGAAACTTTTAAGGAACTTTCAAGGCGCAGACGGTCACGAGGTTTCTTATGAAAATAGGTGTTGTTAACTGCACTTCAACAGTGCTTAACAAACATGCCTTTTTGTAACACCTTGAGCAGGAAGTTGCTGGCTCCACACCGAGAAAGGGCGTGGTTTTATCCCTCCTTCTCGTTGCATGATGCAAGCATCCTTCGGTCGTTGAAGCGGGAATTTTCGGTGTGGTAAATGCATTAGAAAAATGGTCAAAGCAATGTGTTAGAAATTCCTTCTATAGATGGCAGGAAAATGCATCTGAGAGGCCCTAAAATCTAAATTTTCTTCTGTGGAACCCCCGTTGACTTTCGGGTTTGCCAACCTTGCTTGAATTTCGGCGGAAAGCGCCCCCTTTTCTAGATTCCTGAATCCGCCCCTGCAAAATTGTAGCCTTTCTTTTCTACCTAGCCCTTAGCTTGTGTTCAGGTTGGGGTTCTGGAACACAGGCTATCCAGCCTTACGAAGAGAAAGGAAGTCTTTTGAAGATATTTCCCGTAAACAGGCACCAAATTGGTGGGAAAAATCTGAAATGCAAACCCCCCTTCACCCAATATATGTCTAATCTCCTAAGTTTTGCTTTGGAGCATCGTCAATTGTTGTGCCACACTGAAAGAGTTTGATTGCATTTCCGTTACGTTGTGTTTCAGTGGTGCCTTTCAGATATTTTCCTTGCCATAAAACACCAAAGCCATTTAAGAATATCGAATTTAAGCATGGAATGAGGCAGTAATGTTGAATCTGTTTCCGAGAAGGTTTCATAGAAATAGCAAGGTTTTGACGCTGCGATAATGGGATCTTGTATGTATGATTCTTTTTTTAGTAAATTTTATAATATGGAATACTGGAGATGCAAAAGATGCTTGTAAAATATTATCATTTCGATGCTAATAAGGGCATAGAGTGTTATTGGAGACTGGAAAATGCACCAAATCACGCGTAGAATATGCCTCGTTTCTTTTCTATTTGTGGAAAGTTATTAAAATTTGAATTCTTTAATTGAGGGAAGCTGAGCACTTTTCTGGTCTTCACATTCGGCCTCCAGAAGCACAGGCTGCTACCGCAGTTCCTTTTCGTACTTGTTCATTCTCATTTATAAATCAGAAAGCATGCTTACTATGGAATGGTCTTTTGTGGAGAGAACCGATAGGGTGCGCAAAGTAAAGGATCAAGCTTGGAGAATTTACATCACCACGATAGCGGCGAACGAGCGGGAAGACAGGATTCTGCAGCGAAAACTGGATGTCATAAATGGGCAGCAAAGACAGCAATCATCAACAATGCAAAGATGTATCAAAGCTGCTAAAATGCAACAAGAAATGCAGATAAAAAGAATGAGATCGGGAGTTAGTTATACAAGTGGAGGGCTATCAAGGGAGAAAAAGCCAGCATCGAGGGGCGATTGTGTTAGAGAGCCTCCTCAAAGAAGAAGATCTTGTGTAAAACCGCGATATGATGAGGTAACGCGAAGATCTGCACTCGAAACGCAGAAATCTGCAAAAGGAGTCCAGGGATTTGCAGGCGAAGTGCGGATATATTCGGGCGAAGGTCGAGGATCTATGCGTAATCCGCGGAGTTCTGTAAACGAAAAACAGAGATCTACACAGTTTGGCAAGTCAACCGCAGATGGGACTCAGAAATCTACATGTCATGCAAACATATCACCATCAAGTGAAACGCAGAAATCTGCAGATGACACGCGAATGGGATCGTCTTCTTCCAAAATGATTGACATTATGGAAGGAGATGAACAAAATGGACTAAATCTAAATGGAATAGAAGGGAGCGAAGCAAAAATTGATTTTGCAGATGTAAACAAATTAGAACGCGGCAAAAGCATAAGCGGCAAGCGGAGAGAGTCAGTTGTATTAGAAGACAGTGTCAAGTACACAGAAACCGAAGTGAAACATTTGAAAGCATCGTTTGTTGGGAAACGAGGCCAAGATGCCAAAAAGAGACGAAGCATTATTTTGCCTGATTTGAATGAAGATGCAAAAGGAACAATTGAAAGGAGAAGGAGAAAGTTTAAAAGATTGAGGTTGAAAAGAAGAAAAATTGAAGAAGTTAATGATTTATTGGAACAAAAACTGAACGACCTCCGATTGAGTGAAATGGCAGGTAACCAAACACTGCCATTAATTAATGACACAGATTCTAAAATTTAAAGTTATGCAACAAAGTTTTTGAAAAAGGGCCATGTTTGATTTTTTCCAAGAATTCGCGTTACCTATCTCTTGCAAATGAAAATATCTAAGCCAATATTTCTAACCATGTACAAATAAGCAAATTCAGGCACCTGTGAACAGGGGGGGGGGGGAGGGGTTGGGGCAAGAAAGACAAAAATTTCCAACAATTGACTGTAATACTATAAACCCATTGTTTACAGGACGATAGCCTATTGTTTGTATTATTTAGATCAAGACAATTTCCGACGAAATGACAATTTGTGGTACTTGAGGGGGCGCTCCACCCCCTTCCCCCAATTGGTTTTGGTCTTGAGTGAGGTGCTCCACCACTGAATCAACTTTCCTAACTTTTTGAAGAGTCAGGTAATATTTTGTTTGAAACAGGGCCGTAGCCAGGGGGAGCCGCGGCTCCCCCCCCCCCTTTTGCCAGATCAAAAAAAAATTGCAACAATGCAAGTTTGCCCGAATATACGTAGTCTTCTAACGTTGCATCCATTCTGCCTATATCCATGGCAACTGTTGAGTGGAAATTTTCCACCTTACGAAGGTGCAACTGAATGGAATTGCCCTGATTAGCCTGCGTGCAATGAAAAAATCGACATTGATCGCATTATAGATCGCTTTGCAAGCTGTAAAACACTTCGATTGTTGTTGATTTGAATTTTGATAAACTGGTTAATAAGTAATAGTGAAGTATGCATTGAAATCATTCGTCCAGTATAAACATAAAAGAAGTTAAAGAGTGTGGCCAAAAAAATTTTCAACATGCAAATTCAGATCCCGTTATTAGCATCTGTCGGCCCCCCTTTCAAATTCCTGGCTACGTCCCTGGTTTGAATAAACTGTTTTTTTTATAAAAACTGACATTTAAAGTGCCCTCTTACAAGTGTCAATATATTGCATCAAAGTAAACCAGCCCCATGTCCCATGTTATCTGAAGGCCCGTGTTGCGAAATATTCGCTGGACATGACACGACAAGAAATCGAAAATGTTAATCCCGCACTTCACGTGAAGAAAAGTTTCATTTTTTGTTAAGATTGATAATTCAGTTACTTAGAAGCAGCGTGTCTATTTGCAAACAGTTTTATCCTTTTTGCAAATGTTGAAAGAAGAGCATCAAAATATTTGATTGAAATAGGCCAACACATCAAAGACACCTGGGCAGATTCACGTTATTAAATCCATCGGGTTAGTGGGAGCTTGTAACACAGGAAAAATCACAATGGAGTTTCCCCTGGAAGAGCTCAGAAACATTGCAAGGGGGAAGAGGAGAGTAAATGGGGTTAAGGGGGCAAGAGAGAACTTTTGCTTGCTTAAGGGGGACCCCCTGATTTGGGTATTAGGTATGAGGCTCCGCTTCCATGAAAGACAATTTGAAAAGAACGCTCCCCAAATGATAAATGAGTTTTTGCCATCCTCTTGGGCGAAAATTGGCCTGTGTCGAAAACTCTTTGAAACCAAAGACCCTGTGACTAATGAGTTTGCTTTGATTTTGTGACGTCACCAAACCACTTGCTACTGAAAAATACACACTTTTGTGATAAAGTTTGCATTTGGAAGCAAGTTAAAGCTAGCACATGATCTTACATCAATTTTTAATCATTTCAAATTTTGAATGGCGGTTAGGTTCGACTTTCTGCTATAAATCTGTCACGATAAAATTGTGAATAGAATTAAAGTAAATTTAAGGACCATCATGACAATTTTGGCTAATCTGCAGTGAAAAAAGATGCTATTAGATTGCATAGAAAAACAAATTCACCACCACAATATAAATCCGCCTTTCCCACGTACGCAAACGTTTGTGAAACGAGTGGGTCTTGAGTTTCTTGGGACTACACCCAAACCAACTTAGACAAAGACAGTAAAATTTAATCCCAGATCAAGGCCACTTGAACTCATGAATGCGCCATCGCAGGAGGTTTAAATAAAGCGAAGCACACACGAGAAGCAAACAGTCGAAGAGAAGAAAGAGGGAAAGGAGTTTGCATCAGGCGAAATATCAAAGTACTACTGTTACGCCCAATGGTAACTGTTGCTTTTTGTGGTGGGTATTTCAGCATTTATCTATCTGTAACCTCTTTATAGCATTTATTCTCGGATTCAAGTGCACATTTTTGCACAACAAAGCATGAGATAAAGGGTTATTGAAACAGCTAAAAATTCGAGGGCTTATGTCTTTCAAAGGATTTGAATGAGAAATTGGGCTAACTAAACTTTTAGCCACTTTAGGATAAAAATGAAGCACCTGTTAAGCACGTTACTAATAAGATAAAGTAACAGTCAACTTGGGCTGGGGTGACTGGAATATTAAGCAACTATGACGTTTGCTTAAAGATGATATTCTTTTATGAGGAGACAAAAGTTCCTAGGTTGAGCCGAACGAGTCTCGAAAATCCCTTCAACTTTTACATAATCCCTTTCTTACACAAACGAATTTTATGATTTAAATTCCAATACAAAATATTAGGTTTCAATTGTCTTAGTTGAAATAAGCGACAAAACATTAGTGAAGGAAAAGTGCTGCAAATAGGCTGAAGAAATGAGTCTTCACTCATGTTGCAGGGTTAAGGGCAAAGCTGCTATAAACTGGAACGCTTGGAGCATTTCAGAGGAAGGGGGCAAAATGTTGAAAAACAGGGACAAAGCGATAAGATTAAGGAAGTTATTTCCAAGGGCAGGGGACATTCCCCGCTTCTCCCTGCTGTATAAGCGTCCAAGTTCCAGGATAGCCTGAATAAGTAACGGACTTTTAAGAGTTTGTCCTCAAGGGGGCTGAATGCAAGGCACCAACCATTGCATTCTAAAACTATCAGAAACTGCTGCGAGAAAATAAGAAGGAAAAGTTTAATGAAAAATCGCTGGCCAGGGTCATAGCTAAATGCCTTGTTCTATGGGGGGGGGGGGGGGGTATCTAGGACGAAACTGTCGACAAAATGGGTTGTGCAAGCCATTTTTTCCGGCAAATTAGGAAAACTTTTCAGTGAAATACTCCTTGATGTCCATAAATGCCTTTTTTCTGAGTATGTCAACTTAGCCACGCTTTTGTGATCTCTTGTCACGCTTACTAGCTGGGTAACAGAATTTTGGCAACGATTTCTGAAACAAGTCAGGCGGTTTCGGAAATAAGGATTGAATGAGCAGATTGGACGGCTTAATTACGTAAATGTTAAGATCATGTGTGTCTGGTCGACAAACCGAGTTCGGAACAACTACCTCAAAAGGTGACAGTATTTTATTTGATGTGGTACTGTCTTGATAATCCGCAGATCATTCAAATGTTCCTCAGCAATGACACAGTAATGAATGAATCGAAAACACCGCAGGGACATTTCATCGAGAGTTGATGTCAAGTGAAGTTTGATGTCATAGTCGTTACGGCCTAGTAGTTGACTCCCATTGTCATACAAAACAACTCTGAAGAAGACTGATGTCGATGTTGATGTTGATGGCACGCGAGAAGACCTATTCAAGACTTGTCTGGAGATAAAAAACAGGTTTATATCTTGTAGATTTTTTGTAATGTTGCTTTCAAGACAAGCGTAAATTTTCATACATTTATCGATTCGTGGGGCCTTTCCCGAGAGGAGAATTTGGTTCTCTCTTGGCAAATGCGAGGACTCTGCATTAACCAACATAAACACGAACCAATGCAGAGATTTTCCAAAGGACCAGTAATGGGCTTTTGGGAAATTTTTCATCTTAGGACTCTGCAAACAGAAGCGCAAATCAAATCAAAACGTAGCAAGCATAAATTTCAGGTATTATAGTTGATAATTATTGTTTCTTTATACGTTAAAGTACAACATGCCTGGATCAGGGTAATGGTTTTGAACGGACAAGGGATCGAAGCCGAAGTAATAATAAAGTTAGGGGGATGTGGCACCCTGTAGGCAAGAAATTTGTTTTAAAATAGAGGCGTTTGACAATGAAGGGGTATTTCGATGGCAAATCTTTCCACGGCCCTGAAGAGGATGGTAAAATACCGAATGAAGTTGCCGAAAATTCGATATTTTTTATTGACTCTTGGATTTAAGTTTATCATTAATGACTGGGCAGTTGAGTAGACAATTTACTCGGGGAATGGAGCTCAAGCATGTTTGGACCCCCAAGTCAACCCCCTTTTATCGCAATTTGTTATTTTATGTAACATAAACTGTTCTAGAGTTCCTGTGCGGGCAATGTTATGGTTTTGTGATTAGGCTCAGGGACAACTGAGCCTCTTGCTCCACTCTCGTTTGGGCGTTCAATGTGAAGAGTGCAGAGTATGGCAGTAGCGCACCCAAGAGAATTCTTGAATGCCTAAGATAGCGCACCTGGGCGCCCCTAACAATTTCAAGTTTTTATGTTTGTGCTGTGGTTCCCATAGTGTAATGGCGCACCCTACAATTTTTGTACGGTTTGTGCACCTGCACCCGAGGTACAGGACTGTTTCCGCACCCAAGATCTTGTCATCATAGGACATGTTCTGCAAACTGATAATGTGGCACTCCAGGCAAATTGGTATCATGTTGGAGGGTATACTAAGAAGGACGATGTGTCTCTAAATCCGGGATACTTTCCAACACATGAGCAACTTGAAAAAGGGACACTTTTCTAAAATGTGGGAGGCGTGGCCTGCTGCCCCAGCCCCGACATCCCTGGTTATGTGCAATTTTTGAGCTCAGTGCAAAGTTTGTTTCCTATTTGCCTCAATTGTAATATTGGTTCATTCTGATGGGTTCAGAATTAATTCCGTTTGGCTTAAGACATTGAGTTTTATCGAGCGACGTAAAAGAGGAGAGCTAATATTGTTAATAAGCCAACTGTTACGGGTTTATCTACGAGATATCAAATGATTAAAATAATAATTAAAGTAAAGATTTAGAAAATCCTTGTTCCTTGGGAATATTTTTGTTTTGATGCCAGAAACAAAGATGCATTTCTCTTCTCGTTTCGTTTATGAATGAATCACCTGAATCGAACTTTCATTTAACTGCAACAAAGAAGAAATAAAACATGCGACAATCGTTATTGATTACTCCGTTAAGTAACTGTAAGCCTGTCTTCACAATGGTATAGCAAGTTTGCCGAGGCAGATGACGTCACAGCCATCGTCTCCCCCAAGACCCATAAGAAGCCGCAACGTCAGAGGGAGTAAAATGATATATTTTCGATAGGCTAGAATGATTAATGGCAAGTAATGGACATAAAAGAATAATTTAAGAAAACATCCACTAAAAAGGATAATGTTTATGCATAACATACCAAAGTAAAATAGGGTAGGACAATTTCCTATTATTTGTTTTATTCTTCTCTTTTTTTTTCTCCCTTTTCCGTCTTATTCGAGACATTAGCCTTGCCACTGTTCTCTTCCATTCCTTTCGCCAGGCACCGCGGCTATAGGCCGCTCCCTACTTTCTTTGGAAGATGTCGAGACTTTCTTCATATTTCTTGGTTATGGTCCAGATTCGCATTCGCTTTATACACCAATTCAAAATGACTCCTGAGTATTAAACTTCTTATTTTAGTTTGTGCCATTGTTGAAGCATTGAAGAGTTCTGTTTGAGAAACTTAGCTTGGACTAAATGATAAATCGCTACAAAATGGAGAATCCAAAAGAGGATAAATTGGACCGGACCTCGAACTTAAAGGAACAAGTTTCTCGGATTTATATGAACACAATTGCAGCCAACGAACGCGAGGATAGGCTGTTGAGCAAGAAATTAGACGCAATCGATATGGAACATAGAGCACAATTTTTAAGGATGAAGAAAATTATTCGCGATGCTAGATCGTTTAGCAGTAAAAGACTCCAGATTTTATCCGCTGAAAGACAGCGTATATATGAAAACAAAAAATGTCATACGGCCCCAGCTGATAGTAGCAGGACTTACAGAAACAGTAATGTTAGTGGTGAACATTGCTCGCACCTTGAGCAAGTATGTAGCCAAGGAGTTGAGGGTATGCAAGGGTTAAGTCCTTCAAGAGAGCAAACGAGGCTTGTTCCAAGTGAGGCAGAACGTGATGAGCTGTCTGGAAGATTACAGTATACAGAAAAAGAAGTAAATCGCATGCGCAAATCTTGGGTGGGGCAAAACACAGCACCAACAAGAAAGCGGACATTCCTTCCACATTTAGAGAAGCAGCCGGATATCAAAGGCCCAGCAATCAAGGGAGAAATTGGGGACAATAACACAAGAATTTCACATAGAGGATCGTGTCAGCCACAGCTTATCAAGGGTGGCAAAGGCGAGGCGTGTTTACCAGAAATAACAGCAAACTCTTTGCCTAAAAATCTTGAACGTAGAACAACACTGAACGGCAACCATGCCTCGACACTTAGAGCGATGAAAAGAGAATCTGCAGCACTTAGTAGATCTCTACCTTCCAGTTTTTAGTTTGGGTTTCATATTTTTAAACGGCACTTCACGGATTGGTGTTGGTAGGGTTGTGGCCCTTTGGCCCGGCAAAAATCACCTTTTGCACAACCAAAACACGAAATATGTCTATCTGCGGGAAAGTTGCCTTGTAGTGACTAATTTTCACAGGGGGGCACCCAGCACATAGGGGGGAGGTAAGTCAAAGAATTTTACAGGCTTCTTAAAAATATCAGATCAGTTTCAAGACCCAGAAATATCAACTCTACTTATATCTTGTACCCAAAAATATCACAAATTGTAATTTTAGATGAGATAACTGTAATTACATAATCACATAACTGTATTTTGAAGATTTGCTATTTAAAAAAGTTGTAAATGGTTGCAGTAAAACTTCCAAAGAGTATGGCATAACTTGAAATGGGTAAAACAGCCTTAACTTATTAGGTCTATGAACAATACATTTGATCAAGAAATGGAAATCTCACGAAAACCCAAAAATATCAGTGTTTCTAAATTTGATACCTAAAAATATCAGAATTGTATCAAATTTTTTGCAGAACCCGAATTATCACTTCTGACAAATATTTAGCTCAAAAATTTCACGTTTGGCATTTGACCCAAAAATATTGGACTGACCCCTTTTACATATGTGTGTCAAGCGCCCCCAGGGCTAATTTCCCCATTCATAGAGGTTATGCTGCAATTTATCGGAGTTGTTACCCCTCCCAAACCCCCTTAGAATAGCGCCCTTGTTTTTATAATGCAACAGAGAATTATTAAATTTTTATAACGGGTGCTTACGTGAATCAATGTAGCGAAAGCAGAAGTTTGGATGCAACAGTGATTTCTCTAAAATTGATCGTATTAATTTTATGTTTTAACCATTTATGCCAAGACTGAGCCTTCGAGATAGGAACGTATCGTTTCATCTACATCATTAGAATTGGCAGTTTTGCAGTAATTGAATATTGATCATATGATTTAGGCCTCAGAGAAATATTGCTTAGATATTTTTGGAACCACTGGAACTATGGAAGTATTGTTTAATTAAAACTGGACAGTGGTTTGAAATAGTGCTGCCTTTATGGAAAGCATATTTTCATATTTCTACCCAAATCATGGACACCAGAGTGGAGTGCAGTTGTGGGGGGTCAGTTACCATTAACAAATATATCCCCATTTCTCCAGTGTCCTCTTGGGATATCATGGGGGAATTCCCTTCCTCTTTGGCCCCATTTTTAAAAATCTGTACCTATGACGACACTATTCTTGATGCAGGCACTATACGTCATTGATTCGATGAAAATCGTATATTTGTGTCCGGTTACATTTTGTTTACTTTATGAGTCAAAATGAAATTACTCCTTCAATCAAATTTTGATTACGAAGCCAACGCAATGACGGCATGTATTGCACGTGATTGAATGCGGCCAATCAGAGGATGGCATTACGCACATTACAGTGGTTTCATCTTTTGTCTCGTTTCCATGAAAGAAGGAAGTCGAGAGTGTAATCGAATAAGGTCCGGTCACTGATAAATCTAAACAGTAATCTATTGCAATCAACGAATGAGATTAGTCAAGAAACAAGTGGGCAAATATGGGCAAAACCAAAAAGAAATATATCAACACAGAAAACGAAGTATCAATCAATCGAGCTTGCAAGGTAAGAGGCAAATACTTTTTTAGGTCAAAACTTCACTTATTCCCCGAACATAAACAACATCCGAAAGCGAAAACTTTTTGATGTTTCGAACATAACAAGCGAAAAACAAGATTTTTATGTGTAAAACTGCTATCATTAGAGGCTCCTTTGCTTCAAGCCTTTATAAATTTGACGTAGAACATTTTCGCAATTTCACAAGGTTAGGGAAGCTACTGGACTGCGAAATCGCAGAAACAGGATCTGTGTTACATGAAACCGGCTACCGGCGATTTAGCAGTATGTGACACCTTCCCTACCGAATTCCACGATGTTTGCTTTTTTAAATTTCTCTGTAAATCTTACATTTAATGTTATAATTGCATTGTGTGGTTTTATTAGAAATTGTTTCAATAAATGTTTTACCACTCTAACAATACGCTTATTGGTTTGCAAGATTTCTTCACCACCTGAATCTCAAGGGGAATGAAAAACATGCGACTTTTGTTAATGTCGTGAAAATGGTTCAGATTATTTGCGATCAAGAATATCACGGTCTTTTACCACCATCATGGTCTCATTTGCCTGTTTGCATTCAGCAAGTACTGAATTGTTTACAATGCAAAGGCTTTCCATTCACGTGTTTCATGCAGCATATCCTATATAACAAACAATGCAAACTTTGGACCCAGCTGCCAGCCCTGGATTTTGCTTAAAAATTTTATTTCAGCTTTGCGAGTTGTTCATGGCTGTTAATTGAAGCCCAAGCATGCTGGGAAATTATCATTGGTTTGGAGGGGGCTGGCATGTAACCGAGAGAATTGATATTTTTTATATTCCTCTAAAAAGTTACAATTTACAGATTACAAAATACTCTACTTTCAAAACTACTATACAATGCTACTAGAACGATACCCCGGGGAGCAGGACTATATCTACCCTGAGGCCATTACACAAAACGAATAAAATAACATGTGAGCTACAAGTTTGGGTGCCTTCCAGCCAAATAATAGCGAGTGAAGATTTGATGGCTCAAAGGCAAAGATTGACAATTACGATTATTTGGCTGCAAGCTTGACAACTAAGACATCAAGGAAAACAAAATATTTATATGACTACAGAAATGATACCCCTAGCAATGTAATTCTAGTCCTAATTGGCATTTTTAGCAAGGTGTAGGTATAACAGGTTATGTTTTTATTCACAGTACATTGGCTCATTTGCAATCAATATGATGAAGGCAGAAGAGAGGCAAACATTGATGAATGAACGGTTAGAAGAGCTAAAAGTATGTTTACCAAGATTGTTGATTTAAATTTCCAATTGTGTGTAATTGATTGCAAAAAATCCTTAGAAGTTAGATAAATTTGGCAAAGTTGTGAAAATCAGTGAAGCAATCTTGGGCATGCAAATGCCATGAACTGCCTGTTGAGATGCCACCAAGCATGAAATGCAAATAGCAACCAACTTATGCAACTATTAAAATATGTGAATTCAAAGGATGATGTATATTGATTAAAGAGGGAAAAATGTTAATTGTGATATATTGCATGTCAAAAGAAACAGATAAACCAACAGGAAAAACTCAGTTCCTTCCCAATGCGTTGACATCAAAAAAACAAATTTTCCCTGTAATTTGGAACCTTTTCAATTCACAGTTACCTATTTTTGAAAATCAACTTTGGATTGAGTTTTCTGATTTTGTGTGTACCCCTGCCAATCTTTAAAATATATAATGTATTCTACTGCAGGGTAGACTCGTCTGCTTCTTTTGGTGATAGATTTTTTCAACCCTTTTTCCAAACTTTCTCCAGTAGTGAATAATGCTGCTTGAAAAATTTCCTTCCTGATGACCAGATTGCAACTTTGTGTGTAGGAAGGACTGAGTGCACTATGTATTGGAATGCAAAAATACATAGATACAACTTTGTTCCACTTTAAAATGATAATTCTGCATCCTTCATAAACAGCAACAGAATACCTATCTTCTCATCTATTGAAAAAGTCTTAATGACAGCATCAATATATTTGATATTCATTTGTGGCAACAGCTTGATGCTTTTACTATATCATTGATTGGAAAATGTTATCAAATTTACCAAATTTTTCTGTTGCCAGATGAAATTGAATCATTCCTTGTATAGTAGCGTCTTAATAGCCTTTTAAAAATCTTTTTTAGAATGTAAAGAAAGGGGTGCCAGTTGTCCTACAAGTAACAACAAGCGGCATCAAAGTTCTAGATGAAAATGAAATGGTACATATTTTTATTCATATTTATCTTTCTTATTATTTGCACATGGGTATGCTTTAAGTTAGCATTGAAAATAGATTTATTCAAACCTATTTCCTATTTGATGCCCTTTTTGCAGACAGTGAAGATGGCTCACGCAATAATGAGAGTTGCTTTCTCAACCTGTAGTGCAGATTCAAGATTGTTTTCATATGTTGCAAAAAGTACAACCTCCTCACAGAATCCTTCAATATTACAAGCTCATGTTTTCAAAACAAAGAAAGGATCACATGTAAGAAGGCTTTAATTCTTACTGTTTCATTAATTAGCTAATAAATTAATTAATTCATTCATTCATTCATTCATTCATTGCTTCATTCATTCATTTATTCATTTATGCTTCCATTCATTCATTCTTCCATTCATACTTCTCATATACCACCAATCTAAAAAATTATTTTGTTGATCAAATATTTTAGTATTTTGTATTTATTTGTCGCTTACTTTGCTCGATTTAGGCCCAGCAATTGTCTCAACTTGTATCAAAGGCATTTAAACTTGCATTTGCTATGGCAACAGTCAAACGAAAGAACAATTTAGATGAATTTGAATCAAAAGCGAAAGCAGCTCGACAAACTTCACTTGAAGTGAAAAGAAGATGGGTAAGTTGTGCTGTTATTTTCTCTCTTAGATATACTATTCATATTTAGTAATTAATGTTGAAGATACTTTGGGAAGAAAATATTGTGCAATGCTCTACAAATCTCTGCAACACTATTCGATCATATCAAAACCATTTTTCTACTGTCATTCCATGCAACAATTTGGAACACTTTTTAACAATCGGCAAATCTCTGCAACACTATGTGATGATTTTGAAACCATTTTGCTACTGTGATTCCAAGCAACAATTTGGAACACTTTTTAACAATCGGCAAATCTCTGCAACACTATTCGATCATATGAAAACCATTTTTTTAACTGTGATTCAATGCAACAATTTGGAACACTTTTTAACAATGCGCAAATCTCTGCAACACTATGTGATGATTTTGAAACCATTTTTCTACTTTGATTCCATGCAACAATTTGGAACACTTTTTAACAATCGGCAAATCTCTGCAACACTATGTGATGATTTTGAAACCATTTTTCTACTGTGATTCCATGCAACAATTTGGAACACCTTTTAACAATCGGCAAATCTCTGCAACACTATGTGATCATTTTGAAACCATTTTTCTACTGTGATTCCATGCAACAATTTGGAACACTTTTTAACAATTGGCAAATCTCTGCAACACTATGTGATCATTTTGAAACCATTTTTCTACTGTAATTCTTTATGATAGACACTTATTGCAATGCATTGTGAAACTGAACTTTCAATAGCAACTTGGAATCCACCAGGTTCTTTTGCTTGAGCTTTATACTCAATTCTGACTTCTCTTCATTTCTTTAGGCTAAGAAGGAGATTGCTCGTGGGCATGAGTACTCGGAGCATGCAGAACGTGCAAGGAGGCTGAATCCACTTGCAATGCTTCCAGGCCCAGCAGATCCAGTTGATAATGAGATGTTAAGGGAAGACTATAGCAGTAGGCCGCGTAATGTTTCAAATGCAGACTTTGACAACCGAAGATTGGCGCAAGGATCACAAGCGAATGTTGCTCCCCAAGAGTCTGTGTCAATGGGTACCCCTGATAGGATAGTTGATGCACAAGTTCATCAACCAGTTCCCCCGGTAGCAGTCATAGTGACCCCACCCAAGCAGGAGAGAGCCATGTCACCAGTTGTTGAAATTCAACCAGATTTGATGTACCAAGTGGCATCAACTGATAATGATGTGGCAAATACTGCAATGGTAATGCAATATGTTATTTTGTTTACATTACATTACACATCATTTCAACAGGGCATTTTGTCCACAAATAACATTCACGTACATTATGGCATTGATTGTGATAAAAGAAGTGATCAAAACTCAATTCTAATCTGTATTAATCATATTTACATAAAGATCGTTGCCTTTCACAATTTCTGATGAGTTGTTTAGGAAATGCTCAAATTGATAAAAGAAGGTATAAGAAAACAAATATAAGAAGCCTGACTAATTATTGTAGATGATAAAAACAAGGCAGTAGATAAGAGGTATTTTTATCATTTTTCATCCGTCTTTAATAATTTTGTTGACTTTTGTTATACTTAAATCTTTTTTTTCGCCCTGTTAGATACCAGAGCAAGGGCCAGTCACTGCATTTGAAAGCGATGTTGTACAAGACATTGCCCCTACCACCCCAGAAAAAACTCTTCGAGGAACCCCACAAATGCACGCGGATACGCAGCAGCAAAATGTGCCAAATAATGTGGGGAGTAATGAGACAAGTGTCAGAGAGAGCCAGGTTTGGCCCGATGTTCCTGAATTTGAAAACGATTATGAGCGATTGAACACGCAAGAATCATTGAATACAGAGCAAAACGTATCGGAGGATTTATACGTTAATTACCAAGTCACAAATGAAATTTTAGATAATTTATATCAACCATTGGTACTCCCATCTGCTGATTATCCTGTGGAGACGGTCACCCAGGCTTCCGAACAAAACGGCAATACCGTACATCCTGGGAGCAACGGCGTGGAAGAGGTTGCTGATGGGAAAGGCAAATTTCAAGATGAAAGCGATGAAGATGAATTGTATTTAACTGTCGACGATTTAAACCCAGATGGAGGCACATTAAGGCCAACAGATAGGACAGTTCTCGAGGATTCGTATTGGTACCAACCAGGCTTGCCAAGGTTTGTTTAGTAAACATTATTTCTTTCATAAGAAAATTTGATGTTTTAAGAATGCTCTTTAGTCAGGTCGTCACATAATCATCATTTAAGGGGTCACACTCTACTGCAATCAAACTCGCAAAAAAATTATCTACCGATAGAGGGACAGAAACATTGGATGCCATTTCTTTTCATTTCACTTATGATGCTTTGAATCTGGGGTGAAATATTAGTATTTTTATTTGTATGTTGTATTATTTTCAATCATATTTAGTTTTTTTCCGCCGTTTTTCCCTTATCCTGTTTCTATTTAATCATCAACTTTATTTACAAGGATATTTGAACCCAGCGACCATTAAAGTGGAAATTTGTTTTATCATCGAGGAGGCCCTCAGGGTGTCTGTGCTCCCACGTACCCTTGTACTATTTCCAAAGTCTCCCTTATCCCCCATAATGTTCTTTGAATGTACCCAAAACGAAATGTCGAACTGTTCCCCAGCTCCTCAAATAATATCTAGTTCCTTAGAAATATTTGCTAATGTTCCCATGTTTCCATTAATGAAAACGGCAAGCTCCTATGTTTCACCCGATTTAGCTGCCGCTTGGCTTATTTCGTAAATTTTGTTCGTCACTTCGTTAATAAGGTAACATTATACAGAAATGGTATCGCATTTGGACGATTTTAGAAGAAAACAGCAAATAAATATTCCTCGCTGCTTTTTTAACGTTAACGAACGCTTTTTCACTTCCCTTTGCAGAGACATTGCGGAGGAGATGCTCGGAATTTCCATGCCGGGCACGTTCTTCATTCGTGAAAGTACAAGCAACCCCGGTGCTTTTGCCCTTTCTATTAGAATTCCGAGGTCGGTCAAAGATTCTGGAATCGCAAATATTCTAATTGAACATCAGGCAAATGGAGACTTCAAAATTCCGGTATGTTCAGTTTGTAACTACCGACATTCTAATTATTCTTTAAATTTTTTATTGGTATTTTTTTCATCTATTCATTCATATCTTGATTTATTTAATTTTTTAGTCACTTGTTAATTCAGTAATTTTTTCATTTATTGACTTATTTCTTTGTACTTTAACTTATTGGTTTATCTATCTATAAGGGCTAGAAAAAAAGAAAAGCCTTTTCTACCCCCGGTATTTTTTCTAACACAAACTCTTTCTGGAACCAGGTTTCTAATTCAATTTCCCCTTTTTTTAACAGGGTTTCCGGAACTCTTTCCCATCTCTGCCAATGCTGGTCGCTTATTATGCCTCATTCCAAGATGAACTTCCTGTGAAGTTGAGGCTAACATTTGATGAGAATACTTCAACTAGTAACAACAATGATGTTGATGATGCCTATATCAATGAGTCGGATGCATCAGGAGCGGGGGTCACTGATTTAAAGACCCCTGAAGAGGAAGCTGTAGCCATGATTGATGCAGTATTACCAAGTGATCCCGATTATGCAAATTATGAAAGTTGTGAGCCCATTTTGAACGAGTTAAATGCACAATAAACCATGTAATTAAAGATTATATTATCTTAGTTATATAATTGATAGTTAAAATTAGGTCGCCTCAAAGGTTGTCTTGGTGTCGTAGCCCCCCTCCCCGGCACTTAGTTTGAACTTATGGTGATTAGAAGGGCTCACCCTCTTTAATGAAAAATGTGCTTGTGCAATGAAACATTGTCAAACCTTTTTATCTGATAATAGTAATAGGAATCTTACCCGCCATAATGCTTAAATTGCTCGACAATTTTTTTATTTTATGTATAAAAAAAATTTTCAATCATAAAAGATTGTGAAGAGGATTTTAGTGTTTTATTACAAAAATTCATTTACAGAGCTTGGGTTGTGTTTTGGTATTGTGAAATTTCAAAAAGAATTTTAGATAATGTGTGAAAAAAACCTTGCATGTTGAAGGTGCCCACCTCATGTAAAGAGGACCTTAGTAATGTAACAACAATAGATCTATAATATGGTATTACAAGTGAATCGTTTCCTTAACAGCACCAAGTTTTATGTGATTTAGGCAAATTCATGTAAATTTGATGTACAATTGTGGAGTATTTTAGTAACATAATTATGCGAGTTCATTTTCAGGTACAAGGCTGAGGTATTAAGCTAGAGGTCCCGAGGTGTGATACTGGGTCTAAAATTTTAGTCCCCTGCTAAAGTCTTTTTTAATGCAAAACGATACATTTTAATTGAGAATGGAAGTTATATCCCTTAATGCCTTAACTGGAATCTGATATAAATTTTTTAGCTTGAACTCTGACACAAAGTAACTCCATATTACTTCAAAATTGATTTATTTGGATATATTAATGATATTGATAGTAATAGTTATCGCAATAGTAATAGTAATATTGATATGAATGACATGTTTGCTTAATTAACTGTATGAAATATGATAATGTATATTGTCGTAACCCGTGATGTATTTTTATATGATGCTATAGTTGTATTGAAAGGCGACCCTTTTTCAACAAATCGACTTTTTGTCAGGGCTGTTTCAGGATTTGTTTGGCTTGGCTACCTTGAGTAAGGGGCGCCTACATCAAGGGGAAGAGGGGGGAGGGATATTCCCCTTGCTTTCAGAAAAGAACAGAATTAATCTATTTTCCTACTTTTTTTCTCTGCTAATGTAGCAGGCGTCCTTGCCTGGAGCGTTGGCCCGGAATTCATGTTACTACAGAGTTAATTTTCAGGGGATCAATCGTGCTGAAAACTGCAGCAAAGTTTACGCTTTCCGGCAGGCTGTTTTTCTAGGGGGGGGGGGTAGATACTCCCGCATTCCTTCGAACCACCATCGCATCCCTTCGAACCATCACTGCAAATTCTTTTACTATTGTGAAAGAAAAGAGAAGCGGGGTTTAATTTGTTACAACTGTATTATGAACGAAATTTAACGAAATTTACATGAATGTCGCATGTCTCTTCACCCAAGCCTAATCAAGTAAACAACTGAAAAACATTCGAAATTGCAAAAAGCAGTGCAGACAATCTCATTGTCAAATCGCCTCTGATTCTTCACAATGCAAAACGTGAATTTGTTCACTGAGAACATTTGTCTGCTAAAGCATAAAACCATTGAGTAACTCTTAACCAATACTTAAGTTATATTATTTTACTTGTAAGGGAAACGGAAGGAATTCCTACTAAATTAGCACCCTTCCCAAAGCACGACCTCTAGGAAGACCAGCAAATTCAAAATAGTTTACTTTTTTCGTTATAAAATAGACACTTATTTGTTGATTTTTTTTCATTTGAATTAAGAGCTTATAGGGTTTTGTGTATGAACATGATGTAATATAATATCTATAGAATATTTATCTTTCCTACATCCTATCGAGATTACACTTTCTTGTTTTTAAATTTTAAAATTATTTCAAGAAGTGTCATGTTCTTACTATGGATGATTCCTTTCCCATGAGATTTCAAATTCGCACAGTTTGTTTTCAGGTAGCTCTAATTTTAGTTTTCGACTCCTTTTAACAACATGTTAGGAATAAAAATTGGTTGTGAGAAGAAATTTTGCCGCAAGGTGTGTCGACCAGATAAGGTAATTGGTCAAAATGATAGAATGAAATAAGAAAATATGATTTACTTAAAAAGCTAACTAAATTAAAAAAAATATTTGTTAATTCTGTTAGGAAGTCAAATGGTCGAGAGCAATATAAGATCTCTATTGCTGTTTTGACAATATTTTTAGAACTTTTCTAAATTCATCGGACTTTTCAGCGATTCTCGAATTGATCAAATTTTCAAACATCCAAGCTGCTTGATAAATATTGTCAGAAATCAGATCAAAAATGAAATCATGTGCTAATGTTGTTTTGGCATTTTATAGGTGGTTGATGATTATGAGTCTACATCTATTACAAAATTATTTCAATGTTTGTTAATGACGACGTTAGCTTATGTTAATTTGCGTTCAGAAGTAATTCCAGTCAGGTGGTCAACATCCTTAGCATTCGACATCTTTGAGTAAGCAATTTCACTTTAAAGAGTGCTTTGCAGCATTTTAACTGAAAGTTCTATTTTCAGATATACAGTAGAAAGACTATCTTGATTTGAAACCAATGTTCTGAAACAACAGCCAAAACGAAAGGGCCTGAATATCTTTCCCATTATGCTTTTGAGAAGCTATTTGTGTCTTCCTTTCATTGGCATTAAGTGCTCGAATACAAAAACTTTCTCGAAGCCTTAAATAAAGATCGTTACTAAAGAAGACGGGGCTTTTTCTTCTCCGATTCTTCATCACTGTCACTTTCTTGATCAGGATTTTGGAAAACTGGTTGAGGCTGGGTCCTAGAAAAGAAAATTGACGCTTATTGCAAGCAACTTTGATTGAAATTTAAAAAAAAATAATGCAACAGGCAGTCAGAAAATGTTACGGTGTTGTAATAAAGCAAAAGATATAAATAATGGTGAATATAGTAACGAAATTTTGTTGTTTTCTGCATATGCTCTTCAGTGCTTGGTAAATTACTTGAAGCTCAAAAAACATATCGACATTCGACGAATTGTCAACGGAATATGTAAATTATGAAAAAAGTGTATAAAACATTATATATATGTATAACATATAACATGTATATGAATAAAGAGGTGAATAACACATAGTGCTAATAATTTAACATAGATCAACTTACTTTGAATACGCAGGCGTGACGTAATGTGGATTCTCCTCCGCAGCCTGTTAAAATACAATATCAAATGTAACAATGTTTTTGCCAGCAATATCATTTACATCAGGGTATTATACAAGGCCCAACAAAGCAGTTCTTTCAGAAATTAACGAGCCTATCCCACGGCCATAACAGCTACGTTGTCGATCAAGAGAAAATGCCTCGCAATGGGACGCTGCGCTGCACCACTTATCGTCGATATAACTGGCCTGGCCAAAGTTTTAATGGCAGCACATACCCATTAAAATGAGATGGGAAAATGGGGCTCAACCAGCCCTTTGAGCCCCTCAAGTGATGACTCTGTTTCTAAGGCTTGGCATTAGCGTGCTCCTTCGCAGTGACCCATGACGAAACCCACCTTTGATTCTCAGCGCCACTCGTGCTATCGAAAACCCAGACTACTGGCCATTTAGGAGTGTGAGTGATGAAGGTTCTTGTCGGTCCAAGGCTAATTCAACAATTTCTTTCTTGAAAAAGTCTAAAAATATTACCTTAGCATGTCTCAAAATGGCTTCCCTTGGATTAGAATCATCAAATTTTGAAAGTGCAATTTGTTTAACAACAAATCCAGATAAACTCATGCCTTCTCTAATACGTCCACCAGATCCTAAAAAATATTGTAATTCTTACTCGATTTCTAACAGTTAATGCGACTTTCTTTATCGATTCTTTATTGATATCACTGATTCTATATAGTAAAAATTACACAAACGATTGACAAGAATGGTAATTTACTAAGGTATATAAAAACAATTATTAAGCTAATTAAAGTTTAAACATGGATTTGTGCTAAAGATATATTGTTTCTCGGCTAAGAAAATAAGTTCATGGCATTGTCTGAAATCAGGTAAACGCGTCAGACCTTCCGAGTAACAATTCTTGTATCATTAAGAAAAACGTCTTTGTGAAAACTCAGGCCAATAAATGAGACAACAGGCTTTTTAACTGTTGAAAATATTAAATACATAATAATTCTTCAATTATTATTAAATAACAGTTAATATTTCGCTGAACTGTGATCATGTGTCTTTCCTCGCTACAAATGCCAAAAAATTTGTGTGAAATTTTGTCTCTCTTCAATTTTAGATTGATAAATAAGACACATTGCAAACCTGGTCCAGTTACTGGAGGGTCAGGCATTTTCGATAGATTCGGGTCAGATCGCATCTCTTGTTTCACTTTCTTCATACTTTTCGCCCGTTTCTCTCTGAACATCGGCAGGGCATGTGCTGTTAAAAAGATTTTTGAAAAAAAGTTAAGATATTTGTACTTTAATCAAAAGAAAATAGATGAAAACAAAAAGAATCACTGAAAGAGAAATAATTTCTAATGTTGCCATTTGTCAAAAATTACTATTCGTGGAGAAATTCGAGATTGAGCAACAACTTACGAACTTTAATCTTGCTAGGATAATTTCTAATGTTGCCATTTCTCGTGGAATTAAACTCTTGAATTAAAACATGATAAAGGAATGCAAATTTCAGCGCAAACATACGAGTTATAATCTGACTTTTGATCATCTGTTCGCCAGGGTCGAACCTTTTCTTTTTGACTTTGCCAACGCATAGGGTCGCTCCACTGAAAAGAAAGAAGATGAAATCATAACGCAGGCTTATAACAGGGAACAGGGGATTGGAGTATTTTGACATGCAGATTTTAAATTTCAGAATTATAGTTGACTTAGGGTTAGAGTTAGAGGAAGTATAAGAGTACAGATTAGCACTCCAGCTATGGGTAGGGTTAGGGAAAGATAATAAGGGGTAGGGCTATCGAATTAAGGGAATTTTGAGGTGAGGTGGCTCCAGCATTACAGTTCAGATAATATGCAACTTTCAAAATTGGTTCAAAGACCTTTTTAGAGACAAGAACAGGAAACTTGAATTTCTACCTTTTGCTTTTCTCTGGGTCAAAGAAGACTTTGATATTTCCATCGGAGCAACCGGCAAAAATCTGGTTGAGTTTCGGGTGCCACAAACAGCTTACAACACTCTGGATGAAATATTTGCATGATCATTAGATAGGGTTGAAATCAGCTGAAAGACATCATATTATATTATATTTTACTGCAACAAATATTTACATACACAAAAAAATCAGAAACAATTACTAACCGTGTTTTCTATTTGTATCTCTCGAATTTTATCGAAATTTACTCGATCGTAAAACACAAGTTTTCCATTTCCCTAGAAATGCAAAGGTCATGAAAATAGTTACAATTCAAGAACTTCTCCACTGCCAACTTTACATCTATTAAAATAAGTGCATCCACGGCCGTCGCACATAACTATAACTCATAACTAAAATTATATCGATTAATTATCATACTCAGTTTTTGTTAAACTCTGTTGGATGGCGCATAGATGGTCTCGATCCCGAGACCAATATGGATCCGAGGTCTTAACCAACATGTCAAATTAGAAAGATGTAAGTGGTATAAATATTTCGAGTTGTCAGACCTGTCCTTTCTTAACAGATGTTCCGGTGATGACCATTCTATTATCTGGGCTGTACATGCATTTAGTACTGGAATGAAGAAAGAAAACACAGATTACTAAACAGAGAAATAGCTAGCGGGAAAAAGGGGGGGGGACAATACTATTCTATGCCGGCCAAGGTGACCATCAGGGGGCTGTGGTGAGGCAGGAAGCCAGGAAATTTCCCGGTAGGCCCTAAATTCAGGGACGCCGGAGCATATTTGGAGTGGGGGGCTTTGAAGATTGGTTGTGGCCCTATTTGAGCGTGGTCACTCAAGTTCATGCTGGTGCTCCCTAGAAGTCGATAAAAAGGTCAAGACATGCCCAAGCTTTGTGATGGGGATTATGGTGAGATGAACACAAGTGGAAAAGGCATAGGTAAAAAAGCCACTTGTGTATTTTGCTTAGAAAGCCATGCCTTCAACACAACATATAGGCAAAAATGTGCGGCGGCTACAGCCCTCCCAGCTCCGGCGTGCCTGATTACAAGGGATATAAACAGGTTCTTGCATTCGCGCATGTAGAAATGAAAAGCAACGGACACAGGGCCTTAGAAGTGTACAGAAATTTTCCCAAGCAAGGCTCATTGAGACACTCTTTAAAAATTTTTTTCTCATTGACTCTGTACACTGCATCAAATGCACATAGCAATACTTACACATCATAATAAGTCACTACATTTGATGCAACATTGATAGGCTTTTTGAAATTTCTTAAATCCCATGTTTTCAGGGTGTCATCACCTGAGAAAAAGAATTAGATAGGTTAAAATAGATAATAAATATGTCATATTCATGATTTCACTAATTCTAACATTTTTGGAGACTTTTTTACTATTGATAATAAAAATAATTCTTGTTTGGGCACTTGAATTAATGCAAAACACTTCTTCCATAAAAGCTTCATAAACGCTATCAAACAAAATTAAAATTTGGCTACATTTTCAGATTTTAATATTTTTAATCATAATTCAATTTATTTAAAGATACTTGTGGCTACGTATGCCTAAAATAAGCAATAACTAAATCTTTTGTTAAGTGAATATTCGGCGACGTTTGCTTGCCAGCGATTGGAATGAATTGAAAATCAAATTGAAACGAGAAGATATTTTGAACATATTCATTTAAAAACAAGCAGACTTTATCACAATTGTCGATTTCTTTAATTAACCGATAGAATTCAATACATTAGCATGTGGAAACATCGAGACAGTCTAAGCGTTATCGTCAATTTGACTAGACTACCGTAGCCAAAGGAAGATAAGAAACCCGGCTTGTTATTATTGAAACTCTTCTCGAAAGTAGACCACAATGGGAACTTTCAGAATTGGCCGAGGATATTTCTTTATCAGATAAATTTAATTAACTGTTAGCTGCCATGTGACGCTTTGTGTGTTAGCACATGGAAAACGCTGCCCGGCTACTCAGCACTTATCGCTTGTAATTTAAAATCCATTTAGTGGAGTTGTCTACTCAGTTTTAAAGAGTTTTAAATAGCAAAAAAGGCCTGTAGGCCAACAAAGCTCATCGCAGACTGTATCAGGGCCGTTTTTAACATACTAACTGGGTGAGCAATGGCCCAATTTCCTCATAAATCCTATTGTTTTTATCATAACAAACAATGGGCCCATTGTCCATTTTGATCAAGAAACAATGGTTGGCAACCAGCTTTTCTCCTTAAAGCAGGCAGTTAAAACCAAACAAAAAGTAGATATTTAATAAACAAAAAACAACTAATGGAAGGGTGAGAATATGTAAAAGTATAAATTTGAAAAAATGATATGTCTATTATGCTCTTAGAGTTTATCTCAATCTTTTCTGAGTTGCAATTCGTGAGAAAATACCCATAAAAGAACTAACCTCCTCTTGACGCGAATTCTAAGTTGTCGTAGGCGAAAACGAGGCAAGATGTACTGGTTCCATTTGCATGTGCGTTTCTGTTGCAAAATGTTGTATGCACCTGAAAAACAACAAATCGAAATCATCACAATACGCTGCAATCAGAACAAACTGGAAACATAAATCTGAACATTCGGCGCTCTTATTCTCCACGAATAAACTTAAAAACATAATTAAAATATGAAATTAAAGATATCTTGGAGTGCTTGGGGGGGGGGGGAGTATGCCCTTCAAGAGTTAAGACACGAGTACTGTCGGGCTGCTGAAACTTTCTATCTCATGAAATTAAAAAGTTTTCGCATTATTCACAGTTGCACTCTAGACAAGGGAGACAAGAAAGTGAAAACAAGATAAAAAATAGCAAAGTAATTGAATTCGGCTTCATTTCTGATGGCAGCTGAGGCAGTTGTCTTCACTGCCCCCCCCCCCCTGCAGGCCCCCCATCGTACTTAATGATGATACTTACAAATGCTTTGCGTGTGTCCCAGGCTTGGATAGAGCCATCCTGTAATACAATTGGAAATGACAATTGATTTTGGAAATTGGAAACGATGTTGGCAATTCGCTTTGCAACCCAACCAAACCGCTAATCGGTCAAAAATAGATAATATAACCATGAAAATAGATAACCCGTTACAAAAAGATAAAGTCAAACTTCTTCTATCCTTTAATTGTTCTTTCTTCTTTTCAAAGTAAATTTAGTAGCATTTTGTAATTTGTTTTAAGTACATCTGTTCATGTTTATCGTAAATATCAGAGGGTAGTTATGATATTTCGGTAGATGATCTATGCCATAGCTCAAAATAAGGTTGTTTTAGAAATCGCTAATCACTTTATATCATTTTTGGTATACGATTGTTTTGATCACAAAACTTTATTGACTATTGATTGTCGATTAATCAATCATTTACATTTGCACGATCAATCAACTGTTCCCGACCTTATTCTGAGTTATGGCATAGATTATCAACCTGATATTTTGCTTGTTATGGCATCGCCCTTGTATACATGGTGAGGTAATACGTAGTTTTTTACTTAGTTATTCGTCCTTGTCAGCTTTTAATTTAACTAAAAAAAGCCAAGCATTATACCTGGCCAGCAGCAACGATGATTTTTCCATCATTATTGAAAGCGCAGAAAGTTGCTGGAGTCTTTTTGGCTGCAATCGGAATATCATATATTGCAATTAGATCAATACCGCTAAGTAAATCAAATCTTGCTGTTTTCTGGGATCCAATTTCGCTTCATTCTCCCTCCGCATTAGGCCTATTCACGGCATGTCTTAAATTTTTGATCTGATGACAAGAATTAAGCAAATATTTTGTAAAAGATGTTTCTAATAAGGTTAGTCTCAATGACGTCAACTAACTCTTATCTACAGTCTTATTTGCAAATTATAAACAAACTGTTCATTTTAACTCTTAATAATTGTTTTGAAATTTGATTTTATGAATATAAGAAAATTAAATACAACGATATGATAATTAAATACAATGATATGAGAAGTGATGCATTCTCATATGTTTCCCAACGCAAACCGTTTCGATATCAGTATTTGCCATATTGCAGTCAACAATCATTATAATCTAAGTAGCAACATTGAAGCACAATTGGCTCGTTTGTAACGGACGTAAAATAGAAAAAAATAAACAAATAAACGGGGTCGACCAAAATAAGGACGAGGATGACGACAATAAAGACTATAATTTCTGTTCGTTTTCTTGAATTTCTTGATTCTCCAATTCTAAATATAGCGCCGGTTTGGCGCAGTGGATTGGTCGTGTGACTCCGAATGTGGTGAGCGTGGGTCCGATCCCCAGGTCGAAAATTTACAATTGGGTAGCACCCTTATGGTTAGTATTTATACTCCATGTCAGCAATTGCCTAATTGATTTAATATACATACAATATACAACAAGGCATTTGCTGACATGGAGTAATTATACTAACCATAAGGGTGCTACCCAATTGTAAATTTGTTTTAGTCTCTACTGGGATTTGAACCCCGTTCGCCGTCACCAGAGTTAAGCGACCAATCCACTGCGCCATACAGGCACAGTGAAATAGTCGCGAAAGTAGAAGACAAATGTGACGCAGCCGGCGAAAATTGCCAGGGACACAATCAGTGTTGAAATTAAGACATAATAGGTATTGAAATTTTAAACCTAAGACGGGGCCATAATTGAGAACATTTCGGATCAATTCCAGGATCCATCATCAGCAATTAGATATAACATAGCTAAAAATAGTACTAATAATGAAAACAAGAATTGTTCTTTTACGGACAACAACTTTTCGTTCCTACCTTGTTGATTTTTTGTCTTAATAACTTTCTTGTTTTTTCTTACATCATTTACATCCCATATACGAACAGTCCTACCGAAAGAAATTTAAGAATTTAAAAAGGGTAGGCAAATGCTAAACCAATGATATTCTAGCATGAATTCATCATGTTCTTCTGTGCCTGGGAGACTCAGCATGTTTTCGTATACCCATTCCTGGCACAATGCCTTTGAAATATGGCAATATGGGATCTTATATTCTGATACCTACCCATCGTCAGCACACGTGATAAATTCTTCAGGTTTTTGAGGATCCCAGCAACCAGCGTTCAGCATGGCCACGTGACCCTGGTATATGAACAAAAATGGCATAATGAGTCATTGTATAATGAGTTCAAAGTTCAAAGCTCAGTAATCAGAATTCAAAGTTCAGAGTTCAAAGTTCAGTATAAAAGTTCAGAGTTCAGAGTTTAGAGTTTAGAGATCACAAGTCTGACGTTAAAGTTTAAAATGCATAATTCATTTCAGAGCTGGCTTCCACTTGTTTCATTTTAAAATATTTCTATGAGATGCCAAATTTTAGTTAAATTCTATGTACAATACAGCATATTAAAGCTAGCTGTCTTTATCATGTAAAATGCTTCAAATAGTTTATTCGTAGGATTGAACACAACAGCATTGATTAAAAAAGGGAAATAGAATGCAATTTCTTTCAATAAAGATTGATGATTGTAGGGGGATATGATGTCACTGCAGCAAATGATATCATCAAGTAGCTTTGCAATTTGCAATATTTTTGAACGTTTGATATGAAACATGAAACTAGAAACCTCTAAAGCCGGTTAAAAATTTTCTGACAGATAATTGTGCAGTAATTGATCACTGACTGACTATTTTAGATTCGAGATTCTACTTCTCTGAATCAAACAGCAGGAAAACCGAATCAAAATGAAAAATTAAAGAAAAGAGAGTGTGAATTTTAGCTGTCTGTGCTTTGAATAATGCATTCATTCCAAAGGCGGAATAAAAAGAATTTCTTTAAATCAAGAAGATCTGACGCCAAAATGGCAGGAATACTAGAATGCTACCAGCGAGTGTGTCGCCATGTTTGCAAATCCAGATTTGCTGCGAAAGATTAGTGAGAATTTGACCAAAAAAGAGCTAATCAATAATGCAAGATAGGACGGGATTAGCATCGTTGCTGCTCTGAACATCTATCCTTAGCGTGCAAGAAGTTTTAAATTGCTAAATACAAACTAAAAATATGTGTACACGAGACCCTGCAAGGTGGTGAGTCAGTAGAAAGCAAAATAATAGATCAACTCAAAGAGCAATCGTAACGTGTGCCAACAAACAATTCTCGAGCATTTGATGAACGTAGGATGCATGTCCTATTGAAGAGGAATAAATTAGTGCCACCCTATGTAGAATGGCGTCTGTCTCCATTTCTAGCGCCATTAAGTCACATGGCGTTGAAAGCACAGTAAGGTTTAATACAAATTATAAGGAATTTTTGTCTAGGAATTAGACCTTAAGCTTCTATAATTGACGAGAACATCGAGAAAACGTTTTTAACAGCGTATTAACCTACTCTCTTAGGTAGTAAATACATTCAACCAAGACAATTGGAAATTACTGTCTGAAAAGGCCAAAACATGTCAAGAAAAAACGGAATCAGACGTCCTTTTTTGAAGTCAAGACAAAATAAAACACAAATTTTTAGACTGTTGTGGCTGCAATGCGACTACATCACACAAAGTTGGTGAGAAAAGGCCTGAAAAACGCGATTAAACTGAACGCTTCAAACATCCAGTAATTTCATTGGGACATGCTGATTACTGAGATAGTCAAAGCTAGACCACAATACTCTTATAACTGGTGTGCGATTAAGCGTTGTTACGATGGCGGCCGTTTCATTGGAGCCCATTGGCCGACGCGTGCAAATAAACCTGGACAGTGCCAGGGAAGCCGTAGCGATCTTGGGGCGTGGGGCAAACACGAAAGGAGGAGAAGTCGAGAATCAAAGGGACAGAAAGTTGGGGGTACTGCGGAAATATGTTGAGGTGAATTTTTTGGATCACTCTCGGCTGGAATGGCTATGTAAATGGTGGATCAAATTACAACATTTCATATATTTTGGATTAAATTGTTGTTTGATGACATTCTTGCACATCTTGCATCCATTGGAAGAAGGTAAGACGGAGACAGCAATGTCTCAGACGACCTTGTTTTCCTTTTTTGTGCCATGGGTTATCTGTTTTGCTTTTTGTGTTGTGAAGGCAAATGACAAACACTCTTCATGTAAATGAGGACTAACATAAAATCGCACCACTAACAAGTTCGCCTCCCTCCCTCCCCCTCCCTCCCTCCCTCCCTCCCTCCCTCCCTCCCTCCCTCCCTCCCTCCCTCCCTCCCTCCCTCCCTCCATCCATCCATCCATCCATCCATCCATCCATCCATCCATCCATCCATCCATCCATCCATCCATCCATCCATCCATCCATCCATCCATCCATCCATCCATCCATCCATCCATCCATCCATCCATCCATCCATCCATCCATCCATCCATCCATCCATCCATCCATTACGTGTGTCTCTACGGGGTATCGGTATCAATGAATCTTTTAATGACCTTTGAGTGAGTTACAGAAAGATTTAGGCCATGATGTAATCTTAGACGGTCTATAGCTTTGGAACGAAATGGATTGTGGGTAACCTTTAAGCTATGCCTCTTGGGTATTCTGAAAACAGTGGATCGTCGAGGGTCGCGAATTTTTATGAGATAGACTTAAAGTTAATAAACAAAGTAGTTTGCCTTTGTATTTGTCATGTCAACAATATACTGATCGCCTTTTTTGCATTCGTAAATCTGATGTCCATCACGATCAAGAACTTTGGCCTGAAAAATGGAAATGTAACAATATTACCAAATGCATAGCTGATACTTTTACTGAAACGCTTCTCTGCAATCCACAACTGGGCGGATAACAAGCCTTTCAACCGCCCATTCCCCTGAATTCTTCATAAATGTAATGCTTAGTTTCTTAAAAAAATAGTTGTGCAATCTGTGCAATCTGTATTTATACCTGTGCATTTCCAGCAGCAATTAGCACCATGTCGCCAGCTGCACTGTATCGGATTGTTCTTATGCCATGACTTTCCATTGGTGTTAGATTTCTAAAGGGTTTCAGGTGGCTGTCCATTGTATTAAAATCCCAAAATTTAACCTAAAAATGACAGGCAAATAGATGGGATTAAGAAAGTAGCGCTCGGCTTCGCAAAAAAAAGTTAAGAAAGTTCAGAATTGAGCTTCTCTAACCTAAGACAGTATGCAACTGAAATTTTTTTTTCTCAGAAAAACAGCAAAATTAGCATTTAATTGCTTGAACGTGAAACAACACATCCATGGCTCAATTTTGTCGTAAATGACAGCCTCAAAAACTGCGAACTACATTCGAATGCTAAAGATGGCGCAGGTGGAAAAAGTTTGATTTTTTAAGTTCTAATAACCTGTACTGATAAAAACGTTTTAAAACTGATGTATTTCCTAACTTTCTTAAAGGAATATATAAAACGAACGTGCAAGTTAGCTTATGCTTTCAACAAGATCATAATTAGCGTAACGTAATGAGAAAGAAAGTAATGAGGCCAAAAGCATATGCTCTTTCACATAGTTTGACCTAGAATCGTTCCCAACTAATAACTTAATCTTTACAATATATGTCGGGAACAGATGAATAATTCAGTGCAACTGGAAGACTGCACAATAAAATGTGAACAGAATGATAAAGACGCAATTAAAGAAGACTCGTGCATAGCTGGCAGCTGGCTTGGCAGTTTGAGACTAAATTTCACATGTGCTGTCAACGTGTCCAAGCCAAGATTCTATTCAGAATTGTAGCGAGGAAAAAGTTTCTGGCCTAGTCTGCAGGAGGCTGGAATATTCAGGAAGGATAAGATTGTCTGATATCAGATTGTAAAATAACACGCTTTTCAAATAACAATCCACAGGGTTACAAGGGGACTGGCCCGTAACTAGCTGTCTTGTGCTAGGGAGGTTTCCAGGACAAACTGACGGACAAAATGGCGTACAATCCTTTATGATACGACAAGTTGGCAAAGTTTCCCGTCTTGGCCTAAAATGCCTTGCCCTTGAATTGTTTTTCCTCATTGTGCATACTAGATCTCGCACCTCACCCCACTGTAGCTAAGATCCTGAAATGGGTTCACATCCAAATTTCGTCTGGGGAGGATGATGGCAATTTGCTCCAATGAAAAAGTCATTTTTTATCCTGTCAAACGGTTAAACATGGCAAATATTGTAGAAATTTGACCTCTAGCGATCACATAAGCCCTGCAGCTACAATTTGAAGCCTGTGAAGCCACCCCAAACCACACAAATAGATCCAAGAATGACTCCAGGGAGGAGAGAGGTTTAACTCTGCAGTACCGATAGTTTAACCAATTTCAACATGGCAACAAACCTCGTAATCATATCCAGCAGTTATGAGCCTCGCTCCGGGAGGGTCTAACGTCATAGCAGAAATCTGCAAAGATCAATAAAGAGAGTTTATTATGCTATGACTATAATTACAAGCTGTGCAGGCATGGTTAAAGATGTTGTGGAAGTAACTACCACTATCCTGCGGGGCTTCGGATAGAAATAACAAACCATACCATAATACAAGGGCCAAAACGGTCTAGAAATATTATGGCTAAACCGCTGGCAACAATGAGCTGTTGAGAACAGCAGGACTTGAAATGCCACGCCCTGACCACGTCCTTTGTTACTTGTCTCTTAAAGGGGCGGTATGGCCTACCGGGACACCGGGAAATTTTCCAAATGCTTCTGAAAATCGTGGAAACATGGTTCAAGAATTGTCCGTTTTGGAAATAAGTTGCATTGATAGCTTTGTTAAACACGAAGTTGGTGAATCGAAGTCTTAAAAATATGGGTCAAATTAGGTTGGGCCCAGTGGTGTACCGACGCAAGTCAGGGTTAGAACAACTTCTAAGGGCCCCAAAGCCTTTGTGACCCTAGAGGGGCCCTTCAGAGGTTTTCAAGAGACAGGTTTCTTGCAATACTTGATAATACTTGCAAGATATAATCATATCCTTGGACTTCAAGCATTTATCTATTTCGTGTTTTTTACCGTTTTAATTTGTTTTTTACCATTGTTGATCCTTCAAGTTAATCGTGCGTATAAGTTAATATTCCTAAGGTCCCCGAGCCTTTCTGTTACGCCCATGGTTGGGTCCCCTCTTTTTTAAAATTTTCCGATGCTTTGATATTTGCCGACCACCCCCGTTCTTTTTTAGGAGGGCCGTGAAATTTTAATTATTTAAAGCCAGAACTGAAGCTGCAAACTTTTCCGAACTCTGCCCATCGCACGATTAGGAAAAACTTACATCAACAGCATAAATAATGGATATAACTAGGCAGTTTTGAATTGTGAAAACATCCGATACTAATGAAACTTTCCAAACAATAATTAAAAAGCTATCAAACTAAAATTGAGTTAGTTGGCATTAAATGCTGATGACGATTAAATTAAAATTATGTAATCAATCTAATATCCAGTAAGGAAAAGCTTTTTAAAAAGAATTCTAACTTTTTGGTTGAAATGAAGTTGAATCATTTGAAGAAAGATTCGCTGTCTTTCCTTGAAAAATATATTTGCATAATTCAACACCCGGTCCTGCTTTTGAACGAAAAAGCGGAAACGGTACCCAGCAAACTAAAAACATACTTTTCGTTAGTAACTTTTCAGATTCCGGGACGCCGGAGCATATTTTATAATAAGACTGGCATGGTAATATTCGGGCGTGGTCACGTTGGTTCAAGTTGGTGCTCGCTAGGAGTTGATAGAAGGGTCAAGACATGCCTAAAGCTTTGTGATAAGGATAACGGCCAGTATAACACAAAACACAAGTGCCATAAGCATAAGCCGAATAGCTCCTTGTGTATTTTGTCTAGAAAAGTATGTCTTCAACACAAAATATCGGCAAAAATGTCGGGGGGGCTACAGCGCCATCCCCCCCCCCCCGACTCCGGCGTGCATGGGTTATCAAACATCGATTGTTAACGATCAAGAAGGTGAATGTATGACTGCAACAGCTGTGGAACAAAAACCACGTTGGAGGAGGCAAGTGTGTTTGTGCCTCTTAGGATGTTACGCTATCGTTTTTTTATATTTCGTGCAATTTTTATAACAAAAAAAGCCAGTTTCTCAAATTGTTTCCCACTTGCTTAATGATGGGAAATATTCAATAACCTGTCAATATTTACCAGAAAAAGATGACATTTGGCGATGGCCTAAAGACAAACACAATAACAAATTGACGACTGTCCGTCCAGGCGTAAAAGTCATGCTCGTCGTGTTCGCTTGAAAAGATTAATTGAAAAAAGTCAAAACTGTCAATGAAATTTAAGCCAGGCTATTATTCTTTGTGAATTCTGGAAATTAGACAGAAAAAGATGACCTGGAGATCGGTTTTCCATCTAGCGGTTTACCTCAGTGCCAAACAAAGTGGATTTAATGAAACTGTTTACATATAGGAAAACAATAGGCGTTATAAGAAGTCATAATGCATTCAGAAAGACACGCGAAATTCATCAATTAAGCTTTGACAGGATAGGCCACAATGATAGCAATTCGCTTTAAACTGCCAGTCAATGCGTTAGACTCTGCAGGTGCTCGCCTTAGCTAAAGAAAACACAATCAATAATTAACAAGGGAACTAGTTTTGCTATCTGGCCTCAGACGTTCAACAAAGGTCTTCTAAAGTAAGCAACTGTAAGCAATAAGAGCTAAATTTACTCCAACATTTAGCAACTTATAAGCTGTTATAAGAAGTGATAAGCAATGTTCTTAGTAAGAACCAACAAGGAGTCACTTGACAGAACGAAAGGTTTACCTCTGAAAGAATTGAGCAACGCTGGTAATTAGATGGGAGATGTCTCAGAAATGTTATGCAGAATTATGAAAAATTGGGGGGGGGGGGGGGGTTAAAAATAAAGCAGGGGAAAGCATTGCACTTAGCTTCATGTAGAAAAAAGTAAAGTAAAATATGTTACCGTCTTATTGCCATGTTCTAAAGTTACTTCGTGAGTCGAAGGTATTTTTGTAGATGGTTTCTACAACCAAAAGGAAGTTTTAATGAAAACGCATACAGCACCAAAAGGCAAAAAGATAAATACCACACCATATCAATTAATTATAATACAATACAATACAATGCAATACAATACAAAACGATACGATACAATACAATACAATACGATACAATAAAATACAACACAATACAATACAATACAAAACAATACGATACAATACAATACAAAACAGCAAAGTACAATATAAAATAGAAGAATAGAATAGAATACAATGCAATCTAATTCAATACAAGGAAACGCATTGAAATCCAATTCAATACAATAAAAATGTAATGCAATCCAATTCAACACAAGAAAACTGTAATGCAACACAAAATAAAACGCAACACAATAAAATACATCAAACCGCATGGGAATGCAATAACATCAATCTCGAGATGAAAGGAAAAGAAGAAATGAGTTCAAAGAACCTCTTCATCATCATCTTCATCGTCATCTTCTTCATCGCCATCACCAGCTTCTTCCAACTCTTTCAAGGAGCCACCATCAGCCTGGAATTAAGACCAAGAAAGAATCAGGGGGAGGTGACACATTGAATATGATAAATATTTTAAGAAGACAACGAAAAGATATAATCTAATCTAATACAAGATGCTTTGATGAATAAGAATAAATTGTACAAGATTGTTTTGTGTACATACTTGTTTTTTTAGGAAATGTTTTGCCGGGGCATCTTGTGACAGGGCTGATGGAGGCAAAGGACCTATAACTTCTTCATCACTTTCAGATTCATTTGATTTTTCTACAACATTGAATGAAGTTAATCTTCCATCACTAATAAATCAATCATGAACTTTTGGCATTACCTAATATGAGGCATGGCTGCTACATTTGCAAAACTAACAGTAACATAATAATTAAAATAACGAAAAATAATTGTAATAACAGCAACAAACTAACGAAGATAGAAAAATGAACTTCCGCTTTTTGTTTTATAAGGAACCTACCTCAAGGCCCAGTTCCAAAAGTTCCTTTTTCGTAAACCTCAAATCATCACATTGTAGTGCCGACAGTTCCTTAATAGTTCCTTAATTTTCACTGCACATCAAGTGCAATAAGAATAGTACAGAAATAGGAAAGAGGTGCTAGAAGCACATGCGAGACAGCATATTCGGAAAATAATCAATGAAGCACTTGATACACGAATAGCAAACAATCTATGCGAGTATTGGCTGTAAATGAATGGAACCGGCTTTTTAGATCTTGATGCTTGCAGTTCAGAGGCGCCGGAAGCTTCATGAGGCGGCGGGGGCAGAAACAGCGGAAAGGGCACCTCAAGGTCAGCAGCGAAGCCAATTCTTGAGAAATGAGGTGGTTTGGGCTTGGCCCCTTGAAAATTTTGCATGACCACACCCTTTTAGATTTTAAAAAATGAAGGCAACGCCATTTTAGCGTAATCAACAGTTGGTTTCACGTAGTAAACATTCATTAGATTGCATAATTAATTACTTCTTGGCATTTAGATTTATTAGCATTTAGATACTAATAAGGCACTATGCTGCCCCCGCGCGGCCCCGTACCACTAGGGCAAAGGGGGCAGCTGCCCCCGCTGCCCCCGTGGCTCCGGCGCCCTTGTTGCAGTTATAAAAATTTTCAAATCGTAAAGCTCCTTAGGTATTTCGTTTTTAGTAGTATAACTTCTGTATTTCGGCCTTCTACATGTGGGTTCCTTTTAAAGTGGCTCCTAATATAAGAAAAACTTTAATACAGGATTGAATAAAATTTTAATATTTGACGTTTTAGAGCATCCCGTCTGCGCCTCAATCTTTAACTTCAGAATTTTGACAAATCAGAACCAAACAAAATTAAGTCAACTTTACAATGCGGGATGTTGCTGCAATTAACAGATAGTACAACGCCACATCAAAACCACCACGTCTTTGTTTATGCAGGTACTTTGTTCGAAGGGGAGGCCTTGGGAAGGTGAAATACAATTCTGAAATTTGTAATCAGATGGGTATCGGCCTGGCCAAAGCAGTCATGGGAAGCTACTCAACCTTATATTTTCATTTATTTCATAGGCCTATCAACTACTTATTTAATCAAATCAAAATCTTCAAATTTTGTATGTTGCCAAACTAAATACAAAAGAATCTTCATGTGGTCAGTTGTTTTCTCAAACAGTAGTTTTGCAACAGGACAATAATGATTTTATGAAACAAAGATTTTGTTTTATCATCATCCAATACCTTTGAAACACTGCTCATAGTTAAATCATTCAGCTATATAACGCGTTGAGTGCTGAAGACACTGAGTGTAAATGAAACCAACTACCTTCTTCAGTCGGTTTCTTGCCAAGTTCAGCCCTTTTCGCTTGTTCTAGGCCATCTTCCAACTCCTTCTTCGATGTGTCAGCCCTGCCTGAGAATAACAAAATCACATCATTTCGAAAACTTCACCATCTAGAGAAATTTTACTTTAAACGTTAAAGAAAACTTGGAAAATTTCTATCGAAGTCGGTAAATGGGTACCAGGGGCGGAGCCAGTGGGGGTCAGGGGGCGACCACCCCACCTATCGCTTTTATGTCGGCCAAAATTTTTCAGTTAGTCGGTCAAATTTTAATTGGCTGGTCGGCCAAATTTCTCTCTCAGAACTGTTTGCCCCCCAAATCCTCTGACCCTAGCTCCGCCCCTAATGGGTACCAAAGAGAAATCCTCTGGGTACAGGCTGACATCAGCTTGATGCCTGCCGGAACCCCTGCCTGGGTTAAAAATTAACAACAAATGTAAAAATAACACTAAAAAAACAAACAAATAAATATACGGCAAACGCTTTTATAAGATCGCTCAGAAGATACGATGACTAATAGAGGTCGCACAATCTAGTTTCCTAACAAACTCATCATGTTTTTTGACGGTTTTGAAAGACAAAACAAGACCACCGCCGCGACGAACTTACAATGGATTCAATTACGCATCATTAAAGGCCAGTGAGGGAATGTCTATTTTGAAAAAGAGATTATGTATATTTTTAGGTTCAAAGACCGAAAGAATTTTCAGTTACTGATGAGCTGTTGCTAATAAGGCTAAATCTTTGAAGAGAGCGGTCATCACACGTTCGAGGGCATGACCATGAAAATTCTTGCTTGTAAACAATTTGGAATTGACGTCACACCATTGAAACAAGCAACGTCATACAAAATGAAGATAAAAAAACAAAACATTCCAGTCTTGCTATTTATTCCACCACAACCCCAATTAAATGTCTTTGGAACGCCTTTGAAAGGCCATATCCCCCTAATAACGCTAGTTATCAGCCCCCCTTCCCCTGATAAAACAACTCTAGTTGCACAGAGCAAAGTCTTAACTTCTGTTTACATTCGATTTTAGTCAAGGCGTAGCCATCCATGAACGTGGTTTAAACAATATTGCTTTGAGGGAGAGAGGGGGAAGCTGCAGATGGGTGAAAAAAAGCTAGATTGCAATAACGCTTGGAAGATTGGGTCAATGACTCCTGCTTTTTCATAACGGAGAATACTAGGGTAATAACACCCCTTCCCGTGAAAAGCAACGGTATATTATACAGCACTTCAACGCATTTCCATCCTCAAGTTAAATCATCATCAGGTCATTCTAATCGCAGCGGGGCTGCAGAAGCCCCAGCTTCCCACCTCCAGGATCCTTGCCCTCGTGCCCCATGATCCCACTCGCTCTGTATACAATGCATTAATTGCGCTGCTGGTCAAAATCATAGCAACGCCGTTGGCAACCTATATTGAACATTCCGAGCGTTATTTATCAAAGCAAAAAGTTCATTAATTTTTACTTGGCCTTAGGCACATGCACCACTTGTTTATTCGTTTTCATGGAAACAGTTAAAGAACTGTTAAGAAATTTGAAGTATCAATTAAAACTTCATATCCTAAGTTCCCTATTTAATAATGAATACGGGTATGTCAAAGCCTTGGCGATAACAAGACATGGAAAGACTTGAAGCTATATGCAAAGTGAGGGGGGACAGTTGGAGAGGATGATGGAGTCCAAACCTTCCTTACTTATAGACCAGATCTAAATTTCAAGTAATATCAAGTAGCGCTGTAGGGATGCAACAGCCTTGGATCAAGACAAAGTCTTCATTTAGAGAATCGTAACTAAGCTGTTGACACCCTTGCAAAAACATTTTGGCCCAAATGCATCCCTACAGCTGACTTTTGGCATTTTGGCTTTTGGCATTTTCCCCCTGGAAATAAAATCATCTGTATTGAACTTACCAAATCCAGCAAATCCCATCATTCTTTGCATCATTTCATTTTCATCAACATCAGGGGGTTTGTTCACTGTTTTTCTCTTTGCTGTCAGAGACACAAATTTTTAAGTAACAATGAAAAGCTGACAAAATTATAAAACAAAACCTGCTTTCAAACTAGCAATCATTTCATTAAAAGGAGGAGTAGGGGATAAGAAGAGGGAAAAGTTAGGTGAAATATTCCTTTAATAATAATAATAATAATAATAACTACCATATCTCCATTTAGGAGCAGTTACAATGTAAAACTAAAATAAGAAATTAAACTAAATTACTCCAGATTAAACTAAACAATCAATAAACCAAGGAAAAGAACCTAACACAAATTTAAACTATTCACCAAAATCTTTTGAACTCTCTCATCCTTCTTTTGAGCATTTTTGGATCATTCAAGAATAAATTATGTTTGCTACAGTTTTTTATATCAAATTTCTCCCTTGCTACCTGTAATGATATCCAATTTTTTCAATTTCTGATTTCTCTGGCTTTAAATAGCAAATGTCCCCTCTCTTGGTTGACACTCTTTCTTGCATTAATTGGTAGGCAAACAATACCTTCCAGCCAAGAATTCCTTTTGCACTGGCTTTTCACCTTCCTCCATGATGGAAATGAGAGCTTCTGTTTTAATTACATTTTAATTGTTCTCAGTTGGTATGGAGCAGTTTCTAAAAACAGGGTGCATAAGCAAGGACCTTCATAATGGCTTAAATGATAAAAGACAACAACATTTCACCATAAGTCAATGCCTTTAAAATAAAATATGAGATGAAATATGGAAAATTCTAACCTTGAAATGTGATGCTTTCTGTTGGTTGGTGTAGTGTTCTTTGAAATGCAGTTGATGTTTTGTACTTAGATGCACCTAAAACATATGTAAGCATGAAAATACACACATATTTTTAATAAGAAACAAAGCTCAAACTTAGTAATCAGTTTCTTAAATTTTTTTTGATTTTAGCACTATTCTTAAAAGATTCTTAAAAACACACCATGTCAGTTTGCAGTTTGCAGAGTACCATTTTTAAAGCCTATTTTGAGAATGAATTTTGGGCTTCATCCTTGTTATGAGTACACAGCATATAATTTCTTGAACTAATATAAAGATACAAAGACCCACCAGAGTAACATCTCATAAGACGTCAATGGGGTATTTCAATTTCAAGCATTTAGTATTTCAATTCTGGTGTGTATTATCCTTCTCCTTCAGCTAGCATTGGATAAACATGGACTTCACAATTTGTTGAAAATATTACACTCATAACAGAAATCAAAGAAATGTCTATTTTTTGCGTAGTTTCTTAAGTTTGAGTGTGATTAGTGCTCTGGTTTCTAAATTTGTTGCTACCGGAGGGGCCGGATTCTTATAGGATGTTTATAATACAAAAATGCTTGTAAGTCGTTATCATATAAAGACAGTTTATTGAGCACTTAAAGTAACTTAACAGTTGGCACCCTACCTGTTCGCTTTCCGAGGATGAAACAGTAATTAAAGGTCGGTTTTAAAGTCGTAAAACCTAAAGTTAAATGACATTACGATTAAAAATTATTGGGATTCTCCAGCCACATTTCATATACAGTCACTGATTATTAGCTGTTTGTCCTAGACAATAAATTATTCACTTCTAGTTACTATTCACTTATTCACTTCAAATCGCATTTGATTTAAGCTGTACCTTCTGAGGACTTAAATGGGCCTAAACTTGGCCATCGAATTTTCCCCTTTATACAGAGCGCTTAGCTTTAGAATCGGGAGGAAATTGGAAAATTTTATACCTCTAAGGGCCCGCATTTCTTCTAAATCATCATCATCCATGTTGATTTCTTTTAAGTGTTTTTCAATGTGCTAAAGTCAACAGCAAAGTTCAACTATCCGAAAACGATTTCATGCGTAAATAGACCGCCATTTTGGCAAGACAAGTCTCGTTCTCAAAACGGGACTTTGCATTTGGTTCATTGACTTATTTATAAGAAACTTCCAATTTTCAGGGATATGCATACCTGCCAAATAACACAGTTTTGTTGTGGTACTCTCGGTTTTGAAAGAAATCCCAAGATCTAACGGTTCGTTTCGAAATTCATACGGTAGATTCATCGATAAATAAGAATTTTATCCACATATCAGAGATTTAAATTTTTCACAGCATTTCTCCTGCAGAAGTATACGTAGTGGCGGAAATTGAGATTTTGCATGGAGGGCCAAGAGCAGTTAATTATCCGAGAATGAAGGGCGTGGTCGTCTCAAAAAAGTTCGACCACGTCCTATTTTAGCCAATCCCTTGAATGACCACGCCCATATTGTGACCAGGCCCTTTTTTGTAGTACAGAGAAAACAACCATTTGTGAACTATTTCAATACTTTAAACCCTTAGAAGGTATTGTTAACAATTACCCAACCTTCAAAACCAAAACGCTGAGGAAATCCCAAGATATAAATGAGCCTACCCGTAACTAATTGCTTTTTTATTCATTTTAGAAGATCCCATGTCCTTTGCTTGAGGTATTTTGATGCAAAATTTAACATAAATAGAAACCGTATCAGATATTGAATCAGATTTCTTTCCCAACTTCCCAGATAAAAATATCCGACTTTTATGAGAATTTTCTGAGTCATATCGAATGAAAGCAAGCCCCCCCCCCCAAAACCCCATAATTTCCGCCTCTGAGTATACGCGTATGTGTTCTTGTAATAAGGAACAGAAAAGAAGTCAACAACAAAGCTAAAATTCTTCAAGAGCAAATTTCATCAAAGCTGGACAGAAGAACACCCTATTTGAGTTCGAGCGGTTTCAGCTGAAATCATTTTGATAATACCTTACAGCAATATGCTGGATTGCAAACACTTTTCAGCATTGAGACCCGCCACAAAGAAGTCTTGAAAAGTTCCAAAAAAGCAATTTAACAGAGTATTATAAAGATTTGTTCTTTGAATTTTTATGATGTGATTGAGATCTTATTATGATATACTTGTGAATACAGTCAGAAAGTGGTTTGACTTTTCTCATAGTTTTTTTACAAATCTAAAGGGTTCTTGAAAATTTCTATGAAATCTCAAGGTTTTGCGCCCATCAAACATGTCAGGTCTGGTTGTGTATTGCACAAATTGAAAAATGAGCCTGAAATTGTTTATTAAATTGTATAAGCAGGCAACCTGTTCCACAATGGCATTTTTAAAGGCAACTTTTACAAAGTGAAACTCTTTGGTAACTTATCCTGCGGAGGAGGAACAACGTGGAATGTTTGGCACCCAACGGCCTTGTCATCATTTCTTTACAATATGGCGGATTTCACTCCAAAGAAAGAGGCGTAAAATTCACATAAAATGTCAATTTTCAACAAAATACAGCAGCCAAAGGTATTGATGATGAAATGGGGTCTTCATGGCTCTCGCCTGAAGCTTATTTTTTTCGCTCTTTGTATTTTTGCTGCTGCTTTGATCGTGTTGTTTGTGAGTCGCAGCAAGATTTTTATAGGCGGGAAGGACTATGCAAATGTACAATACTTTGCTAAGCTATACTGCAACAAACCGGGCACCGTATTTGGAGATGAAGGCCAGTTGAAGTTTATCAAAGGTGCTAAACGGAGTTACGAGCTGCAACAGATTCATCTTGTAATAAGGCATGGTGACAGGGCACCAATAGTACTTGACACACTACCGAACAGTAAACCTGTTGAAATCTCTTGCATGTTTAATAAATCATGGTATTTCTATAAAGATCTACTTGAAATAAAGCAAGGAAAAGAGAAATTTCAGGTTACTGGAAAAAAACAGTACCCAGTTGTAATGGAAAGGGATGTCTGTCTTGGAGCACAGCTAACACCAATTGGGTTTTCACAACATTTGAACAATGGGAAGTTCTTGAAGAGGCAGTATGATTCTTTCATTGAAAGCATCCAAGAAAGCTCACAAGTTACAGTCAAAAGTACTGCCTACAGCAGGACTGTCCAAAGTGCAGCTTCACTTTTGTATGGAGTATTTGGTGACAAGTTTACTGAGGAGAAGCTAAAAATAAATGTAGTAAACGATAAATATAGGGAAACACATTTTTTACAACATTTGAGTGGAGAAAATATATTTTGCCCAGCATTATCTCATAAACTGAAAGATGTATGGAAAAAGGAGAAGCTGATCCATTTGAGTAATGATGTTATTAAGCCAATACAGGAACAGTTTGCAGTGATTTTTAATAGTCACATGGGGAAAATTGCATCACTTGATAGGCTCGTAGATATATTATATGCAAACCTTTGTCATGACAGAGAGCTTCCCATGGGACCAAATGGTGACATTTCATACAAGCTTGCAAGTAAATCATTTGGCACAGCAGATCTTTTAATTACAGTCAAACATGCTCAGCTAGCAGAACTTCAGACTTTAGCAATCATTTCACAAATAGTTGAAAAAATATCACAGCTAGTTGATGAACAGAAAGGTGGTGATCCAATTTCAAGTAAATTGACTATCTTTTCTGGACACGATACGATAATTTCTCCACTATTGAGCATGCTTGGTGTTCATAATTGGAGATGGCCCCCCTATGCATCAAGGCTTGTTTTTGAATTGTGGAAGGACACAAATGGAGTGGAAAATAGAGGTGGAGGTGCTAAGTTATTATCAAAATTTGACAACTATTTCATTAGGGTTTTGTATAATGGTATAGATCTCACATCAAAGGTAATTATTTGTCAAGGACAGACAATCAATAACCAACTCTGTCCTGTGAGTGCCTTTGTCAAATATGTGTCAGATGATCAATTTGATGGTAAAAACTATTTTGAAAGAATCAAAAACATTTGCATTGGAACAGATACTGATTAACAGTAAATGGTAGTTAGAATTAATCATATTTGTAATGGAAGGGCAGGTGGATGAATTAAATGGTCCATCATGTGTAGTGGTGGTGTTTGCTATCACAAGAACTTTGCATTTTCAGTGGCTCATTTGCATCTATTTTTCAAATATGTAAAAAACTGAGAAAAGAATTATTTAAGGAATATTGAAAGAATATAAGATTCAGAGCTTGAGATTTGCTGTAGGTTTTTCAGCATATCAATCCTGTTTCCAGAAATTTTACACAGGGATCCCTACAGTTGGGGGCAGTGGGTGCCATTCCCCCTCCTACTCTTAAAAAGGGCTTGATTTTGTTTCTGTTTTGTTGTTTTTTTACACTTATTTTCCCCTTGCCCTGGATCCCACATGCCCTCTCATTTAAGAAGTTTAACTGCTAGCACTTTTGTGAATTGTAGGTCTGGGGGACCTTGCTGCACCCAGTTTCTAACACAAATATCATTCGCAAACAATTGAAGGGGTTTATAAAAACTGTTATTAAAAATACACTGGTGTTTTTGATTAATTAAAAAATCTTTTTTTGTTGGTCTCACCTTCATTGCAAGCGCTGTGGTCACTAGCATTACTTGAAGTGGGTATGAGAATGGGTGACCCCTTTTGATCAAACTATGAACATGCCATTTTCATCACGATATTGTCAAAAAAATTTCCGCACTGAAATCTCTAAAAAAGTTTTAATACTATGGTTATTCAAAACTTTTCCATGAAAGCGTGTAGTACTTTCCTTTGAACGACGTTGTTTTTCTGGAGAGACATACAGAACCCCCGTTTTTGTAAGAGCTCATCAATCACAGGACTGCTTTTCTATTTTGAGGATTAGAGGCATGTCGTAGCCGACGTTCAGACACGATTTATGTGTTGCACCCAGTCAAGATTCCTGAACAACTCTCCCAATAATTCATCCTGTAAAAAAGATACACTGCTTTTGTCCTAGTACAATTACCTCTGGGCAGACAGACAGTCTTAAGGATGAATGTAACTTGAGGATTAGACGTGTTTAGTGTCGTCCACGGTCGTTAAAACTTTGCTGGCGCCACTACTCAATCTTTGTACAATAGTTACAGTCTCATCTGTTTATTTCACGAGTAAACTGCTTGCATAGGCCATGTTTGGTCCCGTGGATCAGGCTTTAGCATACTTATTAAGGCATTGACTCACCATGATTGGCCTGCAACCAATATGTTCACACCCCCCTTTGGTTTTAAGAACTGAATAAAATCACGAGTGATACTCGACTTAAAGAGTTTAGCCCTGATATACTCCAACCTGAGAATGAATGCAACTATTTTTTTTTTAAAGATTTCTTTCCTTTCTTTAAAATCACAGCTGCACTTGAATAATTCCATTGCTTAATTTGTGAAACGGGGCATTGTTTTGTCGAGTAGTCCAATCTTAAAAAAAAACTCAGTAGTACTTTGAATGTTTAATCTAGTAAGGGTACAAATAGGCGATATTTGCTTAGATCCTTTGATGTGAAAGTGAGTAACATGTGGAGCTTAATAGAAACAGCCGAGCCATAAGCCGCTTAATGACTTTAAAGATAGGCATTAGAAATGTGGCATTATAGATCGTGGTCACCGCACATTCATTAAAATTGCCACTAATATAAATTGCTTCCTGTAGATAATTACATATTTGAAGAAGTTTTTCTTTTCAAATACAAATGGAAGGAAGCGTTCAATCGGGAGCAAAGAGATATCGTGAACAAATATACCGCGAAATCATCCGAAAAGGAAGGTCTTTGATAATTTCCTTCGTTCAGTTTATAATCTATCCTACATGACATGGGTGGTTTTGCACTAAAGGATCAGAGGTCAAGGCTTGCTCCAAAATTTTGGCTTTTTCTTTGCGAAAATGAAGGAACCGGGTCCCGAAAACATGGTTGTTGTTTATTTTTGCATATGACCTCTTGGAATATGCTTATTTGTCAAAGCTTTATGAAGTCTTTTGACCTAAAATCTGTGCCCCCCCTTATGTAGGGTTAGCTGAAGGAGTTATCTAATTTCAGCCCCCTCTTTCTCGGATTACATCATATGCGCCTCCGGAGAAGCTTTGCCACGCTGCCACCCAGATCCTTTGAGGTGCCGCGGTGATTGTGCATTAATTACCAAATAAGGTGATGTCTTTGCTAAATGATTCAATGGTAATGCATACATTTAAAATGTAATTAACTATGTTCATGTGGTTGCAAAAGCCACACCACGCGTGTCGACGACTGTCCCAGACCATAACCTTGCATTAGCTGCTGTATCATCTAGATGTATTGAAAATGCTCTTAGACGCCATTGAGGTTACCTGCGATGAATTGTAAGACCAGCGCCGTTACACCCAGACAATATGTGAAAGAATCAAATAATTTATGCATTATTTATGCTAAAAGATGTACCAATAATATCTCAATTCATCGACGGCCGCAGGCTCATTGGCCGGAAGACGTTCAAAAAAATTTGGAAAGACTAGGCCAGGACCTTAGAACAATGTCCCCCAAGCCCCCTTTCCAGTGAACCAGGCCAGGGTGCGGAAACGTTAATAAATCTCTGCCAGTTGGCAATACACAGTAATGCAAACCTTCTTCAAGGAACGCTCAACTTTCCCCTGGCATTTTCCGTTTCCTCCAATGGTTTTTCCTAACTCTTAATCTTGCTTCTTTGCTCTTTCTTGTACAGCCATGCTTTAAGTCCGTATTCGTTCGTTGGATCTTGATTCAAATCCACCTGCCGTGAGTTTGTTATCAAATTCAATTGGAATCGAAATACCAGCTTAGTTTTATGTTTTTTAGATAACATCGCATGTTGATCAAATATTTTGGATATAAAAGATCATATTGTTGGCACAAAATGATGTAAACTGTTCAAACTTTCCATTCTATGCATTCACCTTAATAACAAATCTCATATTTTGCTTCATTTTTCTCAGGAACGCATGCAACAAAGGGGGTAGAGGGGCATTCGTAAGAGCCCAAATCTAAACTTTTGTTATTGCTTCGCATCTATTTTTCAGCCATTTCACGGTGTTTTGATGTGCTCTAGGCGTTTTCGCAAACGTCAATATTCTCGAATCATTTGAATCTCGAATCGTCAATCATTTGAGTTTGAGCATAAATCATTACACAATGTGTAAATTAGAGTCGACACAAAGTTCACATCTTTGCGAATTTTTCCCATGGCCAAGAGAACAAAGCAATGCCTTGTCCTGTAGACTGCAGAGAAGCTCCCTTGCAGTAAAGAGCAAATTCTCCACGGATTTTTTTAAAACAGTGTCCTGTGCTGTAAAGATAGGCCTATGAGGTCATTTCCACTTTTATACTAAAAACAGTTGCTCTATCAGTTCATCAGACAATGATTATCGGTCATGTCCATGCACTTACATCAACAGTCTCCATAAAACGAAAACATATGATAAGAAGGCGGCGGATTTCTGGCAACATATCAAATACATGTTAAATTGAGAATTAATTTATTAAATTATTCATAATTATGGCTTTATCCTATCACATAACAATACTGTCTTCTGTAAAGGCGGTATTCTCAAATTTAACATCACGATAAACAGTCCAAAGCGGACATACAGAGGCCGCTTGTTTGCTGATATCCAATTTCTGTCACATTTTTTATCGCATGTATTTTGCTGTGCTATTTTCTGTCTTAGAGCTTTTTCTAGTGTGGAAACTATCCCTAAATCCAACTTTCAGTTAGAAGGTAAATGCTACATCATTTTCATCAAAAGGTTGTTCAAAAAATGTTTTGGAGGTTAAGAAAGTTAAGAAAGCTCTCTAACCAACAAAAAGTATGCAACCGTATTTTTTTAAAGTACTTAATTAATTGTGATGCTGATGACAAGGTCGCTTGCAGAAGGAGGGTTGCAGGGCAATTGTCCTTCCTTCCTGCAAAAAGCCTAATCCTTCCATTCTACTATTGTTTTGCCTTCATTCTCATTGTCTACCCCCCCTTGCCTTGGAGTGCAGCAGCGATCCATCAGTAATGAAACAAGACATTCAAGGATCCATTTTGTCGCAAATGTTCTTGGTAAAAAGATGGTCTGTTACAATTGAGAGGTTTCAGTTCTAAATTGCTCAATTGCTAGAGAGGTTCAAGTACTAGGATGCTTTTAGGAAAAGAACGTGAATATAGTGGAAAAAATTATGAAAATTCATCTTCCTAGCTTTTTTCTGTAAAATTTGTTTTTACACACGAATTCATAGAAGAGCAGTACCTGATTTTAGTTAATTAGTTTTTTATTCTTGTAAATAGTTCTATTTCTTTTATTCTTAATGTAACTGAATGAATTTCATAAGTAAATATGATGAAATAGGTAAATAAATAAAATAAATCTATCTGCTTGGTTTCTTACAACAAGCGTGTAATTCTCATGGCGGTTTTTGTTCCCAAAGAGTCAGGAAAAAGATGATTTCCAAAAGAAGATGAAAGCACGTGAAACGCCAAATACATGTTTTGTTTTCGGTCAATGGGGTTAATAGCGAAGTATTTTAAATGCTGGTCGTCACTTATTCAATCTTGTTTGAAGAGAATAAGCCCAAACATTGATTGCTGGTAGGATTGTTCTTACGTCTAGACCTGTTCATTCAAATAAATTATCAGGGGCTAGCTGACTTTACAAAATGCTCTCAGCACGCCACTACTTTGCATAAAAGTGCCACGGAAAAGAATTATCGTAACCTGATTAGCGGCCTAAAGCCGCCATTTATGATAGCTACTTGCGACCACCATGACGTGGGAAGTTGCTGGCGATGAGTTCGCGACTTTATGGGCGGTCATAAATTTTCGTCCTCGAGGGCTAGTTGCGAACCTGCCAATATAGTGCATTTGGTATGAATAAATAATTGAGGATTTTTGATGATTTGCCAAAGGACTACCATCATTAGAATCACTATCATAATCATAATTATCATCAACACCACCACCAGTATCATCATCATTGTCATGATCATCATGATCGTAATCATCATAATCATCTCAATCATCATAATCATCATCATCATAACTAAAATGTTCACCATCGTGATCAGCATCATGATAATCATCATCATTCTAATCGTCACCATCATAACAACAAATTCCTTTTCTTATATTAAATCTCGTACAGTTAACACATAGGAAGCGAATTTGTTTGATTATCAAATAGAATTCCTTTATCTGAGATCCACTGTAATTTTTGAACACAGAAGCCGAAATTTGATTGACAGTTGATGGACTCGTACATTTAATCCGGTCAGGGGGGTTGCTAAAATAACAGAAGAGATGGTCCTGGGACGGGAAAAGGGCGCTTCTGTGCATTCTGCACGCTTTTTAATATTCTGCCCCCCCCCCTTAATCTATCACATTGTCAAACAAATTTAGCGGGATTATGAGAAGTAAGGCGAATTTCCATAAATCTTGAATGCCAAATTTCACGGTTTATTACGCAGCCCGGGCCCCAGATTTCGTAAAAAACGGTGTCATAAATATCATTGTGGGTTGAAATTCAGGGCCCATGGGCCTAGAGTTATGCACGGACTGGCATCCGTCAACGCTGAAGGCATCGATTCTTAGCGAATTTTTTCCTTTGGTTGAAAATCAACAGATGTCAGCCTGTTCATTTCGTGTTCATGTGATCAACAAGAAAACTCTTCGCGAAAAGAGGCCACTCAAGATATACAGACAGCTGAGCAAACTCAATGAGAGGTCAAGTCCATATGATAATTGCAACCGGAATATAATGACTCAGCATATTCTGACATGCCTTCCCTAGTTGATGGATGATTGCTTGATGCTCAATGACACAGCTGTATGTTATTATCTAGCAGCGCATATTAACATGTAGGGGATAAGGACAGGGTTTCGAAAACAAAATGCCTAATTAAACTGGGAAATTCAACGAATATAGAATGCGATTTCAATGGAGCAATGAAACAAGCTGGTACTTGCAGCGATACTGTCCGCCTTACCAGGCACGCCGGAGCCGAGAGGGGGGGGGGGGAGGCTGGGGGCACTTTGGTTCTACTAGCCATTATCCCCATCACAAAGCTTGGGCATGTCTTTAACTTTTTATTGACCTCTAAGGAGCACCAGCATGAATTTGAGTAACCACGCCCGATTAAGGCCTATCAAAGCCCCTTCACTCGAAAATATGCTCCGGCGTCCTTGCTTACTTTGGACTGTTGAATAAGAAGAAGGGGTGCACGCCCCCCCCCCCCCAAGTACCCTAGTCCGATGTACCGGTAGTGATTTGTCTCTAGCCCGTAAGAAATTTGCTGCAAATCTTCCACGACTGTTATAAAAGGCAGCTGCTCGTGAGGAAACCCCCGTGTTTTTGCGAAAACTGATATAATCCAGCTTTACAATTCATATAGAGCAATGAACAATTTCTTCTTTACTGTGTATAAATATCTCCTTTGAACGTTGAACAATCCCTGAGCAAACAGTGTAAAACATCTTTGCTATGTTTACATTCGTGGGCAAGTATGTATGCACAGCAACAAAACGAGCTTTTTCAAATTGTTTGGAATGTTTGTGACCGCTAAAGATTTGGGGCATGTAACTGGCGAATAGTGTTCTTTTTGGGCGATACAAAAATGAATGAAAATTTGAAATGGCCATAATAATATGGAATATCTGATTTGTTTGTAAAACGAAACTCTTGAAGTAGACACTATTATAAAAGGGGCATTTCTTTACATGTTGGGGGATGGAATGTATCCTCAGGTTAGGGTTAATTTAGGCCATAATTCGATATGGGGGATGACAAACCGAATGGACAAATGATTTGTGTTAAAATCTTAAATGAAATGATTTTTGAAAATGGTACGCCACATTTTTTTAATTAATCCGAATGAAAAAACAACCCGCCATACCCTTGCTCATTTCACCTCTGGTCTTTAGTGTCCTTGGATTTAAAAAGCTCCTCAAATGAAAAATTGTTTTATAAGGTGAACAGAAAACCCTTTTCGTAACAAAACAAAGAAAAAGTAACTTGGCAAACGTCAACCCCTGTGGACTAAAAACATCAGTAGATATGCGTAGCTTTGAGTTGGTTACAGTAATCTGATGCATCAAATAACATCAAAGCAGCACTTGAAATGAGACAAGTTAAAATGTTGAATTGAGCTTAAGAATTTTGATGATCTGAAAACACCGTAATGATTGGATTCCAACTGCCAAAACATTTACAGCACAAAAGGCTCTGGAGTAGAATCCGTGAGATATTTTGTTTTCATATTTCTCTTGGTGAAAGAGAAGTAGATTGAATCACAATAAGTCAGACCAATTCAACAAATCTGTGCCAGGCCAGGAGGGTCAAGGAAATGGACTTATTCAGACATTTTGAACTGCTAGGCCATTTTTGTGTCGCTATGGATCATCTGTTGGCTTATTTAGGCCCCGCTTGGCCCTCTGCTATGCTGGTCTCTGGAATGGTTTTGAAAGCATCCCTATTTGCAGCAAATGTCTTTCGATTTTTTTCAATGGTTGTGTACAGTCGAAAAACCCGACAAAATTAGGAAAAACCTTGATGTTAGACCATCTTTGCCCACCCTTGACCATACAAAGTTTTTGGCCCTTTAGCAAATTTTCTTTCAATCGCGAGAACCTGTCTAAAGTAGGAAAGAATTTGACGTTTGAACACCTTTGCCCCGTTTTCAACTCAACAAACTTGATTTTGAAAACACTGTGCCCCCTTTAGCAAATTTTCCACGTGGAAAAACCTGCTGAAGGAATAAGAAACATGAGTGTCAGATGAAGACAGCCTGAGCGCGGCTGAGGCTGGTTGCCGCTAATCCCGTACACAGCCTGATTGGTGTCTTGAAGAGGTATCCCGCTAATTCCTGCTTTGTATTCACGTTTCGCTTGACCAATCGACTAGGGGCGGCCTGAATTTTACAAAAGCCCTGCTGAGATATCTCGCTACGCGATTTTCAAAGCTCCATGACAAAGCCAGGAACTTTGCCAAGATTTCAACCCGAACCGTGCTTGTTAGTATCATTAAAATCATCAGAAATTGGCGAATTTTTCACGCGCCAATCGCTCATAAACATAGCCGAGTACTTTGCGAGGCGACCGGGGCAATTTGCGTGAAATTGTTGGGTTAAATGTTGGCAAGATTGGTTGATCGATTTTATGAATCATATGTCTGTGGATTCTCGTGACGCCATTTGTCTACCAACTATTTTGTCTGACGGATGCGTCTGCTGCTGTAGACTTCTTTGTGAACAACTTGTAAACATGCTTGCCCAAGGCTGACGCACACTTGGCTTCTCGATTGAAATACGTTAGCACGCTCGTCTTTCTTGTTTTGTATCTCTCGAAGTCCAGTTACAGACCTCGCTGGCTATAGTTAGGATATCATTTGTTCTCGCCGTCTTAATTGCACAAGTCGTTGTCTTGTTCAACCGCGGGTGATACTGCGCCGCCTGTTAATCGACATTTCAAAGCCTTCATCTTCGCAGTTTTATTTTTTATCAACGAATTTCCGATGATTATTAGTGAATTTGTTTTATAGAATCGTTGGAAAGCTTAACTGGACTTGTTTTATCGGTAGTTTCGACCACTTCGTTATTAGACTTGCTGAAAGGATTTGTGGAAGAGAAGGCCGTGAAGGCTGCTGCTAAAACCTCGAAGTTTGCGGAGGTCGTCGCCGAAATTCACAAGGATTTTCATGTATTTTCGCTGTTGTGAAGTGACCTTCGCATTTATGGAGTAACATTAGCTGTCTCTGTCATGTTTTATTGACGTTTTGGGTTGCTAAAGTGTCCAGATCGCTCACGACAAGATTCTGGAATTTTATCGCCGCACTTTGAAAACAGTAAGACAGCGATCCCTTCGAATCGTTTTGCTTGACTGAATTTCCGAACTTAAACATCACGTTTCGTGTGGAATTTTAAAGCCCAGTCGCCTTAAATTGTGGGTTTCAAATTTGCTGTTTTTTATAGTTTTTATCATGGAAAATAGCGATGAAATTTGGACGCACTTTATGGATCTTGTTGGTAGATTGAAATCCAGCTTTCATGGCGAACTTGGCTTGACAGACAGAGTCTTCGCTTGAAAGAGATTATTTTACAACTGACCTTAAACCAGACATTACCGCCCGAAAACACCAGTTTTAATTGTTTTACTTGTATATTTTATTGCTTGGAAGATTCATATAGAGTTCTTTGCTTGGAATTTATACACACTGGTTGTTGGTTTGCTCAAGGTGATTTGAATTGCCTGGCCTGCTGTTTTTTACTGTATTGATCGAAGTGACGGAAAGAAAAAAAATGTCTTATCATTCAGCTATGGATATAAGGATGCATCATCGCGAACCGATTCGTGACCCGTTATTAGATTTGATCTTGAAAAAGTACAATCAGGCTTCGAGAGACTCGATCCGAGGACCTGTAGCGACGAAATCCGACATGAAAGCGTTCAAAAACGTGAGACAGGCCAACCTCAGAAATGAGTCGAAGGATTTTAAATTCAAGAAGGAGCCTGATCCACACAAATTGCGCGAAACAAATTTAGATGGCTTCAACGTAGGCTGCTTTAGTATTGGCGGTGAGAAGAAACTCTGTTTCACCGAGTTAGTTCAAAACGTGCTGAAGGAATATAACGTCCATGAGATATTTAGTCGCAGAGACGAACTACTTGTGTACTGTTCAAAATGTACGCCCCAACAACTAGACGCCTTGAAGTTGGCCGGAATCCTGCCTTGGACTTCTACTTCGAGTAATTTAATTACTAAAAGCGATGCTTACAGATTGTGGGGAAGTTTGTATGGACCGCGCGCCCCAAAGGTTGACCCAAAAACCCGTGGACGGGGGACGCTTAGCTTTGAGGTCTATCACGAGTGCTTTGGAGGATGTGTCGGTATATTTGAACCAGAACTGTATACAGAACCGACATCACAGTGCATACGTTGTACAGAATGTAATGGTTTATTCTCGCCCAAGAAATTCGTATCGCATAACCATACATCATTTGATGAAGTTCACACGTGCCATTGGGGATTCGAGAGTTCAAGATGGAGGTGCTATCTCCTTTTAGTTGAGCAAAAACCTACGAGGGAGTTGTTAATGCTTTGGGACAGTATCAAGAATAAATTTAATGGGAATCGTGGCAAGAAATCCTCAAGTGCTGAAGATGCAGAAAAGCAAGACCCAGAATTTGTTGCCTTTATCAAATCTCCAGAAAGAAAGAAGGCTACTTTTTCACCCATTGAAACTTTGAGGATAGACAGAGAGGCACGATTATCTTCCTCTGACACAGAATCCTCTGAGGGTAGGCCGTCATCTGCTAATGAGATAAAAGATACAGCACGTCACTCTGCCTTCCATCCATGGTCACCATCCCACAAAGTACCTCAGCAAGGAAGAGAAATTGAAACCCCAAGCCAGACAAGGTTCATTTTTCCAGCTGGAAGTAAAGATAGGGACAATATAAGTGCCAAACGAAAGCCCTCTCATAATTATCCTAGCAGAGGAGGTTTCCATGCATCATCAAATCTTGCTGTGGTTCATGCCCAATGTGGGTGCCCTGCTCCCCTCGGCTCCTCACCTTTGTATTTGTCGTGCCAGCAGTGTAAGAATGCAGCTGCAGCATCTTGCAGTGGCTTGCAGCTTCTTGCCCAAAAGGCATCAGAGAGACCAGGAGAAAGAGATAAGCCTGTGATAGAAAGTGGTGGCCAAGGAAGTTGCCCTGCAGGTTGTGAGCTCTGTCAGTCACAGAGATCAGGAGCTGGTGATAGCCTAGAAAGTACAGTTGAGAATATTCTCAGAAAGTACATGTCGTCTGAGGTGAAGCAGCCCAACATAAGTGATGTTAGTCGGTTGTTGGCAAGTGAGCTGAAGAAATTGCACTTGAGTGAGGAAGATAAAGTAAGAGAGCTGAGTCTTCAGAACCAAAGAATGCAAGCAGAACTGCACCTCATGAAGATGAACTACGAAAAGAAGTTTGCTGAGTCTCTTGAGACAAAACGAAGAGTGGAACAAGAGCTGGAAATTGTGCAGCGAGAGCACCAAAAAGACATCGCTCGGTTCAATCGAATCACTTGGGAATTTCAACAAGAAGTTAACAGGCACAAGGCAAGCAGTGAGGCTGGTGATACAAGGGAGACAATTGAAGCTCTTAGGAAGGAATCAAAATTGCTGCAAGTTCAATTAGAGCAGAGCCAGATTGAACAAGAAAATCTGCGCAAACAAGTGCAGAATCTTCTCAGCAGTAGTTCTTATCACAAACCAGGCCAAAGACCAAGCTCAAATATGGATGTGGATTACCCACAAGCACAAAGTATTGTAAGGCACTTTCCAATACATTTGAAACGGGAAGCAGAGGAGGAACCAATGGAAACATGGAGAGGCAAGTCACCATATACATCTGGGACCGCGACACAAAGTGCACCAACTTCATATCAAAGAGATTTTTTGAGGGACAGTAAAGTTATTATAAGCCCACAGAGCAATCAAGGTGAACAAGTTAAGGAGAATGTTGATGTGATTGAGACCTCAGATGAAAGTGATGTTGAAATTGAAACATGAGGTGAGTTGGTTTTTCTGTTGGTATGATTTCTGGAAGATTTAAGCAAGAATTTTGAGAATGTTATATCTGTTAGTCTATCTTATTAGATGGTTCAAATATATTCTGCAAATCTATTCTTCATATTCTCCAGGATACCAATAAGTGAGTTGATATTTTCCATTGTTCACAACAGTTTTCTTTTACAGTTGGACTCCTCCAAGTTTATTGTAATATTGTCAATTTTCATTAGTTGTCTCCTTTGAAAAGGACCCATTCATTTTAATGTGACTCAATTTAAAATAAATTTTTCTCCATTTTCAGCTGCTATTTGACACTTAATGGAACTTCAAATGTTGAAAAAAGATTTTGTTTTTCTTGTGGTCATAAGCATTACAAGAAACAGATACATTCAATACTAGAAGATATACAATTGTTTCGGTTCAATATACAAAGCCTTAAACTCTCTGGCCTTTCTCTGGTCTGTGGTATGTACAACTACATATATTGTAGATTTCCTATGATTTTTACGTAAATTTTTAATTTGTAGTGTATTGAGAAGTATTAAGAACACACTCTCTTGTTAAATTTAGAACCTACCACAATGAACATTTGTGTCCATAATGATACTGCTAAGCCATTTTCATACGTTTTAAGTATTATGTTTTATATTTGTCTGTTGTATCCTTTGCAAAGATGTTTAGAGGGATCAATGGACAGGCCTGTTCCATGTAACAGTTCCTGCTATACCCAAAACTGTTAGTTTTACCTGCAGCTGTTTCTAATTTGTCACATGATTCTCTAATTTATTGTATGTTTGTGGGCTTTCTTTAGTAAAAATACCAAAACTCACCCAAAATCAGCAGTGTCATATTTGAGGTTTGAATCTGCATATTTTTTTATCATAGTCAACAGAAAAAAAGTACATCACCCCACTTGAAATTAACGTTCTGTACTGATTTTTGCCAACTAGATGAAGTATGCAATGATGTTTTATTTTCAAAAATTGCATTCTAATGCTTGGAATAGCTGCTACATTGATTTTTTTCTGCTTAAATAATAGAGCATGACATTCAAAGCTCAGTTTTCAGTTGATCATGTCTTTCCTCTTGCCAACAACAACATCTTGCTTAAAAATCAAAGAAAATTTTAATATTGTTAAGTTCCATCATCATTAACAAAGTTTGAGAACTGGGTTTGGGCTGGATTTTCTTGCCAAAGAGCTTGTAATGAGATGGTGTAATCCACTTTACAAGTTATTAACTATTTGATACTTATTGATTATTAGGATGTCCCTTTTTTTGGCTGCAGGGTACCTTCCCAGGGGAAAGATTGAACCTAGCCCCCATTGGCACCAGCATTTATCTGATTGGAAGACAACCTAGGGTACATGCAAGAACATTAATCTAATTTAAGTAAATACTATAGCCAATGTAACCATATCAACAGTGTTCAAGGTAGAATGTTCAATTATATATTGTATAGTTTTCATTAGTTGTCAGTAGTATTAATATTAAAACCTTTTATCCTATGTATAGTTCAATTAAATGTTTAAATACCTTCTTTTGAAGTTTATTGTTAAATAGAAGGGGCCATCCTGGTGGCCTGAAAACAGAAAAGCTACCGCTGATAGCACTTTATAAGAAAATGTTGTTTGGGCCTGGATCCTTATGTTTTTCTGGGCTACTTGACAGTTCAGGAGGGGCCTGGCACCTTACAATGCTTTGTGGTAGCTTGCAAAAATTTTTCACTGGGATACATTGAAAATTAAAGTGGCAGTCTGTGAAATCAGCTTTGGGGAAATGTAGTTAACTGCATGGTCATTGGAGAAACTAAATTGTTTTTTACCCCTTGTCATGTCAAGGTGCCCTCTTGAAGATGTGCTTTCCTCTAAAGAAGACCATTCAAGGGGCTCTACTGGCATATTAAGTGATGTAATAATTCACCTGTCCCCCTAGCCCCCCTCTCTATGGTCTAAAGCTCTACACTTCTTGCCAACTGATTTGCATGCCCCCTTCAAGTTTTTATACAAGGGAAGGTTTATAAAGGTTCTGGTCTTGGGTAAAATGGTCTATTGAATAGGAATCTCTTTGGTAAAGCATCATATATCATTTGTTCTGTGTGTTTTGCACGACAGTTATTTGAGGCATTTAATATCCTTTTCCCACTTTGCAAACACATGCCTGCATTTCAACCATAGTACCACCCACTTGAAATCTAGACCTTATGAATCAGTATTTTAGTGCTCTAGGGCAGCAGTCAGAGGTAGATAGCTGAGAAATGGTCAATGATGGATTGTTAGGTAGCCCTGCCTGCAAAGTGCAGAAGACGTTACGGTTTTACGGCTGCTAAATGTAGGGAGGATTGGTGCAACAAAACTTAAAGCACAACCACACAATAAAACTCGAAGCAATTAAAGCATTGTAGCTCTATGGCTGCTATACACGAAAATGGTTAATTGAGACGATATAAGTTACAATTCCACGCCCATGCCACACCCTTTTATTGTTTTATCCACATTTTTATGGTTTCCTCTTGCCCTTAGGTGCTACAGGCATCCCTAACAGTACTAGTCACTTGGAAGACAAGCGGGCAATCGATCACACCCCCCCTTAACGTAAATGCCAAAGGACGTGGACAGCGGGGGCCATGCCCCTTTGAAAGCACAATATGTTAAATTATTTCCCCCTTTTTGTCCTGCCTTCGCGTTTAAGATGCTGCCTACGACGCTGTGTATCCTCTCTCCTTCCTGCATCTCATTCCATGCTTTTGAGTTCTTGTTCAAGGAAAGAACATGACACTTCTGCCCTTCTTTACACCACCTTCTTTTGAAGTCGATCGATTACGTAGCTTTAAGTCCCGAAACGTTATTATGGTTTTCAATCGGCAGGCTTATCTCGTATCAAAAATGCCGACCAAAGAAGCAATCCATTACTTGAAATCGCCGTCTTGCAAAAGCCTGACTCACTTCATAATGTTGTCTTTGCGTCCATGTTAACGAAGGCCCATCGAGGGCCGTGAAAACGTCTTTAATGCTAGACTACACGCCTTATTTATAAGACACCAACAGAAGGCCTAACTCTGTTGTTACTATTACCCTCTTGGTTTTACTATTTAAAAGTTCTTATTAATTTTTCATTGAGAAAGAGAGAATAATGATCAAGAGAGGACAAAGTCTCCGTGCCTAGAATCATCAAGTGTTTGGCTCTGTCGGTCTCGAAGCTTTCTAAAACAATTCTTATGAAATAACTCACCTGCTTTAAGCAAAATATTTTCAGGCTGTCTTTAGCAAGGGTGTTAGCAACCCAAAGCGCAATGGTAGCTGTGGGCTTAAGCATGTTTAACCTAGCCCCCCCTAATTCACTGCTCCAAATTATAAGGTCTAAGTGTTTTAGCGCTGAACTTTGGACGGTAGTTTTCAGCATCGAGTTTTAGGCTGTATTCTTTATAAATACGTTTGTAATTCGATGAAACTGCCCGCCAAGCCTTTGCCTCAGCCAATATCTGGCCTATGTTTTAACTTCTTCTTGGGAATTACACCCCCGCTCATATCATCGGTGGGGTCTGATTTAATACATTTCATTACAGGATCTGATTAGATTTCAATAGTCTTAACTTGAGGCTTAATTGGAGGGTGCCATCTATAAGTTACCTTCATAAGTTTTCGACATTGGCCATGTTTATTTTTTCAGAAAAGCGACTTAAGCTATTTTCGATCATTTCATAGGCACTTTAATTATGTCCTTTAAAGGGACTTTGAGCACGAAAAGATGTTTGCCCCTCTAGGCATGGTAATTCTATATTTTGTTAACTTAAAATGCACCACCTCTTTAAAAAATGGCGAGAAAAGATCTCATTACATATCAAGGTTCTACGGCTTGTAGCCTTGAAGGTTGTTGAAAGCTATACCAAAACCGAACTTGAGGAACCATCCTCCATCCTCTTCCATCCATAAAGAAGTTACCCTTGTTCCGAATAGACAAAAATTTTTTTATCAGGCGAAGGGATCGAATTTTACTGGCCCTACGTCAAGAAGAAAAGTAGTTAAGTGTCGTTTTGGAGGACTACTGCAGCTTGCATTGCTAAAGCAACCATATTCATGGCCATTAGCGATGAAACCGTAACGCTTTCTAGCCTTATGGTAATAACCTTTGAAATTTGTTGCAAGAGAAGGGAACCTGGAACCAAGGATGCCAGCGCTGTGGGGGCTCTCGATCGCCCCCAGCCCTTGAAAACATATCCCCTTCACCCATATGACCCATCGGAAGGACTATATGACCCAGTGACCCTTGGTAGAATTGCTTATTTCACTTGGGGTTGCCATTCTGAGCTTCTTTGCCCTGCAACATCATCGCCCCAAGTACCCCCCTTCCAGTCTGTGCTTTTAGAACTGGTACTGGCATGTTGTGCAGCGAAAGCAGGTGTGTCCAGCCCTAAAATACAATTCATACCTGGCAGCAAGAGTGGGTTAAAGGTAACCATGTTTTAAAAGCCGCGATGTGAAAACGAGATTCGTATAATGTATACGCAGCTCATTGTTGCAATATAAATACAAAAGTAGTGTAAAATCATCAGATATCGTATAATTAGTAGTTGATCATAGCTTTGAAAACGAGTAATTAACTTGTAGTATCATAATTGTAGTCGTCGATGGAATAACTAAGCTTTGATCAAAATGTGTCTTTTTCCCTGCTTACCTCTGTTCAAATTGAACTTAAGCAAGACTACTTTTGCTTATTTTCTTATTTATGAGAAAGCATATTGTAAGAATGGATCACTCTGCTTCTAAGTATGTTAAGAAAATTTCAGTGCTTACTTTTAAAAGCCTAGCAAAGTATCCAATTACGTTTCGTTTTCGAAAATTTTGCTCTATCAACGAGAAATACAGCAACATTAAAACACTGTTAAACTGTTGCAATGAAATTCAGGGCTCAATTTTGTTGAAGATATCTTTCTTCAATAAATTTTGCATTTCTTGATAAGCTAATGTTAAAATCGTTTTTTGTTAGGATAAATTATATAATAGGTCAAGTACTGAAATCTAGTGATATCAAAGTGGTCGAGTAGTGCCCAATGGTTTGTCTTTAAACCGCTCATGACAGCAATAACCCTATCAAATAAACACCAACCCTTTTGGTGAGACGAGTCTTCTAGTCTAGACGTATTGACTCGCCAATTAAATAGTCTATTTACATCGATGTAGCTGTGTTAAATGAATAAAACTATGAATGTAACGCATGGTTACGAGTATCATGTTTCCAATTCGCTTGGATTTACGCCTACGTGCGTGTGACACATGTGAAACCGATCTTATTGTCAGACGTTTTTTGGTTGGATTGTCACCGGCCAGATAAAATTAATGAGGAGAGTTTCGGCCATCACCAAAGGTTGTGCGGCTACAATGTGGGATAGGGTACAATTTGGTGTCAATTTAAAGGTCACTGATAGCCAGGGATGTCCATTTATGCCTCGTGTTAAGAGAATGATGGTATTTCTGCCCTGAAGAGCAATTCAGGGGGGTGTCTACGATGAATATGCCGACAAGATAGCAAAATTTGCCGACGAAATACTTCTCCGTGGTTAAATCGTTTTGTTTTTGGATCAACTTTTCCCCGGCGGAGGGGGTAACACTCTCCTCCTCATCCAACTATAGCTCTGACTCTGCCCCACAAAAACTGTATAAATCTCCTATTTTGTAGCACAAAACCTTGTAGGCTGCTCCTATTGAGGCAAACTGCCCCCTCCGCACCTCCCTCTCGGCGGCCCTGTTAGAAATTACTCTATTGTAAAGAAAAGGCATATTTGGTTCATTGTGAAGTTTTACAACTGGTTTTGCACTTGCAAAAATAGGATAACTCGCTGTGAGAATGATATCCATCATCGTATCGACATCAGTGAAAACTAAACGAGGGGGTCATGTTTTTACGTTAGCCTATTTGCACTTTGGAATCGGTCAATTTTTATCTGCATTGCGAAAGGAAAACCACAGTCCAATTTTGGTTTTTTAGCGTTGGTACCATTTCTATATCCCCCTTTGTGCTCATCCTATATTTAGAAGCGGTTTTTTAGTGAGCTGTGTATTCTTAACTGCCAAGATCGCATCGTGCTTAAAGCAAAGGTTTAAAGAGACCACCAAGTGGAAAGTACCGCTTGTAATCAAAGTTGCAGGAAGAGGGGCGGGACCAATGGCCAAGCAACAATATTTAATGCAACAATAAAAAGATAAAGGACAAGTTTAGCTATTTTGCCAAGAGGAAAGAGAAACTGTCTTCCGCTTTCGCTCCGTCATCCATGCACACAGTACCTAGGTCAAGCGAATACAGGCCAGATGAAGTGTTTTGAGGCTGTTTCCTAATAAATAATAAGAATAATGATAAAATACCATATTTATCCAGATTAACCTTTTCAGTAAAGATGTTACTGCTATCAGAAAGGGTCCTGTTCAAACTATAAATTTTGAAGTAAAATGACCAAACTTACAAAAGATCGAATAAAAGACTCAACAACAAATCAGGTTCTGAATTATAAAAAGAATGTGTTTTTTATTTTCCTATCACATCTTCGATTATTGGGAATGGTTGGTACAATGACCCAGCCACGAATCGTGTTAGGCCCGTGACGGGAATGTCTAGGCCCAATTCTTATCACTTTGTAGCAAATAGTTGTGGTGAATGCTATATGTACAGTAACCCTAAATGCAAGGTAAATAGTTAAACATTTCGTTTCTGGTTTATAAACAGTTCTTGGGGCAAAATAACTTACGAGCTTTTAGCATATTTTCTCAGCCGATGTCCCATCTCTCAGAGAGACGCCTACCTACTTCCTCGGCAAATACGTCTTAGATACCCCCTTGAACTCTACAGCCAGCAAAGCAGCTAATCTTGCTCATCGAGACAGAACTATCAGTTTCGCGCTAAAGCAGTAAAGTACTTGTCCGGGTAATTACGTCCTATTATATATGGACGACTTGATTATAGCAACGCCTAACAACAACATTAGGAAGAGGTTCAAACTTGAAATCACCGCGTCATCACATAATTCACTGGCGCGACATCTGCCGCATGTTTATCAATATGCTGGGGATAAAGCGAGGAAAGTTAATCTTGGTCTCAAGATAAACTCAACGTACTGTTCAACTCCAATTTGTTTGGAATCACGTTTAACATTCGATTATGTGGTTTGTCTCGTGGGCGGCCCAATGTCTACGCATCTTTAACATCCAACAGATAATGGTTCACGCATTTCTATAAGAAACAACAGAGGCCATCCTAAGTGGAAAAAGTTTTGTAATTTTCCGAGATTTTGTTACTCACGAGTCCCCTGACAATTTTTAAGCTTACGCACAGAATACCCGCATTTTTTGAAATACGAAATCAAGCACTTCCTTTAAAAATTTGCTTAATTTTTGAGGTTTTGCTTGCTCACTGGTCCGATAAGGTCATGTTAGGAGTTGAAATGGTGTCTTCAACTCACCACTGCAGTCCTAAGCAGACATTGCAGGCTTTAATGGACATGCTATCTATTTTTATAAAAATTCATCATGTTGCCAAAACGACATGCCATAGCTGTAAATATGTTTACTTGTTGGAAAAGCAATGAAGTTTGGTAAAATTAAGAACTTTAGCTTATAAAATTATCACAGCCTCGCTATTTTAATGAAAGAAATAAGAAAATGTGAGCTCGAGACAAATTGTTTGACTCTTATAAAAATGAGTGTAAAAATTTCCAAGACATGAGAATAGCATATGAAATCGAATATTTGGAGTTATATCTCGCACCTAATCACATTCCAGACTATCCTTATTAACAAGTCTTTGGGAAATCAATTTGAAGTCTGCAACTTGCCCTCATCTATAAAATCTAATTAGTTTTCAGACAAAGTCTGACAACTGAAAGCTGCTTGGATAATGGAATGAAAGAATTCAAAATTGGATAATATCAGTTGGACCTTGCGTTATTATAATGATGGACAATTTTGGCCTCTAAGCCCTTATTAAAAGACACAATTTGTTGCAAAAGGGCAAAATAATATCCTAAGAACCAGACTCTCCAAGAATAAAAGAACTCCCAAACTCTTTTATCTTTTTAAAAGTCTGCTTCCAAGAAAAGCAAAACAATAACAGCACAAGAGAGTCAAGCTTCTATTCCAAGGAAAAAAGGGCAATTGCCCCCCATCCCTTTCTGTAGGCCTCCTTGGGCATTCACATAATACATAATCAAAGATGAGAGCAGGGGGTTAGCGCTAGACCATTTTTCTGACCTAAAATTAAATTTAACTGCCAGGAGGGGATGTCTAAAAGCGCAAATTAATGATTGCACCAGAGGTGTTTTTCAATTATCAGCAAAGCCTTTGGAGGCATTATCACTCTGACCCCCCTTAATGAAAGGCATTGGGCAACTTACTCCATTACCCCTGGTTCTTGCATCATTTAAGTCCTTGAAAATGTGAATAATATTGATTATTGAAAGAATTTGCATGCAGTGTTGTAATATATTAGTTTCTTCCTTATCATTTTGTCAATGTAATCTGTTTAATGTCAAAACAATATATTTCCATTCTCCCTATGGTATTGTCTTGTAACTGTGTCTTGTTTTTGTAAATTTTAGATTTGTGTATAAATAAAAAATAAATATTTAGCATTAAAAGAATTGCTTGAAACACAAGAACTAATATATAGGAGATAATGTGCATTGAACAGATGTCTTGAAATACAAAGAATGAATCAACATGAATGCCTAATTGTTTCCTTAAGACTAACTTGTTTTAAAATTCAATATCCGATTCCTCAGAATCCCATCCAGATTCCATCTTGTTCCCTCCTTCTTCTTCAAAATCAACTTCAATATCATATTTCCAGTTTTCATCCCCTGGTTTGATCCGGTTCTGCTCAAATGATACAGACATCTTGTCCTTCACCTTGTTGAGTTCTGCATCATCTAATTTATTGAGATTTTCATCTTTGACATCTAAAAGGCTTGGATCTGCTTCATTGTCATTTTCATTGTATATCTCATTATAAAGCTTTAATAGTAGACTCTTCAACTGCAAAGTGAATATAAACTGGGTTACAAAGGTGGTTATGATAATGTTGATGACCAGGACCTCTTTTAAGGAACTAATCTTGAGGGTGGGGAGGGCAATCTATTGTTTTCTCAGTCAAAAGGGGTAACTGGACTATTGCTTCAAGTTGAAACACAATAGGACTAGGGAAGCGGCTGGGGGAACTGTCCACCCAGCAGGCACCGTGCAGCCATTGGGGTAACAGGGCTATAGCCCCTCCACTTTTTTCAAAGATAGTACTAAAAGCTATTACAAATATGGCAGATTCAAATGAAATATTTGCTTCACCAAACTGTTGTATATAAACAAGGGCGTGGGTCTTTTTTGGAAGTGGCATTTTCCGACCTTCTAAGGGGCATGGTCTAAATAAATTTTCCCTGATTTCCTCCTGACCACCACCGCGGCTCGATCAGCCCCTTCACTTTAAAACCACTGTGCGGTCCCTGCCACCCAGTTAGTATCTTAAAAGAGACACTGCTCGTGCTACTACTGCTCACTGCTAGTGATGCTGCTGTTGTTGTTGATGATGATGAAGATGATTATGATGATGATGATGAAGATGATGATGTTGATGATGAATATGATGATGATGAATATGATGATGATGATGATGAATATGATGATGATGATGATGATGATGATGATGATGATGATGATGATGATGATGATGATGATGATGATGATGATGAAGATGTTGATGATGAATATGATGATGATGAATATGATGATGATGATGATGAATATGATGATGATGAATATGATGATGATGAATATGAATATGATGATGATGAATATGATGATGATGAATATGATGATGATGATGATGAATATGATGATGATGAATATGATGATGATGATGATGAATATGATGATGATGAATATGATGATGATGATGAATATGATGATGATGAATATGATGATGATGATGATGATGAATATGATGATAATGATGATAAATACCTGCTTTTCTGGTACTTTTCTCAAATATTTGCCATGGTGGGTATTGTACAAGCCTTTCAATATCTCCTCGACTCTGAAAATATGAAATACCATTATTTCATATAACTGGACTTCAAAACTTCAGTAAAACCAATCTGATATTTCAATTCTGATAACCAAAAAAATAAAAGCAAACAAAAAGGGTTACCTTGAAGTTTCATTTAAATTTCTAATTGGAATTGATCTCCTGTGAATCTTTCCTGTAAACGAGATGCAGATTTTGATGACTCTTTCAAGATTTAATTCAAAAGCATTAGTGATTATTTTAATTTTTCAGTTTGTTATCATTTATCCATTAATTCTGTTCTAAATCGAATCAATCATATCGTTGAAAACGATTTATTTAATGTGATATTTACCACTATCTTGAAGTTCATAAAACAGTATCAAAGTTGGTGGTTCGATCTTGAAACAAAACTTTCGTGGTGTAAAACTTTCCATTGATGAACTTTTTTCTGTTAAGTTTCATACAATAATACGGGGAGTATCTAGTCTTGTAACTTTGCGTGCAAGTCACCTCAAATTTCATTTGCAATTTCTTCCATTCAGCTTGATCTAATGACAATAAAAGTGATAGACTCAACCAAGCATGTATTCCTTTGTGAAAATGAAGGACAATATTCCAATCAAGTCTATTGTTCACTTCGGAATTTGAGCAAATTTGATTGGAAATATCACATTATGTCTATCACATTTGCCGCCATTATTGTTTATGCTGGCTTGAAACAGAGACTAAATCTCTTCGTGTCAACCCGCGTGTTTGTTGCGGCTTATGTTGTCGTTCAAGTGAACAGGATTGAACTTTATCGCGTTTATCCGCGTTTTCTTTGTGTATGGTTGTCATATGATTTCTCAAAACTAAGTTTATAAATGGCGCGTGTGACAATGAAGTTGTGGAACAGAAGACGGAACTAACAATTTTTCCCTGATCGCGATCGTAAAAGTTGCTTTTTGGTTAGGTAAGAAGTTAAATGACAAGATTCGTATCTAAATACTATGTTTTGCATGAATAAAATGCCATTGCAAATGCCGATTGCAGTGAATTCCAAATTAAAAAAGTTTGTCCTAGTAGGCCTATGACCCCAAATTGGAGCTTGCTACCTCTGCTAATCTGGCTCTGTAGCCATCTCCTCAGGAAGCTTAAATCCTATAATCTGTTTTGCAGCTAAAAACTCAATTAAAGGTGTTTCGACACAACTTAGACATTACATATATATATAGTTTAAAATTTAAAATGGATTGATTGTATTTGTTGGCCAAGCATAATCATTTGAGCCCGTTTGCGAACGTTGCGTTAAAAAACTATAAGCCTCTCACCTACGGAGGTTTTGGTATCAAATGCTTCCAATCAGTTGCTAATGCTGGACCAAAGCTCTAATTACTCAACGAGACCTCGTACCTGCAAGGAAAAATTTGGGGGTGCACGGCGTGCACACCTGATTATCTCGGTTGCACCACGCAGCTTTTCCTCATGATTCCTTATGTTGATAGTATTGAGTTTTTGATGGAAGATTAGAGGTAGTATGGTATTGCATATTATATTAAGCCTAAACTCATAACATGTGTGCATGGAAAGCATTATTTTTGGATGCACTTTGATCTGCTGCAAATTTTCATGTTCCTGCAGTTGTCAGCCTCTGCAAACTGTGTTAAATTTCAACTGCTACAAGAATCTTATACTAAGGGGGTATTTTAGATGTTTCCTTGACTGAGCCAATTTTTAATTAAGCCTTCCCATTTGGGACATTATGCTCTAAGTACATGATTAAAAACATGTGCATAGTTTTGTATTTGAAGTGAAGCTGAGGCTGTTAACTCAAGGTTATATCAAATTACAAGATAGTGTTTGTTTGTCTGCAGATATATTTTCCAGATCGATTTAACAGACAGCATGTCAGAACCATATGTTTAGTCAAATGGAAAGTTATTGTTTTGGGTCAGGTACTGGATTTCTGCTCTAGCCATGTCACAGTTAAGGCTGGAATTTTGTTTTGGAAATGAGATGATATTTTGTAACTTCCTTAAAAAAAAAAACCTTTCCATAGGTTTAGATTAGCTTACTAACAATTGTAGATTGTAAGCTACTTTTTAGGTTTTTGTAAATGATTGATGTGAAAAGAGAGGGCAAACAAAAAGCAAAACTTATCTTGATTCAACCTTTGTACCATGTTGTGTAAATTGATTCTTATATAAAAATATTTATATCATATGATCGCTCTGTTAATCATTTTTTTTAAATTTCAGTTTTTTCTGGGTTTCAGATTTGATTCAGCAATTAATCCTAAATACAGTTCTAGTTATATAATTACATTTCAGCTAGTTACACAAAAATCATGATGACATTGACATGCCAAACAAACGATATAAATTTCACTAATCCATCTAATGTTGAAAACAATCCATCTAAGCTCACTAATCCATCTAATGCTGAAAACAATTAGGCCATTTTTTTTTCTTTACTTTTTTTTCATGTTGTCTCAACACTCCTAAGGGGACCATTACGGAAATAAGGTTAGCTTGACCTTTTAATGCTTTCCCTGCCACTGCAATTAGGGGTGTTTTAGGTTTTAGGTATTAACTTTTATTGTTTTTAATTCATGATGTTTTGTATCAATTTCTATTTACTTAACTTTATTCTTATCAATTTGAAAATCGTGTCAAATAAAACATACATACATACATACTAAAGGACATTCTCATGAGATTATGTAGCATAATATTAACATGCTGTTATGTCAATTTAGGAAAACTTGCCATGTTTTACTGAGAGTTGAAGAGTGATTCAAATGATTACAGCAAAACTACAATGTCTGAAAAACAGAAGACAATCTTTGATTCAGATCACAGTAAGTTCTATTTTCATTACATCTCCCATTTGCAATGACATCTATCTGCACTGCTAGATTATCAGGTTCTATTATTCACGATTTTAGGCACTAGCTCCTTCCCACATATAAACTTTTTTCTTTAGCTGCACTAGCTTCACCGCAAGCACCGTGTTAAGCCAGAATTAAAAAAGAATGCATTTCAAAGACACCCAAAAACAGACAAGTTAAGAATGATGCTGGGCTGTTCCTGATTACCTTTGTGCATTTTTATAAAGCCCATGTTAGCAGAATGTTGCAGATACTGTTAAAGATGCTTTTAGTTTAATATGATGATTTCATTAAAGCAATTCAGCAAATCATAGTGTAGGATTGAATGGGGATCTAACCCTGGCTATCAAAGTGTGGGCTTTGAACCTGTGAAAAAAGCTTTGAGAGCTGTTATTGCCTCTCCTCTGTCAGGTGGCGCTGATGACCTGCCAAGGTACGTTAAGACTAAGCATGGAGCAACATCAAATGGGGCAAAGGGAAGAGAAGTAGTTGTTGACACCATTGAAAACATGGATCTCGCTCAAGGTGAAAAAGTTGGACCAGATACTTACACACTGGTTCGAAACAGCAATAAAAAGAATTTTGACAGAAGTGGACCACTGCGAGAAAGTTTGGTGGGAATGAAAGAGGGTGTCCCTGGCATCTACAGTGGGTATCAAAGAACTGAGAAAAGGTACAGCAAGCTGGATAGAACAGGTAAGGGCATACTGTTACCGATATTAGAGGTCTATTAAATGTAAATTGAGTTTAACATTGGATGTTTCCAACTGTTTCCAAGGTTACCTTATGCTGTTGTTTAAGGATTAACCAGAATGGAACTAGGCAAATGAATTGGTTCAATAGTATGTTGTGCTTCAAAAGTAGCTTTTTGAAGATAAGATAATGCATTATTATTTATGTAAATTACTACTTGCTTTAAACTTCCCTTTTTATCTTGTTAGTAATAGAGGTAAGCAGTGGCAGAGCCATAACTGGAAAAGTGAGGGGGTCAGGGGCGTGATCAAGGGCGTGGCCATGAAAAAATTTGCATGGCCATAAAAATTTGCGTGGCCATGCCCTCTAAGCACTCGGAAAGCACAGAAAACGCCCTTTAGCTAAATTTTGAATAGATTTTTGCTTCGAACATTCATTAGATCACTTAGTTACATCACAAAAGCACTAGATCTGGCATAAGCCTCCTAAGAGTCAAAGTTGTTTTCCATTTTTGTGTGACTCTCAAGAACTAAATTTTGGAAAAGTGGGGGTTCGGACTCCCATGGCTCCACCACTGGAGGTTGGTGCAAATTTACTATTTGGATTGACATCTGTATTGGAAGGAAATTTATTCAGATCTTGGGAAACACAGTTCTCATATAAACCTGACAAACAGGAAAACGACAAATATAAATGTCTTCAAATGTTTTTAAACTTGTTACTTTACCTTCATGAATTCTACTTACACTTTTTTAAAAACCGAGACACATATTTGAAGATGTCTCTATTTTATGTTGTTCATGTCATCAGCCCTGAATTATAAAGATACAATAATTTTAAGCTACATACCAAAAAGAATATGAATTGAGCTGTACTCAGAAAGTTGACTAGATCTCGTATATAAAAACAATTATTTAATTTAGTCAATTGATGTTTTTTAGACATTGATCCTACTTTGAAAGAAAAAGGATCACCCACAAGGCCACCAAGAAAAGGCAGAAATAAAAGTGATCCTTCTGTGGGTGGGGATGATGGTAGTTACGATCATTTGTGGACACCAAAGGCAAGTCTGAAAAAGGAGGAAGAGCATTTGTATTCACTTCTTGGAAGTGACCAGTCCAGGTTATATGATGATGTAGAGGAGGGGAATGTCACAGAAATCATCTTAAACAGCAGTCCAGTAAATGCTTATGATGAGTGGTTTGAAGATGGTAAACGCTTTGATTCTCCAGGTAAATACACACAAACATCTCTTGCTCCTTCCATTTCCACTTCTTGACCTTCTTGTTTGCATTCCTTGTCTTTGCTCTCTTCTTTTCTTTTCTTTTCTTTCTGTTCTTCTTCATCTTTTATCTTCTTTGCTATTTGCTTCTTCCACCTTTTTGAAAAATATTTTTCATCTTTTTTCCCCTCTTCCTCATCTTCTTTATTCTCTTCTTCTTTCTTCATGGACATTATCATCAATCACCAAAATCTAGTCATGTTACTTTCTGTTTTTCCTTGCTGACATGAGTACAAATCCAATTTAAAATTGTGAATTATCTTACTTATAACTTATTCATTTATTTATCTTTTGTTTTACAGGACTACTTTTGAAAACAGTGTAAATATTTTTAATACATTGCACAACTCACTGTATTATCCTGTATAAATATTTGACAATGATAAAAATGATAATAATAGTAATAATACCGTTGCTGCGACTTTAATTTTTAAGCTAACAATGATAGTTACGTTTCCTGTCAATATATCAAGTTATTCACTGTTTTTCAAACTTTTAGACAGTAGAAGAAACAGACCAATGAGTACAGTCCTGCTGCCAATATCTCCCGTCGAAGGCGATCAAGAGATCGAATCGGATAATGAATCAGATTGGGGTTCAGATTTTGACGAGAGTGAGACAAATGATCAAGATGAAAATGAAGACGAACTATACGAGATTGTCGGAGATATGTCAAAAAGAAATACATCGAATGTAAGTTGCACTGTTGGTCGTTTGTTTTTTCAGTAAATTATCAGCTGCGCCAATCTATTATTCGAACACCTTGCAATCCAAGTTCGAAAGGCCGAAATACCGGTGAAACAATAACTTTTTCAAATTAGCATCTTTTTGTCAAGAATTTCTGTAGCTACGTAAGAAGGGCAGAATCACCAAAAGTTATCGCAATATGCGATGTGTAATTTTCAAGTAATTTTGAAGGATTTAAGGTTAATTTTGTCAGTATCAAAACGATATGCAGTTTTACGTTGATAAAGGATACTTGTCATGTTTTGTAGAGAAGTTCTGTGTACGAAGATTTGAATGCCGTAAGAGCAAAAACTGCACAAGCCCTGAAAACTCCTCCGAGTATTGCAAACAAACCGCTGCCTCCTATTCCTGACAAACCATTGCCGCCCTTACCAGATGATTCGTCATCATTGCATGAATTCGATGAAGGTACCTTGATTGAATTTCATTCCTTTCGTGCTTTTTATTTGATTCCATTCTTTCGTGCTTTATGATGTGCTCAACCATTCCCCAGTCCGAAGCTTCGAACTTGGTTTCCTCCAATAAGCGAGAAACAGATCAGTTAAGATGTACCAGGTCCGTCGAAACGAGCGAAGTGAGGTGAAATCTTCAGGACCACGCCCTTAAGATCGCTGGAAAATGCCCCTGCTGCACCAACTGCACTTGCCAAATGATGAAAAAATGATGATATTTAGATGTCTAATTGACGAGTAACACTTTCTAATCTCTTCATCAGCGTACAGGTTGCTTTTTACAGCATGTTTTCGAAAAATTGAGGAACAAACATTTGCAAATTATTGGGGGGGGGGGGGGGGGGGCTGAAGCCCCCTGGTTCTGACAGGCCTGTGCACAATGGTAATATTGCAGCGACCTCCTCCGGTTGGCAGCCATGCATCTTGAATACTCTAAGGGCCTATACGTTTCGTAAAATTCCACGTTATGTCATGTATTTTCATTTCATTCATTAAAAATATTTCATTTTCGTTTCTTTAATTTTTCATTTTATTCCGTTTCATAGTAGTTATTATTATGAAGTTAGTTCACTTCAATTCCATGTCATGCGTTTCATTGTGTTTCACTTTTTTTCATTTCATTTTGTTTATTCCACACTGCTCACATCATTTTATTTTAGTTATTTACATTCCTCACTTCATTAATTTCTCTTCATTACAATTCATCTCTTTGCATTTCATTTCTTCGATGCATTTTTCTTCATACTATTTTTCTTTATCTGATTTTGCTTATTTCATTTAGCATACTTCATTCCCTGAAAATTTCTTTTAACGAAACTATCTTGATACCATGTATACCTATTTTGATTAAAACGTTTCATTTAGATTAAATTCTTTCACATTCAAAAGACATATTATTATTATTATTATTATTATTATTATTGATCGATTGACTTTTGATTAAATAAACTAAATGCGCTGCCTTCTATTAGTGCGGTGTATGATTGTATGATTTATTTTATATGAAATAATATGAAAGTTTAAAAAGACATTATTATCATTAGCCTTTTACCATAGATCAGTGTCTATAACTTGTTATTTTTTTTGTACAGAATCGGTACCTTATGTTGATATTATCTTTGACGGCGATAGCTTGCCCCATCCAACATTGCCTCCATTGGACGATTTCGCATCTCCAGATGACGTAAGCCTTAATTTGTGTTGCATTTTCTATTTAATATCCTAAAAATCTGCTTTTACCTTGAAAATGAACCTGAAATGCGTGAGGTGCAGGTGTTTTTAGCCTTAGAACAACAGCCGCAACGTTCACGCAAGTCACTCGTATCAGCCATATTTGTTATAATAATAATATAAGGAATCTTTAAACAGGATGTACATTTCAACATAAAGTGCTGTTATCAATATGTGTCCTGTAGAGAAGCAAAAAGAAAGTAGAACCTATAACAATTTTGATAAAACTTAGCAGTAATTACAATCATCCTTGAAAAGTTCCATACATGAAATATCATTATTTTCAACAAAAATACTTCTTTGCTTTAAAGATTCGGTTTTTCTAAGATCAATAGAAATTTGATTCATGTTTGTGTCTCTGAATCTATGTAGAAATATTTTAGTTATATTTTCATGCTTTATTTGTAGATAAAGCGATACCAAATCATCAAATACATTCTTGAAAACGAGAAGATGTATCTAACTACTTTGTATAATCTCATTCAGGTCTGAGTTTGAATTTCATAACTTCTAAGTTGGGTTTTAAACGTCTAATACCAGTCTCATAATATTTATAAAGATGCATTTGGAAAAAAAGCAAACAATTTTGTTTAAAATCTATAAAACCTTTTCTTTATCAAATCAATTTATTACACATCATGTTATTTATTTATTGCAAATCCATCTTGCCACTTGCTGATTATTGAATTTGCCTGCAAGATTTTTAAGGTACGACTTGGTTGATATCATGTCAAAAGATGTATTATTCCATGATTTTGGCACAAAGACTATTGCATCTAAGCTCAAACGTATTTTGAAGGCTTCCTTGTTTAGCGTATACAAAATATTTTAGGCCATAAGTTTTTGGGCCATAGATTTTCAGGCCATACTTTTTTCAGGCCTTGACGTTTTAGGCCATGCGTTATTATTAATTCCCTAAGGGTTTGCAACTTTTTTAACTAATGTTTGGGTTTCCACTTTGACTGAAAAAGTAACTATGACATAAATCAAACTTTGATTACATATCATCTTGGCTTCCACCATTATGTATTCTTTCTGCATTTGCTTGGGAACCAGAGACACCCGTCATTTAATCCATATTGTTAAAAAGCTTATGTTTATGTGGTAGTTTCCAGTTCATTGTCTTTGGATTCTTAGTTACGAGCAAAAAAATGCGTCATCATTTGTAAATTAGTGCTTACTTTAACGATCATTTAACCCTTTCACCCCCGGATGGGCCATATGGCCCAATGACAAACACCGTAAAAAATAATTATTCAGGGGGTATAGTACAAAATATTGTAAATGTTCTGATGGCAGTTTTCTATAATAGTTTACGCTTTAACCTAATTTATTTCACTATGCTTCCCCCTGAAAGTAGTAGATTTATATGGGTTTTAGCAGTTAAATGAAAATAAATCCGGGTGCGAAAGGGTTAAGGGAATTAATCAAATTTTTGATTTATTACCCAGGACTATGAAAAACCGTTGAGAATGAATCGCATAATCAGTCAGGAGAGTGTCAAAATGATTTTCCAACATCTTCAAGAAATCGAACAATGTCATAAGTTGTTCAACATCGCTCTTGTCGGACGAATGGCCGAGTGGAATGCCAACCCGACTATCGGAGACATCATTTATGCATCAGTATGTATCCTCTCATTTCTTAAATGAAAACACTAGTGTTCTGTTAGAGGATGTTTTGGCGAGACTGACAAAAATCACTTTCAAACGCTGCAAAGCCGAGCAGGTAGAATACTAACGAATAGTAGTTTTTATCCGCTGAGAAAACCATGGTTGCTTAGGCTGGGATGGGTGACTTTTGAGGAGCTCATAGCTAAAATTCATGGTTTTGGAATCTCTTCATGGGCTTGCCCCGAAATAAATGGGCGATTTAGACACAAAAAAACTCCCAATTAACTATGTACAGCCTACGCCGTACTGCTACTGACTTAAAACTGCCCGTGAAAAGATCCTCTAATGAACAGAAATTATTTTCTTTAAAAGGTGCGAAATCATAGAATAGTCTAACCACTGAATATATGCAGGTCATAAAAATTGATATATTTAAATCTTTTTTATTATTTTTTTTTGTAAAGTTTTGAATTCAAGCTTTAAAAAGATCTTTGTATTCATTGTATTAAATTGTTTTGTGTATTTCGTTATATCGATATATTTGCTTAATTTTCTTTTGTAACTTTTTAAGCAGAGGGCCCCTTGAAAATCAGCAACGCTGAAGGGCAACCCTTCTTAAATATAAGATCGATCAATCAATCAATCAATTTGTAAGAACAACGTGGCTTAACGCCCCCTGCCCCCGGAAAAGTAAGAAAAGTGCGAGAGCCAACCCAACAAAACAGAAAAATCCAGAAATGTGAAGTGCTTTTATGCCTCATCGTCATTTATTTTATCCGCAATTCCTCTTTCGTTTATCCCTTATATTTCTTGCAGATTCGACCATATAGAAACAATTTATTTTAGTTAGTTGTAGGAAAGAATTAATTGTACATCAAGTTAAGATATGAACAACGTTAAGAAAACTCTAGTATCGAATTGAAAGAAAGAATATCGAGCCTCCTTAACAGCAAGTAATCGCAACAAACGTTAAAGGTACCCGTTATGTAACTAGGCAGCCTCGAAAAATACGGCTAAGATAGCCAGAGACACCTGCTAACTCTAATTAGTGTTCGAAACATAAGGTTATCGACTTGAGTTCGGTGAAATCGTTTTTGTTGCAGCGCAAATACCCGTAGGTGGTCTCAACACTCAGCTAAGCCCAGCTGCAACCAGGCTATCTTCGTTAAAAAATTCGTCAATTATCGAGCGATGTCGTGTGTGGGCGTGCTCATTTAAAATTATGATAAGACTTCATCAATTAAGAAGCAAGTAGAGACTAACTGTTTGATCTACGTTGGTTTTAAAGACAATTTTTCAAAATCACCACCATTATCGTTATCGTTATCATCATGATCATCATCATGATCATCATCATCATCATCATCATCATCATCGTCATAATCATCATCGTCATAATCATCATCATCATCATCATCATCATCATCATCATCATCATCATTATCATCATCATCATCATCATCATCATCATCATCATCATCATCATCATCATCATCATCATTATCATCATCATCATCATCATCATCATCATCATCATCATCATCATCATCATCATTACCATAATCATAATCATAATCATAATCATAATCATCATCAATCATCATTTATCAATTATCATCACCATCATCATCACTATTAAAGATATTTTTGTCCATAGCTTCTTTCTTAATTTTTTTACCATCTACATGCCATTTGATCCCTATTTTTATCTTTTCAGTTTTCAAAGTCAATGGTTCTCAAAGCGTATACCAGTTACGTGAAAAATTTCATATCTGCCATGGACAAAGTGAAAGAGACTTGTAAATCAGTCCCTGCATTTTTGACATTTCTAAGGGTTAGTTTTCATTAATTATCTGCTTTCGAAAGAGAGTTTAAATTTTATGCATTTATTTTATTAAAGCGATATCTATTTTAAAATGCAATCAGAGTTCAGCATCCGTGATCAAACTGCAACGCAAAACATTAAAATGTTTTAATCATGATACATGCACTCGGCTTGCAATGCTAGTGCTCTCGTTTTATCATCTGAAAGTAAGAATAACATTCCGTCCTATTTTTTTCACCGCAAGACCACCTACAACTTTCTGTAATTGAAAATGTTTGTATCAGTTAGACTGTATAATGTATTGCAAAAAACCAGTAGTTTTTCTACATTTTACTCGTCAATACTTAAGCAATTATGCAAAGTACTCAAAGAATTGAAGACCTTTATCTCCTGCACAATAAGAAACTGAAAGAAACTCAAAGCGAACAACGTTCTGAGACCATCTATGGCCCTCACGACTATATATATTATATCGCAGTTTTCTGCTGGAACTCCCCAAATTACCAATTTCCTGAACGATACAAATTTCGTTCTTCAAAATGAATCCACAAATTTGATCTGCATTCTCTTATATTTCTAAAATCTGCCAATATTTTACTCTTTTTAAATAGCTGTATTTGTTATTTTGTCTAATGTTCATTTTGTCTGCATTTATTTTTACAGAATCGTCTGAGGAAGTCATTTCATAAATATTCCTTCTATGATCTCCTAAAGAGGCCCCTTGGAAGATTTCCACAATTGGTTGTGCTTCTCCAGGTACTGTTCTCCTTTGCTTTCTGCCGAATTTGATAGTATAAGCATTTAGGGTTGCCTTTTTAGCCTCTCCATTCTCACCTAGCACGTTTTTGATAATGATAACATTCTTTGTAAAGGGTTATCTTTTGCAAGACAGTGTTGATAAGGGCCGTAATTTAAATATTTCATCAAATACGCGAAAAGATGTTAAAATTAAATAAGAATTGAAATTGAATTTAACAGAATAAAAAATTAACAGAATCAACAAATTAAAGAGTTGTTATGAATGTTTGTGCTGCAAAAAGATAGATGCTATAAATGAAAATATGAATTTATTATAAATAATGTATCGAAGTTTTGTCCTCCACCCATACATGTTTCTTTCGACTAAGAGTATTATTTATCTTGTTTTTAAAACGTACAATTGATTTTAAGGAACGATTGATCTAAGGAGTTCATTGACTCTGTTTGGTCCTTGAGAGTAGAAGGGCCTCTTTGCAGCTTCAGTTTTACTGGAGGACTCTTTTTACGTGGTAATTAAGGAAGAAATGAATTTTTTTCTGTCTACGCCTCGTTTAAAATTCCACTTTGTATTCTAGGAACTCCTGAAAGTGACACCTATATGCCACCCTGATAGACTGCCACTTCAGATGGCACTGACGCACTTGGAGTGTCTCTCTGAGCTGATATGTGACAAAAGAAGGGACATCGAAATGAAATACAAAGTGGCACAACTCGACAAGTTCTTCGCAGGTCTCAACAAGGTAACATTTGAATTTTTAGAATCATTGAAAAAGGAAACAAATGCAATTAATACGAGTTTTTGGTTGCCTCTAAGATGCCTGAGGTGCTGACATCTTTTCACAACTAACAGGCATGCAAAAATGGAAATCCAACAAGAAAGTAAAAAGTAAATAAACTATTAATTAGATTACTCGATAATTTGCCTTTGTATTTAAAAAAATAAAGAATGAAAACAATAAAATCGAATCCATTTCACTTCCATTTTCTCTTGCAGCCATTATTTTCAAACACGAGGTATTACATTCGACACGACGATATGCTTCTTTGTGTATGTATTTCCAACTATTCTGATTATTGTTTTGAAATTAAGACCTTTACTTCATATTGGTTCATCATTGAGAGTTCAGAAGGCGTTTTGCATGAAAAGCATTTGTTGACTAAACATTGTGAATTAGAAAGTCTGACTTGTTTTCTGCAAGGATAACATGGCCAAAGTGTCTCGTTTGGAGTTAGGCCGAAATTACTGTGACGTTAGCACGCCTTGTTAGCTAGAGAAGAGATCGTTCGTTCCTTGACCACTGCATGGTTTATCTCGATTAACAAACTCAGGCACAATAGCAGATCTCTGACCAATAGTCTCTGTAGCTTGAATGGAAATCTAAGAGCGTTTCGAAGTTCCAAGACGGGTTAACACGCCGTATCAATGTCATCAGCTGTAATATACTTTGCGATTTCACCGTCCTTGAGATTTTGTCATCGCAAGCATCCTAAGAGTTGGATCTTAGCTGCTGCTTGACCCAATGCGGATTAAAACATCTCATTTGGTCAGCATTTTAAACTTCTTAATCGAATCCAACGGTCATCAAAATCGTTAAATTAATCAGAGATAACCATCATGGATGTTAGGTGGAACATGTTGGCTTTAATACATTTCATCTGCATTGAAATAAAGATCATAATCATTTATCATGGATCAAACAATTTCATTTAACAGGCTTAATTTTTTATGATACATTTAAAAGAAAGCAAACTGTTGAAAGTTTAATTAATTCTAAGGCTAACTGATAAGAATTTTTTTCAACATCTAAAAAGATAAGAAACGTTTTCTACATTTCATTCTACATTTTATACATCTCGGTTTTATTGAAGATCAAAATCTCCGTGGTGTTTGCCTGAAGTGACTGAATCTCAGTTTTTGATGGTGATTAAGGTCCTCAAATAATTTCTGTTTCTGAAATACAAAACTATGGGGAGCAAACGATACATATTTATTTCCTATGCCAAATAGCAAACGATGTTGTAAGAAAATTTTGACAGCTTCATTTGCGACGGTATCTTATATCAAGAAGACTTTTTTATATTGTGTGAAAGAAAATTGAAGCTTAAAATTGCTAAAATTTAAAAATGATTAATAACAAAACAATACCAAGCTTAACCTTAATCAAGACTAGAATTTTTAATTGGTCGGCTTTTCTCACAAACCAAAACAGCTGTCAATCACTTATTCAAACGGCAGCGTGGACTGCATTGAAATTGATGAGATTTACAGGATTGAAATAGTGCTTCACACTTGATACTTGAATAATTTGACCATGTTTTTGCATATCACATTTTCACTGTTCTGTTGGATTCTTTGGTCAAGTGAGTTTATGATAAGCAACATATCAAAACAGGTTTCAATTTTTAATTTCAAACAGGCAAATTTCACCTTGTGTCGGGCAAAAAAAATAATCTGGGGATCAATATCGATGATTTTAAGAACATTGAGGTTTGGCAAGAAATTAGGTAATCTTACAAAAAAAATGTGTATCTATCATTCATACCCAGCTAGTGTCGTGTTTTGGTGATAAGAGAAGTTTCGAATCATTATATGTTTTAGATCCAACGCCTTTCTCGAGCAAACGCTCTAACATTTTGCAATGGCAGAATGCTCTTTCCTTGAGTACCAAGGATGGTCTGACAAGCTCAGGGTCGCTGCCGGTGTTTTTCAGTTTCTTATCGTGAAGGAGATATGAGGCCATTTATGCCTCGAATAAATTGCAAAATTGCTAAAAAGTAGTCTTTAAGAAAACTGCCCTAGATGATTTGCAGCATTTTATGCAGTCAAGCTAATGAAAACTATTTCTTCCATTACAGAAAGTTGTTGATGGTCGTGTGGTAAAGACGAAACACAGGAGGATTTTCTTACTTTCAGATTTGCTGATATGTGTGAGCATCTTAAACAAGTAAGTATATCATCATCATCATGGTCATCATCATCATCATCATCATCGGCATCGTCATCGTCATCATCTTTTTTCAAGGCTTTTTTTGCACGTTCTTTGTTATGACTTGTTACAAGGGAATGTCTGATGTAAAATATGTAATATTTTTGTTCGTGTTTTTCAGATCAAATGCGACAAACATGTTGACAAGGAAACGCTATCGAGTAAAATGGTGTGTTCCAGTTGTTGAGGTCGATGTAGTGGATGTTGGTTCGGGTATAATGGTCAATATTGATGACAAAAAAACAACGATAAAATACACGCACCCAGGTGAGTTTTTATTAGAACAAATATTTGTATTGAAATATCGAATATATATATGTAGATAATATCCTTTCTCGTCTAAGGCTATTTTTCTAAGGCGAGCCGGGTTTGCGCTGAGTAGCCTGCATCGTTTTCTGCAGCCCTGCAACATTTATCGTCATCATTAGCAACTCTTTGTCTAGTTTTCCATATCTGACACCATACTATGCTTGTATCTTCTGCCATCCATCGTCTGGTACTTAGTGACCCTTAGATAATTGGTATCTTCTTAATGGTATATTAAACGATGTTTTAACGATTCTTAAGAACACATTTTCAACAAATTGAATTTTGAACAAATTTAAGCACAAAGAGTTATAGCAAAAAGAAAGTTAAAGGTCCTAGTTACCCTGGGTGTCAGGGCATTAAAAAATATCACACACGGGGAAAAAGTAACCTTTTAGAGGCACTGGTACCGAGGGCGGGTCCCAGTCAAATTATGACTCAATGTCTTTTCACGCTAACTTCCTTGAAAATTGACAATGTTTAGGAGTAAACCCTCTTAAAGAGACATAAAGAGCGAATAATGATGGCAATTGATAGATGAAAAGTATATAAGGGCAAGTTTATGATGAAAATTATCCTCTTGCAGTGTCTAGTCCCCGGCCCGGTGCAGTGAATGTGGAGGAGCGGCTAGAAGACTTTCAACATGACCTTGCTGTGATTGGTCAAATTGCTGGATTGGTGGCATCGTTGCGTCAAAGCTATGACGTAAGTAAATTTCAATCTATGTTTCTTTTTCTCGAATACTTCTTCGTAAGCAAAGGGTAGAATCCTGCCTTAAGTAACAAATATCGCTCCTGAATTAAATGGCTGATGTCCTGCAAGCGAGGTCAATCAGGAACGCACGCGGGTTTTTTGACTAATTTTTTTATATATTAAAAATTTCTTTGACTGACTCAGAAAAAAGTGGGGAGGGGTGTGACATCCCACCACATCCATGTTATGTGTATCCCTGAGCTCAATAATGAAACCGAGGATTTGGCAATAGCCTATACAACTAGTTTTATTTCGCAGACCTCAGTTTGGCTAGTGACCTCGTTTACAGGACGCTAAAGACTTACATGCATTTTTTTACAAAACACTCTTTAAGAAACCGACTCCTCGGGTTGCAAAAAATTAAGAGGCCAGAGTCACACTCCAACGTAAACAGCTGCTGAAGAATAGGAATTTCTTCGATTGCCGTTTCGAGTGTAATATTTATTCAATGCTAGCTGAATGAGATGGATGTAAATGTAATACACACCAAAATTAAAGAGATAGGTGCTTAAAATTGAAAAATCCCATTGACCTCTCATGAGATGTTACTCTAGTGGAAATTATATGCTGTGTACTCATAACAAGGATGAAGCCCACAATTCATTCTCATATTTTAATCTAAAAATGACCATCTTGGGTGCGCCGTTGCGATACTCTGCATTTTGGAAAAATGGTACTTCTGCAAAGTTTTTCTCAGCAATTTGTGCCAACATAATTAACATGGTGTGTTCTTAAGAAATTTTTAAGAAACCGTTAGTGCTTAAATCAACCAAAGATGTAAGAAACTAAGTGCTAAGTTTGAGCTTTGTTTCTTATTTAAAAAAATGCGTGTAAAGGACAAACACTATTGCCTTCAGTTACAAATTTTGCTATTGAATTGAATTGCTTAAAGCGGATTCAGTTTTCGGCGTCCTGCAATCGAGGTGAAAAGCGAAAGTGAGGTTTAGAACTCCGACTAGAACCATGTGTTTAGATGCCTTTATCATTTAAACTCAATGCCGTGTTCTATCACTAATTAGCATTTATAATATGCTCCAGCATTTGGGAGTTTCACAAAAGGAAGATATTAGTGAAAACCAGGGCCGTCGAGAGCCAGTGCGGGCCCAGTCATATTTCATGGCATCGGGCCCCAGTGAGCAATCAATTTCTTCGTGGAATAAAATCTTTGCGGACCCCGGGCCTCCGGCCCCGACTACCCCCCCCCCCTCTCGACGGTCCTGGTGAAAACACATGCATAAATTCCCAGTTATTTTATCTTCTTGCCATTTCAACCTTCGTACAAAAAAGTACAATCGATAACCACGTTATTTATATTACCTCGTTTCTACTATGCTGCTTCGCAGAGGAAACTTTCCGCGACAAAAAGGCCTATTGGTAACCCGGTCTGTCTGTTATCAGATTATAGATTGTCGGGTAGGGGCCAAACGGTGACGGAAAATACCGATATGCTGATTGGAAAACGGAAAGTATCGATATACCGATGAAAAATCATTAAAGGTTGAAAATTTGTAACAGATGCATGATATCATGATCATTGCAAAGTTCCATTTTTGTTTAACTTTCGTATAATGCTGAGGATTTCATGTGGTTGACTGCTTCATTGAAACGTGAGACTCAATATCATGTACTTAGAAACTGAAATGAAGTTACGAACCAAGTTGCCGATCTGTAGAACCGAGGGTAGTTTTGTAATGATAAGAAAGCCATAGTTAATGATTTGATTTATCAGAAATTAGAGATGCGTTTTATTGACATAGATATACAGGGTTTGGCTGTTTGATTATTCCACAATTTGATCCGATCCTGGACATCAAAAGCATCGTAATGATAGGCAGAGACAGATGGGATCATTTTGAGGCGCGAGAGGCACATTTCTCCCCCTTTGCCTCAATTGCTGAGGGTAGGGGTGATCAACCTATTGCCCCCCGTTTTCCGTCTATTCTTCTTGCGCCCCAGCCCTGACATTGGTTATTTGAAATAATAGTTCAGCTCTTACGACCTCAAAGTCTTGATAGGTTCTTGACAATTCCATTTTCATAGTAAGGCCAATGTCAACACGCGGCACTGATGCGCAAACATTGGACTGATCCTTTCCATTTAAAGCCATGCAAATATTTGATTAACATTAAAACTAAAATTATCTAGTAATTCTTTTAAGTTTGATGTTAAAATGGATAGCCCTTGACGTCATTGTTTGGTTAATTTCAGAGGATTGGGTCAAATTTGGACGCATTAATTGTCGCTTCTAGTCTCCCTTTTGTAAAAAACTTTGGATAATTGTTCATAACGTTATGTTTCTCAATTTTGGTGCAATATGGTGCTTTGTATTTCTTGAGGTTTCTTACGGTGCAGAATTGGAATCTTTTAACAGAAAATCTTTATGTAGCAATTCAGAAGTTATCCTACATAACAAAAAATAAAAGAAGGAAGTGTGGCCTATTTAATAAATCATATTGGCACAATCGAATGACCCAATAAATTTCAGCTGGTTTTTGTAGAAAATACATAACGCAGAGATTATTTTTTGATGCTATGTTTCTTGATTCTGAATATTGTTGAGATTTCTGAGATTCGTTTCATTTTTTTTGATCGAGCGCCGAAAGTTTCTTATAAAATATTGAGTTGAGTTTCTTATAAACGTGTATCACACAAAAAGCGAAATATTTCCCATTCTTTCACTGACTCAGAGTCGAGTAAACCAGCTTTGTTTTTTCACAAATATATCACTCACAGAATGAATGAATATTTTGATATTTAACAACCTGAGTGTTCTAAATAATTATTCATTTTGAACCTAAATTATATCGCTCTTATCTTCAGTTATTGAGTGACAATTAAGATAAGAAAGACGAAAGAAGAATCTAAGATTTTCTTGATAAATTAGTAAAATATATTTGAAAATGGAACACACGATACGATGCATGATTAGTGTACCCAAGACCGTGCAAGTCACGCTTTTCGTGCTAGCTAAAAAAACTCGAATACACGTTATTTTTTCAGGAAACTAAGATCTAGGGTTGTCAGGCAGTTCTTTAAATTTTTAGATAATGACTTCTTGAAAGCTTCTTCCGAGCGAAATTTTAGAGCAAGTATTAGCAGAACACACATTCAGCGATAAAAATGATTAAATGGGCTAATTCGAGCAATAATGAACTACAGAATACAGCATCAGAACTAATATTTCGTGTTGCAGAACCAGGTTTAAGAAAAATCTTTTAGATTTTCGGAGAATGAAAGGAATCTGCACATAAAGTCTAATGTTGCAGTATACCACGGGGTAAAATGTGAAAACTTGTCGGATGGGAAAATTGAAATAGCAAATTACAAACGTTTCTTAGCTTTTTGAATCCATTTTGGGTTAAATTTTTGTAAACAGGTTTTTATCTTATTAGCTCTATTTTTTTTGCTGGGACAATTGGAAAGCAGTTGCTCAGAAACATTTTTTCTTTTAACTGAATTGTATCCCAGGGTAAATATTTTTGAAATAAAAAAAAATAAAAGAAAAGAAGTCCTAAATTGTACCAATTCCGATCCTCAAAATTCTGAGAACATTTATTTTAATAAAAATCTGTGTTAATATCGAAAGTTTACATGGTTTTATTTTCAATTATGCTATAAATTGCATCATTCAGTTTCGGTTTTTATTATAAGCATTCACCCCTCCCCATTAAATCTTTATCGTTTTCTTCTTACTCTACAACCAAGAAGAACAACACTTTCATATTGCTATATCGAAGATAGTCCAATGTCAAAAATGAAACTGAACCGCAAACTTGTTTGATTTTTCGTATTTCGTCAAAAATTTATATGCTGCCAAAATGATCAAATTTTTGACGAATTTTACATCGAAGAACGGCTGATACGACCGACATTTTTTCAACTGAAGACTGGAAATCAGAAATCGTTGGTTATTTTGGTAATCAATTTACGCAAAAAATTAGAAATTGATAAAATAGGATACTATAAGCCGTTCTGTCTAGCCCCGCTTTGGTATCCCCCCGCTTTGGTAGCCCCCTGCTTTGGTAGCCTCCTCCCCCCGCTTTTAAGGGATGTAGTACCCTGAGTATACTTTTTACATCACAGCAAAGGGTAAACAAAGAGAAACGCATGTTTTCCTATTAATATTTTCTTATAAAATACATGAAAAAATTGTACAAACTCTCATCCTGAAAAGCTGTTTATATTATCATATGGATTATTCCAGCGCGCTAAACTATGCCATAAAGTATAAACGAAATATGTTGTCAACAAACATTATACAAAACTTGTTCGTATTTAGCAAATCTAAAATATGTGAAATCTGATCATAATTTTTAGAAAACAAGGAAAAGAAATATGAGTTCAATAAGCTAATTGCATCAACCTATAAAGCTTGCAACAAATCCCGTATCCTACCCTGCCAATACCCTAACAATATCTCTAGACTACCTAGCCCCAGCCCGTCCAATCCCACCCCCCCAGCCCACAGTCCCTATCCAACCATACCAATTTTCCTTCTTACACCACCCAACCCCGTACAGATAATTCTAATTGGCTTCATGTTTTGGCAATTCCAGTTCTAGTTAATGTGAATAAGTTTCTTATAAAAAAAACCGCTTATTCTTTAATGACAATCAATACTGCATATAAAATCTCGATACAGTTACAAAAACTTACTTTTACTATCCTTCTTTCTATGTCCCTTTGCGTCGTATATTACGTAAATCCAATGCTTATTAGCGTCTCTAGAAAACTAAGTAGTCTCATTTCACTCTGTTTCGTTCTTGGCTTTGAGTGTCTTTGCCATGTGCCTTCCCTCGTGCCTCTTCAAATCGACTTTTCGGAAGAACGATCTTGTGCAGATGTTACACTCGAATGGCCTTATACCCATATGCCTGCGGAGGTGCGTCAGCATGTTCGATGATTGGCTGAATCTTCTGCCACACTTCTCGCATTGGTAGGGCTTCTTTCCGCTGTGCATCAAACCATGCTTTTTCAAATCAGACTTCCGAAGAAACCGTTTGTTGCATTCGCCGCAAACATGAGGCTTCAGATCCGTGTGGATAAATTTATGCGTTGCCAGGCTGGAGCGCCTCTTGAAGCTTTTCTCGCATATCGTGCAATTGAATGGCCTATCTGGTGTTTCCTTCGCTCTATCTGCCGTGCTCACATACTCAAATGTGGGTGATGATGATGACGCAATCCTTTGTCCCTTCAATCGACCGCTTTCGCTTTGCATATTTGGCCAATACGTAACGAAGCCTCGTTTCCGCTGTGTCCCTTTTTCATCAGACTGTCTCACTTTCGGTTTGATTGCTTCGTTCTCTTGCTGTTGGTACTGCAAACGAAATCGCTCAGCCCCAACGCTCATCCGCTTTTCTACTGCCCCCACTAATCCTCGTTTCCCTGACATCAGGAATTCTTGGCGCTCTGATGGTAAGCAGGAGATACATTCTCTTGACATGGGCATCAAACTTCGTCCATAATGTCCAAAATAGCTAGCATAAAATTGCGCTGGGCTCAGCATCCAGTTCTCTCCACCCCCGCCCAAATGCCGGCCGAATGCGCAGGACCTTTCGTTGCCAAATTTCTCTGCTGTGTGAAGCACTTGTTTCCAGTGGTCTCGGAATCCAAGATGTCCGAACTCATTAATGAAACCATTCCTCGGTAAAGATGCCTTTGGCCTTATCGGGTAGCTGCTGTACCTCTCGCTCCTTGTTTCCCAGGGACGGTGCATCTTTTGCTGCGTTGCTGGGTACCTTCTTGGTTGTCGTTCATTGTCAGAGCTTGTGCCAGGCATGTGAACTAACTTTGGCCAAATACCTAATTCAATCTCAGGCACACATCGTTTTTTGACTGCAGGCTCTTCTGTCACCCTCTCTGCCTCCTCAAAGGGTGATTTTCTTTTTGAACAACTCTTTTCTCCACTTTCCTCTGAGCCCGATTCTAGACAGCTCTTCTCTGATGCATCTTCTCTATTCTTCTTTTCATTTTCATCAACCCCCGCGCCATCTTCTTTCTCCAACTGCTCTATGTTATTCTCCTGTCTTGCCTCAATTGAAACACCCATCTCGTTGCTGCTTTTAGAAATGAGAGTTTTTGTTTGATTGTCATGTTCAAATTCATCGACTCCTATCGAAAGAGAAATTAATGCTATTAAACTTGTTTTTTTGTAATGTGTTTAAGGCGTCACTCCCCGCGATCGTGCACATGGCTCTAGTTTCGATTCGAGAATGGTAAAGTCGGCAAATTAATCCGATGGTATCCTCACTCTAGTCTAAACAAGTACCAAGCTAAAGATGATTTTGATAACAGCCAGACTTTTAAGCCTGTTGCTGGTAGGAGAGCTTAAAATAAGGAGGAGGGGCTTAAAAGGGGGGTTCATTTATTGTTTTAGTTGTCACGACGAGAATTTTGCATGGGGGCAAAACGTTTTGAGACACGTAGGGCTTTCACGCTCTAACAGACATTTTGTCCCACAAATTTTCGTGTTTATCAAAGATGTTCATTGCATTACGTTTTTACTTGACACCTCTGAACCATTGAAGTGGAAAGAAACTTTTAATGAATGGGAGAAGATAATATTAGTTGCTTCAAATTGAACGTGGTCCCCCTACTGACCCAATGGATCTCGACTGACTCGCGAGTTTCCACAAATAGGCCTTGTGAATTATTTTGGATATTATTTTTGATTTTATCTCGGGGGCTTATTCCGGGGGTTTATATATTGGAAAGTGGGAGGAATGAAGAAGCTAGGGACATGTTCAGAGTTGTCACCTCTTGATATTTTCAGGGTATGTGCGACATATTTGCTGACCGAGTAGACGGTGGTAAGCTGAGTCAAAAGCTCAACATATTTGGAAAGCAATTTTCCAGGGTTGTCTGGTCCCCACTCTCAGTGGAGGACACTTGGCCAAATATTTGGGAACAAGCCTGTTGTTTTGGTAGGATGACATCACACATTTCAATTGTTTTAGAACAAAAGCCTATTGTCTTCCAAAATATCGGGAGGCCATCACCCCCCCCCCCAAGTGTCCACCATTGCTAACTTTCCTCGAATTCCTGTACATGGCTTGTTCGAAGATCAACGGTTAGGCCTTGCCTTTTGAATGATGATCAAATGATTGAATGTTTTAAATAAATTATCCGTAATTAGTTTGTTTAGCAATGAATCCCGAGCATCCTAACGGTTTCTACTTGTTTTGACTCCCATTGTCTGCTTTTGGTTTCATCATGCGCTTAAATTTCTTGAACTTTTGTCATATAAATAGACATGATGACCTGGTTATCGGTGACGTCACCTCAAAACACTGTTGTAAACTGACTGAGTGAATTAAAAAAAGCAACAGTTTTATGTGATAATTTCTCTGCATCTCTATGGCGTGGGGAGAGTCGTCACACATTTGACTGTCGAAAAAGCCCCCCTTTGTTTGTTTCCAAAGCAAATAGCTCCGCCATACTCAAACTTGTTTTTATAGCTTTTTTTCAAAAATTATATCTAAGTTTTCAGCACATATGTGAGTTGTTTTTAAATGATATTGATGCTTTTCGCCCTTCTTTGCCCTCCCTTTCGAGTTTTAAAATGCAATGAAATAAAATGAACAAGAAAACAATATTTGATTTGGGGGATAGCTTGTTAATAGCTGATAGCGTTTGAAATATTAAATCCCAATCCAGAAAACATTGAAAAAAATGAAAGTTTACATTATGTAATTGTTCCATTGTGAATTGAAGATATACTGCGGTCTTTTAAAGAAACTGATTCATAGAAGCAAGTGACGAGCCATGTAAGTCATAAGCCAACCTTCATGTGATCAACAAGAAGGAAGTGTTATCATCTCAACAAAGCATCATGTGATCATCAATTAAGCAGTTCTCAAAAGAGGCCACGTACATTTGCATATGTTTCTGCAATATCGATACGAGGCAGCTTTCATGTGATCAGCATAAGTTATACAAGTATTATTACAACTAGTATTCAAGTCAACGTATTTAGGTATACCTTTCCCTTTTACAAAAACTCAATGCTGTCAACGGCATTTTGCACCTGTATTTGTGTTTTTGTATCCAACTAGGACAAACTGCTGCTTCCCAGTGCTATATCATATAAGAATTATTTCTTAATTGGGAATTGCGTCCATTTGGGCTGTAGAAATGAAATTTGGCGCGCAAAAAATTCAACTGACAAAATTTTAGAAACTCATAAGAAACGAGGAGTAATATAAATAATCATTTAGTAATGTTAGGAAGCACACAGGCTTTGACTTTAATTGAATTGGTCAGATTTGAGCCAAACATGAAGTGCTTCAATTAAAATTGCATCAAAATCTTGAGCACCAGAAATCTTTAAATTTGCGAAGAAGGCACTACTGCTTGATTTTAACAGAAGCTAAACAGCTCGAAAACAACGATGTATAGAAAAGGTATACAGTTTGAAAGGGTGAATATTGTCCTATCCCTTCTTTTGACTTGCTTGCAGAACTCTTTTAGGCGAAGTTCCCGATTGGTACATTTTTCAGTTATATATTGAAAACGTTTAAATTAGTAAGGTTATGTTCACATCACCTAAACAATGGTACAAATGAAAATACATTGATTCAACGCCTATAATGAAATTCAAAAGTGCGAATGTTGAAGTTAAGGAAGTTGAAATGACTTAATATTGTAGCCTAAATTTCTTACGACAAAGGAGACAGTTGGAAAGGACCTCGAAAGAGATTTGAAACCAAGGGTAGATTAGCAGATTTCTTTAATGATAATAGTCGAAAATTAAAGTTTATAAAACTGTCGCATAAAAGGTAAATTGAATTGCATTTAGTAACCGAAATAAAACAATGAAAGATTATACTTGAAGTGAAAAGCAGGAAAGGAAATAGAAGAAGATGGAGAGTGTAGTCGAGCTGTTAAAAGAGTCCTATGGAGATCCGTACCTTTTTGGAAAGGCCAAAGATGCAATATATCGAAACCCATTTTGTTACTTCAGATCCAGTTCGATTTCCTTCAAATCCCATGGCCGAGGCGTCATTGTGACAATTTTACTTGAACCCTTAATCAAAGATTTTAGGCCACTTGATATACCAAAATGAATGCAGCGCAGAAATACAAAGATAAGTATCTCCTTTACAAAAAGCTGATATTTCGAAAAGAAGAGGAATATGTAATAGGAAGAATCGATGTTTGATAAAATTATATGTTTTTATTACTTAGGGTTAGTTCTTCTCGAAGAAAGAATGAAATTGTTTGATGTGATAACAGCTTAGCCTTGTACGATGTACGCTTACTTGTCGCGTTGTGTTCATGATTGCTTGTGTGATGTTTTATCCAATTTTTATAAAATATCTTGATATATTCTGTATATAAATCATTTATTGTATTGATTTATAAGATCTTTTTGATAAAGAAGTTAACTTGTATGGATGGATAAAGCTGGATTTTTGACCAACCGGTTTCGAAGCCTTGCTCTAATTAAAGATCTGAGACAAACAGACCCGTTTTGATTTGAAAAGATTTGACATAATGCAATATGGAAATTTAATGACTGTGCAAAATCTGAAATTAATTGATAATGCGAATTTTCATTTACGGTTGTTTTGTATAATGATACCTAGGGCATGATGAAATTTCGTAGGGAGCAAGCAATGTGAAGAGTTAATAGCAAAGCAAAGGCGTGACATTGATGTCAAGTTGGTTATATTCGTCGTGTTTTGAAACAGATCACTACCAAAGAAAATTTTGTATACAGCCAGAATATACGACAAATTGTGCTTTATTTGTACCGGTTATATTATGTGAAATAATGAGAGGTTTTTATGAATTTTATATAGATAAAATTGAGTTACCTTCCACATCGACATCTTGGTCTTCGGTGGAGAGCTGTTCAACTTTGTTTTTTCCGTAGCGATCTTTCAGGGCGAGAAGTGAACGTGGCATGGTTATTAACAGGTAGAGTGGTCAGGCCAGAATGAAAACCAAAATGTCTTGTCTCTTGTCTGGTTTGGCGAATGACTTGGCGATTTGCGTTGCTTGAGGTATACAAGATTGCGCGTAAATGGTCACCGCACCACACCTCGGCCCTTCTCCTCTGTCTGCTGATGCCAAACTTGAAAATCGCGTTCAAATCGCCAAGTTTCTTTTCTTTATTTACCAAACGGCTTGTTCTCTAATTCAAACTTTGAAGTGTGCTGCAATCTTTCTTACTCAATTGCATGAAGCTTCTGCGCACACGAGGACAACCCAGCCTCTTTTATACTTACTGCCTCGTCGCTTTCAGTTCAGTTTCAATGAAGAACACACCTTATTTTATAGACCAGTAAACACAGGAAGCCGTTTAACCAATACCACCCTGCTTAAATTAAGAAACATCGTCATTTGGTTTTGAGAGAAGCTGTTGTTGCTGTTGTGCAACTAGGCTGGTCTCCAGTGGGATAGAGAGTTCTCTTACCCCATTCAATTATTTACAAATGTTTGATTTCCTCAGTGTTTTTCAGAGCTGTTAGTGAGACTTCTAAACAATGATATGAACCCCCTACTGATTTGCTGTGATTTGCAATATCTTTCTCGATGTTTTTGCCAATTATGGCTATGAGATGTTCCTATGTTAATTCTGAAAACATTTCTGACGCTGCGCAGGAGGTTGAATATGTCATACTTCCCCAGTCGATTTGCAAATTTTTGTAGCTTTTGATTTCTTTTTGGAAACAAAGATGGCGGATTAAACCGAAGAGCTTGTCCTACCCTTAAGAACCCCATCCCCAAAAATGTCAAGCTTTCAATTTTTTGTGTAAAACGAGTCATGTTACAAAATGAGAATATTTCAGCCAAGAATCGGCTCTTGGAAATCTGTTTCTTTTATTTGGTATTTTAACATTCGCTGGCAAAATCCGTTGCACTACTGGGACACCTTAGGTATGATTAAGACAAAACCCCTATAAACGAACGACGAGAACGTCTAATTTCATAGAATGTCATATTTTGCAAGTGTCCTTTATGAAGATAAGAAACATATATATTTGTATCTAACAAGAAAGATATGTATAGGACGTATATATTTTTTTATTTAGGAATATGCACAAAAAATAAAGGATATATTAAAGATGGAATACTGTAGATGTAAGGGCGTAATTAGGTGATAAAGAAGGTTACTTAATGTCTGCAATGTTTTTTAACAACGATAACTTCTTCGATAAGTTTTGCTCAAGTTATGTTGATCAGGGATTGAAGAAAAGCCAGCACTGTAACTAATGCTTCATATGGCATGCCAGAAGCATGCAGTGAATGCGAGCCCCGAATTGTTGGATATAATTCGCATTATGCAACTAAACTTTTCTATGCAATTTTGATTAGGCCGACAGAGAGGCATAAGAAGATTCCCAAAACTACTAGCTTAGACACAAATATTGGAACTTGCATTGCATCTCTCTAACTTTTTCCAGCTACTTCTGCCCCCTCTCTTTCTGTCATTTGCTGTTCACACGATGTTGTTATTTCATGACAACTCTAGCAAAGGGTAACAACATCGAATTAACGCACCCCATCCCCAAGTTACACCCAGTTTAAAACCGGAACACTTTACCTCTGTTCTTGCAAGCACCTTAGCTAAGTCCTTCCTACTTAATTTACATCCTGGTCGTGAGAAAACAAGTTATTTATCAAATAACCCAGAATGACCCTAGCATTCTCCTAGCCCTTACAGGATTCCAGTACATAATCTTTCTTAGAACATTTTTACCAAGAATAATCTGTCTTCAGCCTTACTACATGTAGCATACATTGGGCATTTGAAAATGACATTTCAAAAATTGAACCTTAAAGGCCTTATTTCACTAGTTAAGCAATGGAGTCTTTCAGTTAAGCTAACAGTAGAATAACAGTCAATAGATTGTATTATTCAATCTATTTCAATAGCGGACACTTCCAAGTAACCTTGTAATGATTGCTTGCCAAGTCGAAGCCGATGTAGGCTTTGTTGTGACTATTTCTTAGAGAGCCGTCACATGCCCTTTGGGCCAGAATTCCTTATCATTTCATATCGATTCTGTGTAACTGGTCCCACAGGCGATTATTTGTAATCGGATTCAGAAGTAATGATTTTATGTTCGGGGGGGGGGGGGCTTTTCCTAGCCAGGAGATGAGAGATGGTAATTTTAGCTCCCCTAGCGTTAGTAGCGACACGTGTCAAGGCCTTTACTGTACATACTTTTTAGCGAATATATGTGATATCGCTGACAGAAAAGGGTAGAACGGAATTGGATCTATTTAGAAGGGTCTTGAATCAAAAGCCCTGCCATCATATTTTAATAATCATGTCGTAACTGTTTTAATGTTCCCGTCACTTTGCGTTTATTCTCAGATTCATCATTCAGGGCTGGTTCTGCCCTGTTCTATTATATGCCCTAGCATTGTTGAACATGTTAGCTTTTTTCTCGAAAGGGTGTCCTGCCTGAAAACAGACTTTTCTCTATTTCATGAATCTCACTCTGAATATAAGTCCTAAATGGGTTTAATCTAATATCTTGGTGTATCCTTTATGTAAAGGTTTGCATTATTTCTGAGTTCCTCCTTTTTAAGCAAGCCCCGGGTAAGATAAGATATTCTGAGGGGGGGGGGGGGCAAGCTCAACTCCAAAATTACTACAAAATGAGCAATTTTTCTACCCCGTAGCTCCCTTAATTAGGTCTGCCTGCACCTGATGGACAAACGTAGGGTCAGAGAATATTTAGGATTTACCCGGCCTCGCTTAGTTGCATACATCGTCGCAAGCACTGCTTGAGGATTGGATAGACAGCATGCTTTCTGCTATACCTGTAACCATGATAATAGTTTCGTCCTAATGCATTCTGGCCGTTGATAAGGGTGTCACATTTCCCTATTCAAGCAACAATTGCGTTTTGTGTGATCAAAAACATTATTAAACAAATAGGGGTTGCAGTGTTACATTCCACAGGCCTCATTTTGCAAAAACACACCTTATTGTGGTCATGATAAACTGCATAGTGCAACACTGTAGAGGTCTAATCTTGAATGGCGTAAACTGAAGAGAAATGAAAGGTCATTGTCTTTTAAAGGAATAAAGGTTTCAGACATTTTCGCAGTAGTTAATGCCCATTAGGTCAGGATTGAACGTAATTTGATCCTGGGGTAGATCTAAGCACAGCACTAACGTGACATCCTGGATTAACTTTGAAACCCTACTCTTGTATGATTCTTAATTCAATGTTCTTGAATGCATCACGGGCAATGTCAAGGATGCTTAAAGCGTACCTATGTGGCAAGCAAAAGGCAGGGTGTCACATCTACTATAACTCTGTTTATTTCAAATGTCAATTAGCCTCACAGGAGATGAATGGCCGAAGCGAGGGGTGTCACTACAACCATTATGCGGGGGGGGGGGGGCTGAGGAGGGCGTATCACCCTCCCAGTTATCAGAATATAGTCTTCTTGCAGTGATAATCGCCACTGTAGGGGTAAATGATAATGTCTACTGTTTTGGAGAAAAAGTCTCTTCATCCCCCCCATAATGATTGAAGTGGCACCCCCCTTGGCCAAAATGCTAACTTAATAAAGCTAACTTAGATTAAAAATAGACAAAGTTGTGGTGGATACAATGTAGTGTTAAGCAGCCAGTTATTTTTAGGTACAGAGTAGGTGGAAATGTTGTGGTTTGAAATGCTAAATGAGTGGTATTGATCGAGCTATAATACCTTGACAAACACAAGATAACACTCCCTTTACCCTTTCATCCCAGATCATGCCGCCTAGCTTAATGACCCTCTGCAACAACTGTCGATATTCTAAGGGGAACAATGCTTCTGTATTTTATCTAAGGCATTTGTTTTCTTATCAATTCCCAACTCATTGGTGCTGTGCCCCCTTTTAAAACTTGTGAGTTTTATAACGTCATAATCTCTTTGGCATCCCAGGCATTCTTTCAGAACACTACTATTACTTAGCCATCACACGCCGTTTATACTGCACGACGCATCTCACAATGCCACGCCAGTTCTTTCTACCCTGTGACAGTTCAGAAAACCAATTTAATGTTTCTGCCTATTTTGAGAGATCCATTTTTATTCCGATGCTGGCCAAATCTGGCCTCACTGTCTGCATCCAGGTCGTCTTTCGTCTTCCACGTGGCCGTTTTACTTTCAGAATGAGTCCACCTATTCTTTTGAGCATGCTTACATTTTAGGGCAGATGCTAGTTGCTTCATCTATATCAAGATTAAATTTAGCTCAGTCCAATTCGAACACTCTTGGAGTCTGTGAAACTGTTCGAATTTGGAAAAGTTCAAATTATTGAGGCTGGAAATGTTAAAGTTTTCCTAGGTTTGTCACTTTCAAGGAACGGGAGGGTTTCTTTTTAATTCGTAAAGGCTTTGGATTATAAGAAAAAGGCAGAATCTGCTTCATTATGTATTATACCCAGGGAGCATATAAAAGATGTGAGAGTAAATGCCCTTGGGGCTAAATAGATTAGTTGTTGTATCGAAACATGGATAGTACCTTTTTTCAAATGCTCCCTCCTCTCTAATGACCCTTTGTAATGTGTAAACAAAGTTTATTGTAAGTTTTCGAGGGCCTTTTACTAATCAAACAGCAGTGCCAACATCAAAAGGTTCCTTATTTGGCCGCTAATTATCTGGGATAAATTCGAGAGCTCATGAAATAGTTATTCATCTCCTTGGTAATGCTGAATTCCGGGACATGATCAAACAGTACCGGATGAAGATCATCATTTCACCTACGGCAGTACCTGGCAAAGATCACCCAAGTATTCTATTTTGTCTTGAATGAATGTCGGTGCTTACTTAGAGGCGATCCGTCAATTGTTCGTTCTGTTTAGTACTGTGACCTTCCATTCATGGTAGCTAAAGGCTATTTTCATTCAGTAAAAGCACAAGAATCATGCTCTTCGCTATGATCATGATTATGATCATCACCATCATCACATTATCAACATCATCATCATCTTCATCATCATCATCATCATCATCATCATCATCATCATCATCATCATCATCATCAACATCATCATCATCATCATCATCATCATCATCATCATCATCATCAACATCATCATCATCATCATCATCATCATCATCATCATCATCAACATCATCATCATCATCATCATCATCATCATCAACATCATCATCATCATCATCATCATCATCATCATCATCATCATCATCATCATCATCATCCGCATTTGATGATCACCCCTTTTTGCCTTCTGATCATGTTCTCCTATCCAGCCATATATCTTCCCTACATCATGTGAATGCTAATTAAAACGTTCATTATCTACCCGTAATCTTATTAATCTCATGTTAAAATTTCAGCCAATTTAGCATAGCGTTAATTGGCGGAATAAAGATGTAGCCAGTTTTAGTTTCACGCAAATTGCAAGGACATCCTTCCGTGGCCACCATCATTCAATTCTCATTCGGCCTCGATTAAATTGCTGATATCATTTGATCATAATCTGCCTTTGTGAAGGAACCCGTTGTTGCAGCCACGTGTCGGGAACAAATGAGGCCTAAGGGGAGGACGTTGTGGTTCATATGAAGATGCTAATCGTCTGCTATAACTGACCTTCAATTTTGTCAGCAAGCGCACCTCGTTATTCCAAAGACTCTGAAGTTCTTAAACTCATTTTCGAGGGAAAACACTATGTAACAATACTATGGCTCGATTTGCCAAAAAATAAAACAATTAAGAGCACGCTCAGTCATGTTTAAGACACTAGAAGAAAAACAACGTTGCAACATCAACCGTTTATAGCATGATTTTAGTACATTTGTTCAGACATCATCTGTGTCAACCGTACTACTAGAAAAGAGAAGCCAAGTTGTTAGATATTGGTCATCGGAACAGTTTATTTCGTGTGTAGCTGTGGAAAGATAGATGTTGAGATAACGAACAATTCTAAGAACAATCAAGTCTCGAATTAACCTGAAAATGACTTGGAGAGACTCGCCAAAAGTTATGATCAACAACTCTGTTAATTTCGCTTAAGAAAGAAAGAAATACCTGTAATAAGATATCTGATTCGTTTAATGAAAATGAAGGTTAGACATTAATAAAAGGAAACTGTAACGCAGTTTGATAGTTGCTTAAAGGTCATCGAGCCAATATGTTTCTTAAGTAATCCCTGCTGCTTATTTACACGATGCTTAGTTGCTCATAGCTTCTTCATTTAGCCAATGAGATGCTTAATGCTTAAATAATCCCTGTTGCTTATCAACACCGTGCTTAAAGCCCCTTGATTGAGCCCCTACGTTTCTTAATGTTAAAACTATTCCTGGCATAATTACTTCTTTCCAATGTTGCTTGCTTGCTTACAGCTCCGTAGTCGAGCTCGCAGATTGCTTTATGTTTCAGTAACTTAAGCCCTGGTTGCTATCAACATGTTGCTTAATCATATTTAGCTATTTTCCAAGTGGAGGTAAATTTTGCCAAAAGCTTGGTCGATTCTTAACTGTCTTGCCGCTGAGGTAAAAATTGGGGTAAGTTTGTAATATTTTGTGGGAGACCCTTCTAAAAGAATGGACACACTTCCCAATGCTGGGGAAGATGCATGTCCCCACCTCTCTTGCCTCTGACAACCTTGCTAGGAAAAAGGAGACGACATATGTTTGACCATCAAAAGGACGACTGTTTGTCTCGACGCTTATCACCTGCTACATTTATCTTTAGAGGTCTCCCCATGCTAAATAAAGAGCTAATCAATTGATGGTGTTTACAATATCTTGGCAAGGAACTCGTGGTTTCAGACAACTTCAACCACAAACTAGCATCAGCTAAAGGGGCTTTTCTGTGTTTTTATTCTATTTACAGTATGATGTCATGCCCTCCATGTGAAATGTAATGCAATCAACAGTGTAGAGAATAAATTGCTTTGTTTGTTGTGTGAAGGAAGCCATTATTTCGACTATTGAATTGAATAGAAGGCTTTCGGTTAAAAGCCATAAATGTCTTTTTGTCTGAATTCCCTTCCGGGTCTCGTCCAATTTGTTTGTTTTTCTCAACAAATACTTGTTCAATATCATTTAATGTCTGTTAAACCTCATAAATTCCCACTGAATGAAGTCCTGAGAAGATGTTGTTTGCTTCGAGATCTAATAGTGACCCATCAAGCTATTTGTTCTGGGGGGGTGATGATTTTCAACCCCAAATAAATCTATGGATAGTTTTATAAATAAATGATTAAACGAATAAATTAAATAGATAAAACAATGAATTAATCAGTGAATAAATCAATCAATCGATCAATCAATCGACCATTGAATCATTAAAGAAATCAATCGATCACTTCTTCAGTCAGTCGATCAATCAATTACTCAATCAATCAATCACCCTTTCAATCAATGAATCAATCGGTCCACTTTTGAATCTGAATTTCCTGTTGTGAATTTCTTTTCTTTTTGTGAGTTTTCCTTTCCACCTTTGGGTCGTTATCCGACATTACATGCTCTGACGAGTGGCAGACAGAAAGTTAATATTCAGCAAATAGCCAATCAGATGCACATTTATGATTTGAAAATCCTTTATTGTGCATTTTAGGTTAATGTTCATAATTTTTAATCATTTTTTCAGCTGATAAACGAGACGAAAGTAAGCGAATGGTATCGTAATGTCAAGGAAACATTCGACCAGGAAATCGAAATGGCCAATCTACACTGGCTTGAGCTCTCAATCCCGGCAAAGTGAGTTTTACTTTATTTATTATAAAAGAGGAATTTTTAGAAATATGATTTTGTATCCCGTCTATGATTGCGATGTACACACCCCATTTTTACCTACATTAGGAAGTGGCGTGTTTTTATGTTTTGATAAGGTGTCGTTTCTGGATTTTGCAAATTTCTTTTTTTTTCATTTTTTGTTCTTTCTAAAAAGTTGGTATATGCAATTTATGATAGCTACGTCGAAAGTTGATTGAAACCAGCATAATATCTAATACTTTATGTAGCAATAACAGAGGTTAAAACATAAATGGGTGGTAGATTCTCTGCTATTTATTGTAGCCGAGTGGACTTTAAAATGGTTTGAAAATGCTTCTGGGGCTGGGAATGGGGGGCTTACAGCCCTTAATTCGGAAGATTCGTTAAAGAACGGCCAAAAACTGGCAGCAGACGTTTTTTCACAATAGATAATTTTTTCTTCCCTTTTCGTCAAATATTTCACGTGGTCTGCTTCGTTTAAACTTGCACTTGGAATGTTTAACTACTAATATCCGATGCATTTGAGTGTATGGCTCCCAAAATAGCCATTTCCTTGCTTATAAAAGGGGTATGACTATGGAAGGTAGCTCCCATACCCCCATACTTTTTCCATTCGCCCGATTTTAGCCCCCCCCTCCCACTTTCACCGTTGAACCACCGTTGAAACTAGGTTAAGTGCAGAGATTGCGTTTGATACATAACATTGGCTGGCATGCTTGGGAATCTATTTTTGACACGAATATATTTACATATGAAGTTGTTTGATAATCCGGAGGAAATCTGCCTAAGTTATGCAAGGATTATGATTGTACCAAAACGAGGAACTACACACCCATAAAATGGAAGTCTTTCTATCTATTTCCCTCTTCTCCGTCATTTTTTCTTCCGTAATGTAATCCTAGACAACTGTTTTCGACAGAAAGACATAAAACCCTCAGAACCTCGCTTATAAAAAACTATACAACTTTCCCCTCCCTCTCATAAGTTTTTCGAAATTAACGTTTCGAAACTACCATGTAATAATCTATTTTAAATTGTTATTAATTTCTTTCATTGTAAATCGGTTCCTCAAGAAAGAAGTGCGATTGAGTGGTTTTTACACTCCAGTTACGAGTTTTTGTAGATTCTGACCATAAAAAGTTTGTTCGCAATTTCTTATGAGCAATTTGTGAATATCCATCTCTTGTGAGTTTCTTTTTAGTTGTGTTTCTTAATTAAAAGGGAAGCCCTGGATTCCAATATAACATCCAAAACCTTCATGGAACAACGAATATTTCTAGAGATGGTTTTACAGGCGAAAGCTATGAGCCTTCATATCAACAACTTTTATGTTTTGTGTTATATGTGTTATTATCAACATTTATTGTGCCTTTCTAATAACAAACTTACTTTCAGAGACAAAAAGACGACAACATGCCTTTTTAATCTTCATCCACCTCAGAAAAAAATAGAATGGACCACGGAATTGGAAAATGCAAAGCTGCGATTAGGTACAAATGTCATATTCAGAATATTTTTCTCCTTGTTTCATGTTCCTTTTAAAAGATGACTTTACATGGTACTTGACTACATTACTTACACTACATGACTGAAACGGTATCAGAGGGCGCGAAAAACAATGCAACCAATGGCAACATCAAACATAACAACCAAACGAACGAACGTAAAAGTGCACGTTAGAAGAAAAATAGCTGAATTAAGCAGTGACATAATTTAATGTTAATTATAAAACTGATACTACAGATATAAATATGAATAACATATTGAAAAAGATGGTTTAATCCAAGCGTTGTGTTGCAAATATAACTTATGTATATAAAACATTCAGAAGCTCTACCAAATAGAAATTTTTAAATATTAAATAGATACTTAGAAAAAAACTTCAACTTTTAAACGTTTCGACTTTCATCTTCATCAGTTATCAATTAATCTTCATCTATATATATAGATATATCTATATAAAACATTCAGAAGCTCAACCACCCAAAGTTTTTTAAAATATTAAATAAGTATTCAAGAAAAATACTTCACTTCTAAAACTTTAGATAGGCAAATTCGTGTTTTGCTAGTGTACCAGTCGCATTTTCACGTTAAAACCGTTCGTTTGCGTTTTCATCAGTAATAATCTATTGATTATTGATAATGTATTGATTAATTGATAATTCTGATGAAGACGCAAGTCGAAACGTATTGAAAAATTTAGTTTTTTTACTGAGTATCAATAATTATTTTAAAATTTCCAGGATATGATTGCTTTTGAATGTATATTTTCTTGCTATTTATAGTGTGTAGGAGCCTAAAGAAGCATAATATTTGACTTAAGTGTTAACCAGGGTCAACCTTTCGTCACCATATAAAAGGATTTTGAGAAGCACTTCATTGGAAAGGTTCTAATATAGTGTTAATGGCATCAAGGTGACCCTGTCTTTGAACATCGTAGCTTTGGCAAAACAGCGAAAGATGTTCTGTTTCCTCAACTCAATCTTTTACCAATTACATATGATTTACGAAATTGTTTTACCATTGCCTAGCCTTTGGGTTCGATGGGTTGAGAAAGAGTGTGGGAGAGAAAGCTTCTTTTTGCAATTATTCCATTTCTTATCTGATCAGAACTTTACAGTAATTTTCATGAAATAGTTTTCAGAGAACTTCATCTTGTATACTTGCTTGATAATCTATGCATAACTTTCTGCTGTTTAGGCTCCAGAAATGTTGGACTCCTGCCACGTCCTTGCCAGCAATAGAACCGTTATATTTTCGAATTTCTTGCAATAATTCGATGGACTCGGAAAGACATCCAAATGGCTTTTTTCCCAACCTTCGCCACAATCTAAATCACGCATCTGCAGTGTTTTGTGTTCAGTAAAATACCATTGACAGCTTTTTAAATGCTAGCTTATACGTTGTGGATACGTACATCTGATTTTTCGTGAAAAAACCTCCAAGAAAAGACGCAACGATAAACTGTGGAAAGATGCTAAAGGCCGGAATACATGAACTGATTTTGAGCAACTTTTTTACCAACTTTAAATTTGTAATGATCCACTACTCATTACAAATTGTTCAAATTTTTGTCATATTTTTAGGATTTGACAATAACCCTGGCTGGTTTATTCTTGAAGATGAAAGTGCAAACATTGGAAACATGGGAATACTGCGAAGGAATATGCCTCTGTTGGGAAACAAGGTGCCACTAATCATGGTCGAATCCAAATATACTGTGAGTTGATGAACTTGATGTGTATAAACCATGAATCATCACTAGGGCTTGATGTTTTCATTTTGAAGATTTTTTTGAACTGGTTCCCCACTTTGTGAAGATTTTGAGAGACGGGAAATTTTATGAGATTTCCTATGCATATATTTTTGTCGCCAAAATAATAGAGACCGTTTTTCCAAATAGTTCTTCCTTTTTCACAGCTAGCAAGGAATTGTAGCTGGTAACTTCTTTTAATCGCTCAAATAAATAAGAAAATTTCCAATTCAAAACTGCGAAAATCTGCAGCATCGTACTTATAACTCGGCCTAGTTTTAGATTAGATTGAAGTACTTCATGTTCCATGTATGTTACACATGCATACATACATACATACGGAAAAGAGAGATAGGAATATAAAGCCAGCAGTTTAAGGTTATGTTGCAAGCATAGAAAGAAAAATAAGAAAACCTAATACTATCATACAGATTACAAAAAACAGATATATTTTGGCGAAATGATCGTCAACGCCGGTAGATATGGCACTTAAGCCTAGTTTAAAGGTCGCATTTCTGCTGCGTCGGGTTGAAATAAACAACGATAGAATAGCTAAGTTTTCATTTAAATGCAACACAAATGCAACCTTTAAATCTGCTGCCGCATTATGGTCGAATTTAATTGGTTTCAATTCGACGCAGCAGAAATGCGACCTTTAAACTAGGCCTAAGACAGATATATTTACTACAATTATTTTTAGAGTTCTCAATTTCATACGTTGTCTCCATCACCTTTCTACAGTTGAGTTTATAGTTGTAGGTTAATTATTCTATCAATCTTGGTCATGAATCAATTCTCTGTTAGTGGTTGCTTGTGCTATTTTTAGCAATTCCTATCCTCAACAATGGACAGATAAGGCCATTAGTCCAACGTCGACTTCATGTGTTTATTTCGAAATTCAAGGTACCATGGTTTCTTTAGGCCGCATAAGTAACCATGTAGAGCCACTCATTTCCGTCCTGAAATTCCTCGGTTACTTTTCCTTGAACCGCTTGACGATTTTGATGAATTATGAAATCTTTGTCGAACGAAATCATGTCTCAAGGGTTTCTTTTTCTTCAGTTCAAGAGATTGCATAGCATTTATGACAATGTTTTCGACATCTTTTTCTGAAGAAATTTGAAAAATTGACAACAGCGTCATTATATACTGTGTTGTTTTGTACAGTGCTCTACACTACTCTACCATACTCTACTCTACTCTGCTCTGCTCTACTCTGTTCTACTCTTTGATTTGATTTGATTTTATTCCATTGTCTTTATTGTAGTGTAACTACTTTGTTTTATTACATTTATTTGCACCATTCTACATGTTACTTTATTGTGCAGTACAATGTAAGTTCGCACGTTATTATAGTGTAAACCCAGTTCCTATTTTTGTAAGAGTAAAAAGAACAAACATCCTTTGATAAGAGCTCAAACTGTGCAGATCTGCGCACCGTACTTCTCTGCAGATTCCTGCAGTAGCTCAAATTACAAAGTCCGGAGCACTATTCTAGGAAGTCGAATTACTTGGCTGTCAGCTTGTTTTTTGCGTCAATTTAGAAATGAGTCGTGGGTCATCATCATTTGCTGTTCAACTTCTACCGTTTGTCCTTCCGTTTAGCTTTGTAAAACACAATCACTCTTTCATTCGTAGATCCTGGTCTCTGTCTAACTCTCATCTCATTGTGGTTTCCTTTTCTCTCAATCCGTGAACGATTTCCGCCCCGCCCAGTTTATAACTATCCGTTGGTTTTGATAAAATCTTAACTAAATTCTTTAACTTAACTGTTTACGTGCCAAAATTTACGTGTTTTCAGACACAAATTTCCATGAAGCTATTTATCAAAGTGCAAGAAATTCTCTTCCGTATCTCTTCATATTTACCGACAATGGCTACTCGTAGACACCCAACTTTCGATAAACAACTTAATAATGGTATTTTATGATAAATTTGTATTCGGCTCTTTTAGCCTAATCAAATCATTTCTCCTTATTTAATTTCCATCTTGATCAATTCTTCAAAAGTTGAAATGTCACAAAATGCACGCGGCTAGCGGGCACCGCGTGATTAGAGACATTAACCAATCGCATGCCCTATTTCTATCTCAAGTGATCAGCGTTTCCCGACATTTTTATTTAGCCGTAATGGCCGCCTTGTTTGTTAGTGTTTCTTATTTTCCCGCCTTTTCTTTTGTTCTTACATTGCTTATTCAAAATGGTAGCCTGATGGCGTGCTTTTAGTTCGTTCGTGAAAAATACTTTTATGTAGTGCTGAACGTACATGTAATTGTGTTAAATTTCTTTTGGCTCCCTCATCATGACTGCGACACCAAAGCCTTTCCCGACATGCTATACTCCAATGAACGTCGGAAGATTAATTGTGTATTATTTCTGAAGTTTTTATTCTGTCTTTATTTATCGACATATTTATCAGAAATGTTGTCAAATTGTATTGGATCCGACGCAAGTAGCTAAGTGAATTTTTCACGGGAAACAAATAAATATTGCAATGTTCACTCTTTATAGTTACAAAAAGCAATTGCTATGAACCTTAAATTGATTGCAAGAATTAAAACTGGATAATCATTTCAACTTCTAAACATTTTTAATGCTTATCCAGATTCATAAATGCTGCACATAACGCTGAATTCTAAGGCCAAATTGGTGACTTCAAAAAATAGATGTGATGAATTTGAAAAGTCTATTCGGAGGTTGTAGCAGTAGTATTAATCGTTCATATTTTGATTTTTGATATGCTAGAATATTCCGTTTTTAACTTCCTCCTCACTTCGCTTGAATTTCAGATAGAACGAATTCTAGAAGTAACTCCGCACGGCTCAAGCAAGCCAGTTCTATGGATATTTAGCGGTAATGACCACGCAGGACTCATAACTTTGATAGAAATGAGCATGTCCTCTGTACCTCATGTGATCGAAAGCTTTATTGCTTGCGAAGCGAGGATTCTAGCTGCTGAAGTTGTGAAAGATGAACCGAACAAATTTGAAGACCCGTCGGAACAGAAGACGCTAATCTGGTGTGGAACTATGTCAGGCAGGTAAAGAGAATTCTTTGGGAAATTTTTTTGATGTCTTTTCTATGTTTGATTTATCTTCTTCCGCTTGCTATCAAATCAAACTTTTTTTCTATGTATGTATGGTTTTTTGTTTTTTTGTCGATTTCTTTTTCTGTTCAATTCGTTTTCTAGAAGTTTTTCTATCGTTGTCTTGTTTGTTCTCATTTCGTTTTCTTGCCTGATCAGTTTTCCCTCTAGAGATTTTTTGATCAATATGTTTTTTGGTTGCTTTCATTTCATTTCCTTCCCTCTTCATTCTTCCTCTAAATTTGTCGATCGATGTATTCTCGTTTTCGGTTTTTGTGTCGATATCCTTCCCTTCCTGTTCAATTCTTCCTCTATAAGTTTTTGACTGATGTACATTCTATCGATGTATCTTCCTTCTTTATATTTGTTTCGATTTCTTTGCTGTTCAATTCTTCCTAATAAAGTTTTCTTGTCTACCAGAATACAAATATTCAATGGTTCTTCAGAAGATGACCACGAAGAAATAGCCTCAACAAAGTTACGAGATTCTGTTCTTTGCTTCAAGTACGCACTCTTTTTGTATCAATTAAATTGATTTTTATGACAGTTCAGAAACAAAGAGAAATTTACCAAACCGCTTGCATACAAGATTTCGTGCGACATTTTATACATTTTGAGTCAGAATAGAGACATTCATTGCTTAGCTTGTATGGCAAGAGAACTTAAAGTCTATGTGATTTAAAAAATAATTTTGCATGTACCAAAACCCGCATCTAAACATTGTCACGCCAATTTGTAACATAATCAATCCAAGTGAATGATGTTTTAAATGTAATGCTATATATTTAATTCAGCTGGAAGCTGTGAGCGAGTTGTTTTGCCATCCTGCTTGGGATTATCTTGACAATCTATTCAGGGTAAACTTAAGTAATGAAACGTAATTGTAACGATAATGTGGAAAGTAAAGAATTGCAAATAAGCACTTAATTGTATCCAAGTTGCTTTTAAGGTTGGGGTTTCTATTTGAAAACTTAATGTCTATTAAAAGGTGAATTTGCTATTTCAAAGGAAGCTTACCTGTTTGGTGTGTTTAATTCGTTTATATTAAAAATTTCACCTCAGGCATGTTTATGGGAAAGTTTTCGCAGGCGTTGCAAATGGGACAATTGCATGTTTTAGAAGAAAAACAGGTATAAATATCAGGAAAATTTATTGCATCTTTTATCTGGGCATTTATTTCATATTGTTTAATTTGTTTTATTCTATTTTATTTTCATTTTATTCTATTTCATTCTATTTCAATTTACTGTATTCTATTTTCAATTTTCATTTCAATTTTATTTTTTGCTATTTTTTTTCATTTCTATTTAGTTCATGTCATTTTATTTCATTCTAATATTTATTCCATTATATTTCCTTTTATTTTTCATTTTTTTATTTTTATTCCTATTTGTTCTATTTTATTTACTTCCATCGTATTCTATTTCATTCTATTTTTTTGCCCTTTTATCTTGTTTTATTTTATTTTGTTTTATTTTATTTCATACCAATTTATTTTATTTTATTTTATTTTATTTTGTTTTATTTTATTTCATTCCAATTTATTTTGTTTGATTTGATTTTATCTGATTTGATTTGATTTTATATTATTTTCTTTTATTCTTTATTATTTTATTTCATACCAGTTTATTTTATTTTATTTTATTTTATTTGATTTTATTTATTTTTTTTTATTTTATTTTATTTTATTTTATTGTATTTTATTGCATTCTATTTCATTTTATCGTATTTTAAATCATTTTATTGTATTCTTATTTATTTTGTTTAATTTTATTTTATTTTATATTATTTCATTTTATTTTATTTTATTTTATTTATTTATTTTATTTTGTTTAATTAAATTTTATTTTATTTCATTTTATTTTATTTCATTTTATTTTATTTAATTTTATTTTATTTTATTTTATTTATTTTATTTTATTTTATTTTATTTTATTTTATTTTATTTTATTTTATTTTATTTTATTTTATTTTATTTTATTTTATTTTATTTCATCTTATTTATCTTATTTTCTTTTAATTGATTTCTTTGTCTTTATTACATTGTATTGTATCGTACACTTTTGTATTGTTTTTCTTTGTATTGATTTTTGTATTCTTTTGTAAAGTATCAAATTCAGTCTAGGTACTGTGATAATATTTTGATTTTACAATTTGCAGATAATTCATGGGACCTTGATAATCCTGTTATAGTCTGTTTGAGCAAATTGGCTGTTATGGATATGACTGAAGCTCGTGGTAAACTTTGGTGTGCGTCTGGGAATTTTATTTACATTTTAGACATCGAAACTCTTGGCACTGAGGTGAGTTTCCTCTCTTAAAGTAAATATCTGAGTTAATCAGTTGATATCATCGAGTTTATCATGATGTAAGGGACGTTAGACTTCTGTATAGGGATGCTCAAAATCTACCGAAACCCTTGATTTATACAAGTGCTAAATTCGTTTCTTTAAACCAGACTTTTGTTGAATCAACTGTTATCAACGCCTCGCCTTGTTAGTTTCGTCATCTGAGCTTTTTCATCTTTATCCTTAGAGTTGCAAAGCTTGTGGGGGAAAAATAGTTTTGGCTGCAAAGCCCCATGAAACATGAGTTTATGTCCCTGTATCGATGGAAAAATTCGTAACTTCGTACCTTCGGTGGAAAAGTTGAACTGATATGCGATCTGTCTCGCAGAATATCCATGTTATAATCTCCACAAAATAATCTGAAGAAGCCCCGTATACCGGGATATAATCTAGACGCACTGCTTTGTATTCTTGCCACTTTTGATTGTTCCTTTAATTTATAATTTACATACATTGTCGCAAGTATTCCTCAAGAATCTTGTAGGCAGCATGTTATTTTGATCTCTATTTTACTTGCTTCTAATATCCATAGGTTCAATAAAATGTTTAACCAGTCATTGCCTTCTTGCAGCACAAGATTGTAGTTGGTAACAGTAGCAGAATCGCTGTCAAACATCTTGTCAGTTATGGTTCAGGTGTTTGGGCCTCGCAATGGAAATCTCCAAAGCTGCATCTGTATCATAACGAGACGTTTGAATGCCTGCAGAGTTTGAGTGTAGCTACGCCATTGATAAGAATGAAAAATGGTAAGTTTATCGTTAAAATGCGCCGGCGAGTCTAACCTTTTACCTGGACCATACAGAGACACCTGCGGAACTCCAGAACAAGAACGTAAGACCGTGAACATTGATGCCAAGCAATGACAGAATAAAATCATTAGGGCAATTGCCTATCCGCCCCCCCCCCTCCCTGCTGTATGCACCACTGGCATCATAGAAAATAAAGGTTTGAAATCACAGTCTGTGGGCACTCGGAAGTTTTCACACCGACAACTTGCAATTTGCGTCACAGATAATGAAAGTACGAAACCACAGTCTGTGGAAAGTCGAGAGATTCCATTTCTGACAGTCAATAGACAGCATCAACTTTTTTTGATGGTATAAAATTCATTTGATAAAGTTGCGCTTTCTTAGACATTGAAGAATAATCTTGGGTGCGCCATTGCCATACTCTGCATTCTGGACAGCCTTAAAATCTAATCGTTATACGCTGACTACCTTCCCGTCATGTTCCCACTTTTGCCACGTGTAAGAGCAGCATCTTAGGTAAGCTGTTGATGCAAAATTGTGATTCTTCACAACCAGGTATTAGCTGGTGTATGGTTTGTGAATTTGGGCATAATCATTAGATACTGCTGCCATTTTAGCGCCTATTATTTCAAGATAATCTCCTCCTACTCTGAGAAAAAGCCCCTTGCAAATTGATTTTTTTAAACTATGGATTGTCACATGGTTGTCAGAAAAAATGTTTCAAATGAAATTAATTTTATCAAATTCATTTTTTATAAAACTCCATTTGTTTTTTTAGACATAGACACTCAAATCCAAGCAGTGAACATTGACAAGACATACGTCACCGCATTGTTAGCCCGCGGTGGCCTACTTTGGGTCGGCACTGACACTGGCATCGTCATAACATACCCGCTTCCACGTCTTGGTGGGGTGCCTCAAGTTTCAGGAAAACCCTGCGTTTCATTTCATGGCCATGAAGGGCCAGTCAGATGCTTCTATGCTTTCAGAGTGAAGCGGCGTATAAAGCACGGAACGGAGAATAGGCAAGGTAAATGTTTGTGAACCATTACTTTAACCAGCTAATATCCATCCCGCTTATTGGGCGGTTCGCAAAAGGTATTGATGCGATTTGGGAAAGTTTATAATGATCGAATTAATGATAAAACTAAAAAAAGTTAATGGCGCTTCCGTTAATATGCAATAAAGCATATTTTCCAACTTCATATTGGAAAAAAGCTACCTTAAATCTATTGACAATTACATTTCAAGACGTTTCATCAGACATGTTTCCTTCAATCAAACAAAATGGATTTGAAAGTTTTTGGATTTTTATTTTTAAAATTGTAATACAATAAAATTTAATACAATTTTAGAATTGTAAGTTTTTATCGTGGCTTCGGCAAAACAGATCTCATGATCTGAAGCGCCGCGGTGTAGAGAAAAATAGAGATGAATGAAAGTAAATGGTTTCCTAAATGAACGTTTCTACTGTAAACGTCTAATTTGATCAATTTCCCGATTCCAATCTTTTAGGGGATGATGCAATGGCACGCTCGTTATTTTACGTCGACCCGTTCGACCAAGCAGCCACCACTCTTAATATACCGACCGCATTCCCGGAGCTGGTGCCCGAACCAACACCGGAAAGTCCCGATGATTCTACCGAACCGTTTTACTACGCATTGGAGCCCGACGAGGTATCGGGTACTACTGCAAAACAGGGAGCAGCGTATGAAATGTGGCTTAAATCATTTGGTGAAAATGTCAAAAAAGTCGACCCGATGTTTTCTCCCGATGTATTCGAGCTTCGCAATCGACAAGGGAGCTATAACAGTGACGAATCAATGGATTCCGATACCGAATTTTCGTTCATAGAAGACAAGGCTAAAAAAAATTCTCGAAAAGCTTCGAAAGCTGCAGCGAGCTTTTCGGTCAATATTCGGGACTCTGGTGTCGATGGGTTACCCCAAGGGACTGTTAGAGCTAATAATTTGCCTGGTGGAATGTCTCCGATTTCCGAAACGGCATTTGCCGATATGTTAGGCAGTTTTAAAGGTTTTGATGATGAAAATGGTCCAAGCGAAGCAAAAGATGATCATACTGGATCATCTATGACAGATGCTGGATTTGTTATGTTAGGGAAAACCAACTCTGGTTATGAAGAACCTATCCCGCCACCGGAATTGATTGTTACTACACCCTACGCGACGGTGAACAAAGATAAGAATATGCACGGTAATGGGACCCTAAAAGAGACAGCATCGGCTGTAATGGAGGTCGACATGAGCCAATCAGAAGAGGATAATGATGCAGTAGTTGGGTCACCGAAGCCAAGCAACGAAGTTCTAGAGAAGTACAAGACGGAACCATTGCCAGGTTTGCCAGCAAAAACCTTGTACGAAAAATCAAAGGAGTGGGACAAGAACCTTGGGGGGAAATACGAGAATTTTAAAAGTTCTCTGCCAGATAGTGATGATATTAGTCAAAATACTGAAGTAAGGAACGTGAATGCTGATGTTAAGGTGCGCGATCAAACGACTGCGAGCGCTGATGGTGATTCAACCTGTAACGTTATTTATGATGAAGTTTTTGATGAGAATGAAGTGGTGGAAGGTCTAGAAAAAACAGATTCGACTGATTTTAAAGCTGAGGTTTGTTTGTATTTTGATTCATTTATTTATTTCTTCATCGATTCAACCTTTTATTCGTTTTCTTCTTTTTTGCCCATTTATTTACTCATTAATTAATTAATTAATCATTACTTAATCAATGAATCACTATTGAATTTATTAAGTAATAAATTGTTTCATTCATTCATCCATGAACTCATTAATTACTTCTTTCATTTATTGATTCATAAATTAATACTATCTATTGAACCATTCTTTAACACATGTTTTCTCTGATACCTTCATACACCGATCATTTCTTCATTTATCGCTGCATTTATACATTAATTCATACATCTCCTTGTTGGTTTATTTGACATTTATGTGCTTAAGTTTCTTTTAACTCAAAGCAACCTTATAATGTTCTTTCGTTGAAAATAATGCTTAACTGGCATCGATCAGGTACTTAAAATGGAATCATCAACCTAGTATGTGTTGTATGGAATTGATTCCCGTTGAAAATCTTTTTGTAATAGAATCATCAATATAAAATTCCCTGCAACTCAATTCCACTGACATATACTTGATACATGTAAAAGGGTCGACATCATGTATTATTCTGGGCGCAAACACATTCTATTAATTTTTTTTTTATCTTTAAAGGCGACTCGAGAGGAAGACGCAAATATAGTGGTAAAGGATGATGGAGAGGTGCAGGATGCTAGGCAAGAGATAGAAGGGGGCAACGTCACTGCACCAATATCGAAAGACTCCATCCCTGTTCTTGATGTTGGAAATGTCGATGAACCGGAACTAGACTTCGGAGAAAACGAATTAAAATCTGGGACAATTGATGGCAGGGACTTGAAAAGCCCAGTCTTTATTAAAGTAACCAATCCGGAGACGCTGGCAAGCATCGAGGGGGCGATTGAAGTCGATCCCCATCCTGTTATTGGCAGAAACACTCGATTTAAGTCATTCTCAGGGACTGCGGGGTCTAGAAGTGACCCACGGAGAGGTAGGAGTGAGTCCATGCCTTCAGATGTCTCTGCTCCATCCCAAGGCCTTCCTTGGTCTTCTAAAGCTGGAAGACAAACCGAGGATGCAGAGGCTGATCATCATGAAACAACTGAAACTGTGCAGAGAAACATGCCAGGGAAACTTGATACGTCTCCTGCAAAAAAATTAGAACACAGAGAATCGATTTACACGCCACTTTTGAAAGCAGAGCGGGAATCGACAGCAAGTAGCCTCTCGGGCGTCGGGGCTTTTAGCTTCGATAATGAAATGGCACTGAGCACGTCGCTTGCCAGAGAGAAAATCACAAGACAGAGCAAACAAGGACTGTATGCCTCTCTGATTTCCGTAGCGAATAGGGACAATGAAGGTCGACAGGATTTATTACTGCAACCAATGTACGTAGTGAGTGTTGGCTCGGGTTATCTTGATTTAAGAAGAAAGCAAAAGACGGGTGGTGGATTGGAGTTTTTCATGAAATTGACAGCCAGCGAACCTTCACCAAAATTATTGATCTGGAAAATAACGGCATGATGTTTTTCTATTTAGAATATAGAGTAATAGTTGTTTTTATTAATGGTTTTAAATGATTTAAGAGTCGACTGACATTTTACTGGGTCGTTAGTTTATATTTTCGTGGAATGGTAAAGATTGCAGTTGGGAATTTTGATTCAGTTCGTGGCTAGTTAGACTCTAACCCCTCTCCTTTTAGGGGTGCCCATGTTATAAAATGGGATTTTATATTCTTCGCTGATGCAACAGGCAGTACAATCAGGTAGTTTTCATGTTTATTTGAAAAGCAGAAATCAAGTAAAATGAAAATGTTCCGAACAGATGAGCCGAATTAAGGGTACTAAATTGCCAAACTATAATGCTGGTGAACTAGGTCCAAATGAAAGACACGACAAAATTCCGTTCATCCAAGTGGGTGAATTGTCAAAAAATAAGGATTAGAAGAAATGGGCAGATTAAAAAGAACATGTTTAAGGGAATACTAACAATTCATTGGTTTGTAACACTCTCCATAGAGCTTGAAATCATGTTAATCATATGATAATGATGAAAATATATGACTTTGCCAACTGGTACACAGGATTACTTTTACTAGCAATCTCCGATTATACAGAAGTTATCTGATATCACACAGATTTTAGTTTCAGATTACACAGATTTAATATAAGATTATCCCAGATTTTTTAAAGAATATTTTGCTTTGTTCTTGATTCTGGTATACTGTAGGTTTTTGTATTTTTGTCTAGATATTTAATCTAATGCTGCCAATTTCGTCTTTCTAAAATAGAGCTATCTTTCAACTAGATTGTACATTTATAGTCAATTTCTTTATTCATCAACTCCAAACCCCATCAAGTGCCACATTTTTTCTTGACATCTCTTCAATGATCACATTCGGCTAAAATGCTATGTTCTGAGCGAACAACCCGATTTCCGCAATATCTGTCCTCTTCAAACAAGCCCAGCATTAAACAATAAGTTTATCTTATCCACGTTTTTCACTGATGTCTCTATCCTTAATTTGAATTTAAATAATTTCCCTATAAAATAAGGTTATAACCTTAAGTACTTAGCCAACTATAGTCCACTTCTAGAATAGCCAAACCATAGTTTTTGGCCGAAAATTTGTCGATTTGAAAATCAGTCAATTTCGGAATAAAAGGGAAGCCTAAAAACCTTAATTTTTGCCCAAAATCGGTCGATTTGAAAACCAATAAAATTTACAAAAAATGCAAGGCTATTTTTAACCTTACTTTCTGCCCTAAAATTGGTCGATATGAAAACCAATCAAATTTGGAAAAAAAGGACAACAATTAGCCCTACTTTTGGGCCATGTATTGGTCAATTTGTAAATTGGTCAGAATCAAGGTAGAATATTGATGATGTTAATACGGAGAAAATTAAACCAGAGAGTCTTGTATTTCTAAATTCTATAAAATAAAGTAATACGGAAAGAAAGTCTCAAAATATCTATTGATCAAAATTTTAGCAATCAATTTCTACTGTATAAAATATATTGATAAATAAAAGGTTGCAATTACATTAGACTACTTTTAAAGCATATTCCTTATAGGGTAAAAAGTAAAATCATTTAAACTTGTCAAAATCGTAATATAGAATATAAGAATATAGAAAATAATTTTTTTAGACTTTTTACACAAGCTCTGACACTGGTGAAAAGAACTGCATTGACCGGGAAAATGATGTATCGAATAAATCTTTATTTAAAGACAAAAAAAATTCTTGGCCATGGTTGTGGTGAACAAAGAACATGCTATTAGCGATAATTTTCAGGGTAGATAGTAGAAAGGAGCATGCAAGCTTTAAGCCCAAAGTATTAACTTGAATATCCTAGTGCCAGTCAAAAGAGATAGGTGATTCAGGGAGGGTATAGCTGAAATAATAAGGGTAATGAGTGCTAAATTCTTAAGGTGGCTTTGCTTGGATATCGCCATAAAGTGATTGCTTCATAAGGTAAACATGCCCCTAAATACGGTAAATTTTGCTTTATGAGGTGTAGGTTTACCAATAGCTTTGCTTAAATCTAATGACAATGGGCTTGGCTGTTAATGTGACTAGAAAAACTGACTCAAGTTAGCACATCTGATTTTGTTTTATAATGCAAAGTATGAAATATATCATTATTTATCTCAAATAAGGAGATGTCTTGTCGGAATTTCATCAACAGTCCGTCAGCAGTTTCAAACTGTGTAAGAGCTTCATCAGAAAAATATAAATATAAGTTATCGATTGATCGATCGAAAATCTGCTGATGTAAAAAAGAAGATTAACTTTTTATAAAAGTAGTTGAAATGAGAACGGCTGCTTAGGGGTGCATGGTCTATAAAGGGATATGACTATGAAGGCAACACGCCACCATTGGGAGAGGCTGCTTCTAAACAACAGGTCTATCTAGGGACACCTGCAGTTCTCCAGGATGGTGTGGGGGATATTAGGAAAATTAATAGGAATAACTGCCAGCCTACTGCAGGGGCTCCATGGCCAATCAGGATGACATCAAACTATTGATCTTTTAGAACTAAATTGTAGGTTGGAAAAGAAACGAAAGCCTCCCATTTGTGATAGTGAAGATTCCCACGATTCAATTAATTTGTGGTCAACTTTGTGGCCAAATGGGTCTTTCCAGGCAGAGCAAAACCCGGTGTTACAAGGCAAGGATTGTACTGTTCTCCAAAGAAATCATGAGGCAGTCCCTAATAGCAAATATAGGCTGTATGAGAATCATTCCGAAATTTCATAAAAATTACCCATTTCTCGACAGGATGGGTATGTTAGTAATGAAAGCAGTGTCATAGCTGTTTAAAGCAAGAGAGAGGGGTCGACTGGATGGATGTTAACTAAACTTTCTTCTCCTTCCTTTCCGCAATCTGATTTACCTCAACATGGCCAGCTTCTCATTTCCCCTTTGCTAACGGGATATAAAAAACATCTTAAAAGTAATCAAGTTACCTAATTTGTTTTTAGCTAGTTCTATAAATCTCCAAAAGTTTGTACTCGTCTTCAAAACCGATTCATGTCATATTCGGCTGTACGTCTTTTGAAAATGTTATCTTCGTAATAAATGGACATATACAAACGATTTGTGTTGTGTCAGGTTTTGTACGCATCTGAATGTCGGCCAGCATGGTGGATGTGACTCACGTCCCCAACAGAATACCACAGAAGTCGGATCCATTTAGAATCATTACCGGATAGTTGGACTTGTTCTCGATGTGAACTGAAACGTACTGACCAGCCTGCATGTAAAGGAAAAGGCAGAGTTAAGGAAAGTGTTTTTATATCAATGAACAATTTAATAACAACGAGAGACAGGTACAAGACTATACCATAGGGAAAATAAGATTATTTCAACCCTGTGGCTTTGACAAGTAACAAATTGTATTGACATAAAAAAAATGGAGAAACCAAAATATTACCGCGTAGACTAATAGTGACAAAAAGAAATAAAATGTTAAAAAATGGTGTACAAAAGTTGGAGGAAGAGTGCAACTTTCATTGCAATGATTTAAAAAATTTTTTTGATGATTCCACAATAAAAAATACGGCATGGGGCGTGGACTAGTTGCGATATTGCAATTTCTATTTTCTTTAAGTTTCTTTGTTATGGTAGCTGTTGAATGTACACAAATATATTTTGATGTATATGTAGCCAATGCCAAATAGATTTAAAGTATTCAGCATTGCTCTGACGAAGGCATAGCCGAAACTAGAAAAAACAGTCTGATGTGGTGGGAACTGCGTAAAACCACACCGGAGTTTCACGATTATTTCTAAGCACCTGTGTGGCGCAGTTGATTGGTCGTTCGAGACTAAAAATTTACAATTGGGTAGCATCCTTATGGTTAGTATTTAACTCCATGTCAGCCATTGCCTAATTGATGTAGAAGAATGTAGAATAGTGATAAAGATATATCAATATAAAGTTGTGGTATTGTAACTTCGATTGCTTCAACAGACTACACCATTTGCCACACACTATACATAAAAGGATGGTATCACGGCAGAAGATGTCATGCAAGAAAACTTGAATATCTATAATACAATTATTGACGAAAAAACGGAAAAGAGAAGGAAAAAACATTCCGTACCATGAGTAGAAGTATGCCTTGAGCGTGAACAGAGAATATTCGACTGTTGCTTGATAGACCAGCTGTGCTTGCCAAATTGCTAAAAGACACAAAGTTAAATGCATCAACATTTGTTAATCTTCAAACAAATAAAACGGATGAAAAACCCTCCATGACGCTATCTAAATATGTCTTTTTTGCGTGCAACTTTAAAGCTTAGCAGCACGAAACAGGCATCTATTTGACTGCATAATTCAAAGTATTGCAAATGGATACTCACGCATTTTCATCGCATTTTCCATTGATGCAAATCATTACTGTTATGAAATCCTTCCTCAGCAAATTTGTTTCTCTTGTTGATCTCGCCACGTGTAGGGACACTTGGAACTGGTACACAGCTGTGTGCGGGACAGTGTATCGTCCATTTAATAGGTTCATTCGATTGCCACGAACAAATGTACCATGCTTCTTGGCCTAAGACAAAAAAACAATGTATTAATTAATACAACCAAAAGCAGATTAAACCTTCAAAGAAAAACTACCTTTTCGTAAAAATCACGTCAAATAAACGTTTGTTGTTCCTTCAATAGAAAAATTAATTTTTACTGAAAGAGATATCATAAAATAAATGAAATAATATCTTCTAAAATGGTGAAAACGATGTATAAATCAGTTTGTTTACGCCGTTAACAGAATTGTAAACAGTGTCACGATGATTTACCTCAAAAAGTCTGAGTTCTTGCATACTCTTTCTTGGTATTTCTGTCTTCTTTGCCAGTTCTATATGAAATCCCGAAAGAACATCCGGCACACCAGATGCAAGAAGACCATAAGATTGGCCTGCATATCTTTGGGTTCGTCTGTTTGCAGTTTCTAAATCGACGAGATGTATGATAGTTAAGGAGTATGGCTAACGTTGGAAAGCAACAAGACGAAGATATTTTTATGGCTGCTGAAAACAGTATGATAAAGCTTATGTTATTCAACAAATACGCATGCAACTAAATTTAGTACAACACAATCCAGTGTGATGTAATAAAAAAACAAAGTCGATGCTATACAATAATAGAAAATGCAATGTAATCTAATACAGTGTCCTATAATGAACTTATGCTGCAATGTAACAAAATAGAATAGAATAGAATAGAATAGTATAGAATAGAATAGAATAGAATAGAATAGAATAGAATAGAATAGAATAGAATAGAATAGAATAGAATAGAATAGAAGAGAATAGAATATATTAGAATAGAATATAATAGACCGAAAATAGAAGAGAAAAGTAGAAAAGATAGAGAAGAAGAGAAGAGAAGAGAAGAGAGAGAAGATGAAAAAAAAGAAGAAAAGAAGAGAAGAGAATAATATAGAATAAACTTGAATAAATTCGAAAGGAATAGAATAGTTGCAAAGAAAAAGAACACAATAAAAACAAGAGGAAAAACAAATACAAAATTGCAATTCAATAAAGTTCATCGGATCGCAACGTAGAACAGCCAATGCAATGCTAACCTCGCACGAGTGATCGAAATCTTGCCATCATCGAGGCTTCTGTTATTTGTGCTCCTGGCGGTCCTGGTGGTCCTGGGGGTCCGGGAGGTCCAGGAAGCCCAACAACAGGGGACTGTGGAAGAAAACAAACGATCAAAAATCTTATGATGAAGGGGGCAGACGTTTAAAATATTGATATTGTGTTTCAAAATAAAGAAAAATATCATTCAGGCATTCACACAGGCAAAAAAGGGAAAGAATAGAAATACTTGTCTCACCGAGTTATTTACAAAAAAGTACAGATGCAAAAGTATTTACATAGATATATGAAAAGCTGAATGGGTAAAGGGGAGCAGCAAATGGTTCAAAACATTGTCTGATAACTGTATGAATAAACGAATGAATAAATGAATGAATGAATGATTTAACTAATGCATGAAAAAAAAGGAATATTAAATGAATGAAAGAAAAAAATGAACTGCTAAACTAATTATAAGTGAAGAATTGTTTGGTAGAAAAAAATTGAAGGTGGAACTAACAAGTGAATCGGCAAAGCAAAGCCGGGAAGAAAGGATGAAATGGATTGCCTGGATGTTATCAAACCTCTGCAATAGATTTGTTTTTAAAGAAACTTACAAATCTTTGTCCCTTAAACTTATTTCTTCGTCTTGAATGGCCAGTCGATCTTGGCACAGTTTTCTCTTGGTTTTGAATAAAAGCAAGCCATGTTTGATATGGACTAACAGTTGGTGATGGGTTGCCATTATTCTAAGAAATAAAGTAAGCAAACGATGAGGGAAAATCGAAAACCAGTTGCAAAACGAAGAGCTATGTGGAGGAGGAATAGTGCACGTGATACAGTTATGTTCATGTATTTTCGTGTAACAAGTTTTACAAGATCATCGTTGATTGGTCGATTCATGTCTTGAGGGAATGCAAGCATACAATTGGCCAGAAGAGCTTGGGTTGGTGTTCTCCTTATTGTCTAAGAGACAAAGATCACTTTTGTAGCCCAACTTCGGCAAATATTTGGTTTTGAACAAATATTTCCTATTGTTATGCAAATCAGATAATTCGAATTGAGCCAATCATAATAGTCCTTGTAAAACTTCTGCAAGACCCAAGATTTGTGGCACATAAAGAGTGATTGCTTTTGAGTGGAGATGTGATAATTTACCAGGCCTTCTAATAAACTGGAATATTACCATTTGCTGATAACAATCACATTATAATCATCATTAAAAAAACCTCATTTCAAGGGCTTCAACAGTCTTCCATGAGGTGCAAACTTAAGTATAAAGTGTTCCATTTATCTGCAATTTGCTACAAACCACAAAGTAAGAGGCGGACTGTTAACTCGTCAAACTATAACCATAAATTTCCGAGAGGGTATCTGTAACTACAGTCGAGAGTGGGTCATAAAACAATGATTCCTAGCGAAGTATTGATGCTTCATTTAAAAAATCCCACTGCAGTTGTCCTCAAAACGAGGCGAAAGCCAGGCTTTAAAACGAGGTGGCGACTAGTCGTCACAACTATTCTTGAAGGCTATTCTTGAAAACAAGGAAGAAGGCTAGTCATGAAAACGAGGCGAAAGCAAGTGTTGGAAATGAGGTTGGAACTAATTCATCATTCATAAAGCTTATACACTGCTAATTGGTTTAAATTCATTAGCAGGGATCAAGTTAGGCCGAAATTTAAGATAATAAATGTTTTAATTAGTTGTACCTCAAAAGAGGCCTAAAGATAGATTCGGAGATATGATTTGTGCAGGATTTCCGAATTAAGCTAGCCCTTGACATGTGCCAATTACAACTGAAAAAAGTCGATTATACGAACGAGATATGCAGAGTAGCGAGGGCCAAGAAACAAAGGAAATGACCGGGAGGGCAGAATTTAGAATTTGAAGAATTCATCTACACTTGAAAGAGTCTTCGAAAATTCGAACTAATTATGTAAGATTAAAAGTTTTATTAGTTTAGCACTGACAGAATTAGGTTACATTTCTACTGATCGACGTCATGGTTCAGGAGGATGGCTGTAATCAAATACACCACGTATCACGCAGGGTCAAAGCAAAAAAATTCGATTTAAAGAGAGTTGGAAACAACCCAATCGGTTTTGCAACAAACCAATCAACAACGAAGGAGAGTTTGTTTCAATTATGGATCTCATTTGTCGACCATGATGCCTATCTCTTATCAAAGCTTTTAGGATAAGAGCAATGAGTCATTTATCGATGATCTTCTCATCGATGAACTATTGAAGGGATAAGCCTAATTCTATGGATATCAGTTGCAACTGTGTTAAGTTATCCCATGCACAGTTAATAAAGAAACCATGCAGCGCATCGAAAGTCATAAAAGATCAGAAAACGTAAACCAAAAGGCATAAAAATTGATGACAACGACGAGTTTGTCTAATCACAAAAAATTTAGAGGTTCCAAATAAAACTCAAATGATTCAGGTTGATTAGATGGAAATTGATCAAAGTGGGAGGGGGTTGAAGATATTTCCTGCAAAGTGAAGGGAGCCAAAATTATTATAACTATAATCAGCTATAGCCAAGGAAGAAGAAAAATATGAAATATTTGTCAAATATCCTTCATTCGCAGGTGGTATGAATCAGTGATCGGCACCTTTCAGGATATAAATATAAATATGCTATGAATTATCCGATAATTTTATCACTTTTAATTAACAATTAATCAACTTTAGATATGACGTCTTGCAATATCATAATGCACAACGACAATAAATCTCTGCTTGAAAGATGTACAAAGAAAGGCCTTCCTGAGTAAAATTGGTTTTCGAGCTAACTGGGTTAAACCTAATAAAGAGCATCACATCAGATCAAAAGGGACTACTCTTTAATGGCTTAATGAACTGTAAAAATGGATGAATATGAATATGATCTATTGGAGTTTAGCTTTATTGCATTGTCAAATTGGTAGATAACGGGTTATTATTATGGTCTACTTGACCGTAATGTAGTTAAATACTCTTTCCTTCTTTTTATGGTTTTATTTAGTGACAAAAGAATTGGAAAACTATCGATGTTTTATTAAAAAGACGGGAATTCCAAATCCAAAAAACACGGCTACGATGGTGAAAAACATTGCTGAAAGCAATATTTAAAATAAAATGCCACACCCAAACCACACCCTGATTGTTCTTTGAGGGAATGGTGAAAGTTTATCTTTATGCGACGGGCAGTTTTACTGATGTTCTGAACTTTGGAGGATTTAATGGATCAAACACGGAAGAAAAATAAAGGTTCACGAAAAGAGGGAGATAGCAACAAAAATTTGCCAACTAGGGTGACAATTAGGCAAGGGAACTTAAGACAGGGCCCTCTCTGGCTGTAGTCTTTAAGGGAGGATTTTCAGAACGAGTGTGCCGACAAAATAGGCGCGCCTTGTTTTAGATGATAACATAATTAGATTCCTGGTATCCTCTACATGGAAAAACTCTCTATTTTGCAAAAAGCACCTATTCCATGGGTGGGTACCACGCATTTTTTTCACCCATCTCCCCCTTTCTGCTGCGCTAGCCAATCTCCTTCACGAAGCAAGCGTCTCTTATATGACAAGCATCCTCGATAGAGTGGCATTTCAATAGAACCATCTTTGCTTTCATGCAAATAAGCCCGCACAGATTCTTGCGAAACGTAAATATTATGCGTTAAGCTTATTCAATACACTTATCTTGGTATCAGACACTTAATTAATATTCATAAGAGATGTCCAATCATAGGCCATGGTTTTCAATCCATTTTATCAGCATAAACTGAATGATAATCGTTCGGATTATTTCTTGCAACTGGTTATATCTTATATTTAGGGAATAGCCAGGGGTATAGTGGGAAAGAAGGCAAAAGTGACAAATGGAGCTTGTTAAAAGTTTTTGGTTAGGTTTGTTGAATTAAGCCTATTAAACCTTGATAAGACGAAATTTGGGAATGACAGTCTGGACAATTGGTTGGTTCTGATCAACAGCAAAAAGAAACGTGACAAGGAGTTGTGCCAGCTACTTATGTATTGCACGTGTATTGCACAATACAATACAATGAAATACAATACAATACAATACAATAAAATACAATACAATACAGTGCAATACAATACAATACAACAAAAAACAATACAGTACAATTGAATTTAATGCAATGCAATACAATACAATACAATACAATACAATTCAATACAATGCAATACAATGCAATACAATGCAATGCAATACAATGAAAGTTAATGCAATGCAATAAAATACTATACAAAACAATACAATAAAATACCATACAATGCAATATAATATGAAGAATTCAATACAATACAATACAATACGAAACGATACAATACAATACAATAAGTTATAATAGAATGTAAAAGAATACAACAAAAAGATAAGATAATAGAATGCAAAATACTTTATGCAATGCAATGCAATGCAGTAGAAGTCACACTTAGATAGAAATGAGATACAATTACCGCATCCTAACAAAAATTATGCAGGGGAATACTAAAGAAGACAGACAGTCCGCGCCAAACAGGTTTTTGCTTTGTACCAGCATTGTGCCCGGGGGAAACAAATGTGCTCAAATGTAGCATAATGCATCAACGTTGTTTATGCCAAAAGTCACCAAAATATAAGGCACTTATTGTTAGGAAAAAAGGTGAAGTTTGAGCCAACAGGCTACTGCAGATCAGGTCTGTAAATTGCAAGCATTGAGCTGGATGAGTAACATTCCCTATACAAAGAACCTTCAAAAGGTCAATTTAGCTCTCCTCAATTTCAGCCCTGAAACAGGCCCTGGTGCATTTGTAATTTGTACCAAAGCAATATTTCATCATAGATCAAACACTGAAGTTTTAATTTAGTGGCGTGTTGACAAGCCTACTTGATAATTTACTGTACAAAAGGTCTCACAAAATGAACAAAGTTAATTATGCAATAATATAACCTCATTTCCTAATACAATCAAAGGTACACAAAAGTAATTTACAAGATGCAAGTAACAATAATATGGTTGAAGCAATAGATGGAAGTGAAACGGTGGACGATTAATTGAACATGTGAAAGACCCGTCTGAGCCTGTGATTCCCCGTCTTCAAAGTTTGTTTTCTGCGTTCGTTTCTCGCATATTTGCCTTCTGCAATATCTTCACTACTATGCAAACAACACTTTAAATGAATGTATATAAATATATATACACATCTAATTAAAGGAATATAATGCATTTAAAAGTCTTTATTAATCCATATGAGCCCCATTGAAGCGATTTAATATACAGCGATTCACATACCTTTCCTGATCTAGACGGTTTGTAGCTTGGATCGGCCGGTGCTTGCGGCATTGGCTTACTTTGGAAAGCAGCGACCGAGTTCAACGCGATGGTAGCGATTAAAAGCAAAGTGTTTGCCCACGAACGCATCGTTATTGCCTTGTTTACCAATGCAATGATAAGATCAATAGATAGCCAGAGATCGCTTAGCTTCTCCCTCTCAACTATGTGTTAATTTACGTTGATTATGCGGTAGAGAGAACTAAGCCCTTCCATAATCTCATCATTTGCACATGCGCTCTGTCAACTGGCACATGTCATAGTACTACTGCATAGTAAAGTCAGCAGAGAAATTCATTTATTATTAGGGAAAACGTAACAAAAAATACTATATTATGATAAGCTCTGGATTTGGGGATCCTACTTGACGACTTGTGATAAAATTGAATGTTAAGTATCTGTTGTAGGTTAATACTTTTAAAAAATATGCAATATTGTTATAAGCATGACTTTTAGTTGAATTCTAGTTTGAATTGCTGATTATATCGAGTATAGCATTTTGTAAGAATGAACTGTTCTGTAGAGAAGGCAGGATTCGGATACAAAATTAACTTGAGAACTTGTCTTTACCAAACTGGTGATACAATACAATGTAGTTATACCAGTCATAACACTAAATTTATTAGAATCTTCTGCAGAAGCGATACGCTGTAAGACATGTAATAATCTTGTATGATACTTTCGAAGATAAGAGCTAGTGAATTGCTGGGACAATATATTATTTTATAAAAGCGGAAACTACGCCCTGTAAACGTTGCAGACCCATCCTAAATTTCACAGACTTTCATAGTAAGCCGAAGAATCAAGTGTTTGTTCTGTTCGATTGATTTTAGATTGAAATTGCACGTTGGATTGATTTTATCGAGATTCATTTGGTTTTCAATGCAGCAGAATAACTTGAGAAGAGAGCAGTTAATGAAGTAACAAAATATGAATGAAATCACCTATATAAACCTGTTTCTCATCTACAAGATTTCTATTTGGCGACACCGTAATTCTGAGCTACCTTTAATTTACAGTTTGGATGGGGAGTTGCCTATCTAACCCGTATATTGCTTTAACTATGAAAACAAACTGCCTATTCTTCCCTTTTAACAAGAAAGATGGATCTCTTCGCAAGTTTTTGTCGTGTTAAAGAGGCCTTGTCTGAATTTATGCTGTTGTGGGTGTCACTGAGAAAGTAAAAGAAGGAAAATGTGTTTCTATGACACCCTTAAGCTCTACCCTTAAGCCTAGCATCATCTCAAAGATATCCTTTTTGGCCTTAAGATGACCGAGGTGAATACAACGCCTAAAAATTCTTTCCTAGCGAGACATTCTTCTCCGTTTCTTTTTCTAACTCACAAAACCAGCCTCGCTGGTCGTGGTCATCGCAATTATATTAGTAATGCAGGCAATGAGAATCCAAGAACTGGAATCCGAGAAATGTTTTAATTAATATTACACAATTAATTCTCCAGTCAAATTTGGCTTGAAATTGTTGACCAGTTGACCATTATTAATATATTTGTCTATACAGTGGAAGAAAATCTTTGTTTGCCAACCCAGGCAGGGGTTTGCTTGACAGCTCATAGGATCACATTGGCCCGGAACATTGAGACCAGCGCAAACAGGACTTCTCCTGGGCATTCTTTGCAAACCTATGAAGGCTAGGCAAATGGAATGATTGAAATGCTTGCGGAGGATAGTTCTACTGTGATCTTGCACGCGGAACCAGCGAATATGGTAGACCAGTGTCTTAAGCACACGTCCACATCTGCTAACTAAACAATCTAATGGCGGGTTTATTTCAGGCTTATTTAAAAAAGGGGGGTTGAATGCGCAAAGGTAAGCAAAGGTAAGCAAAGGGCATGACTTGAAAATAACAGAATAAATGTTTCCAAACGAAATGCCGAAATATATAGTATTTAATTCAATATTCCAAGATTCAATTACCATTTACTATTCTATATCATCTTTTCTTCCGCCTTATTGCATTGTTCCTATTGTTTAGAGTTTAATCAAAGTATTTTGCTTGTCCGATACACTTATGACATCATTGGACAACAGCCGAAAAGGTAATGGAAAGAACAGTTGTTGATCAAACCCCGCATGACAAATAGAAATAGCGCGTGTGATTGCCTACTTGTCTTCATAAAAACTAAAACCCTGGCCTGTGTAGAGAGAGACCAGTTACTTAGTTTCTTGCATTGAGATTTCAAGATCCAGGAGAGTAGTTTGAAAAAGCGAGTGTAACTAGTGATCTTGTCTTCGATGAGCTTCATCATAAGGGGTGCATAACTGACCTCTTACTCTACGTTCTTGGCAATTGTGAAAATAACAGTATTAGGCATTTTAGTCGGCATAATCCACGCTCTTAACATTAAACAATTGGTTAGAGCAGTTTATGCAACTGACCTGACCTCTCTTTTGCAAAGTTGTGCCAAATTCAAAGGGATTTCTCAAGGTTAAAATGTATGAGGATTTTCTTCTTTTTGGATTTTGCGTATTAGCAAATGTCCCATTGAGAAGTATATTACAATGTCAATCAAGCTCGTCTGAAGGAATATTCGCAGCTTAGTTTTGTACCGTGTCACAAGAAGCGCTTCTAAGGATGGGATAGGGGGGGGGGGTTGACAAGGGTGTTTAATCCCCAGCGCAGCCTGAGATATCCTCATGATCTAGCAGAGCAAAGTTGGCCAAGTGGGAAAGACATTTCTCACTTTCATTTTTTCTTTTTTGAAAATAATACTTATGAACTGAGACTGTAACAAATATAAGTTCAAATAACAATTCATGATTGGTAAAATTGGAAGTGTAATGGTTAAGGATTCAGTGATCTAAACGTCTCCGGTTCGAATCCTCCCCTCTCCCATTTAGAATGATGGCACCCTCGAGAAATGTGCTAACAAAAGATTGTTACCTGGTTCGCTGTTAATGCGTGCCATCTGCGACGGATGCAATTACGCATAGCGACCGAGGAAACTGTTAAGTCAGGAATAATTGCTTCGAAATGGAGAAGTTGTATCACTATTACTATATGAGAGTAGCCTCTGGCTAGAAGCAGACTATGAACCGCTATTTTTAAAGTGTTAGAATAAGGAGCCCTAAATAACTAAATGTTTGCTTTTCCAACAGAAAGCTATGTTATGGTCCTGTAGATCTGTTTGAAGTCTTGTTTTGAAACAATCTAATATCATTAGTTAACGAATATCTGGCGAGGCTTCATTCCATGTTGCATGAGCTGGATGCTGAAGGTCCTTCTTTCCAGGGGGGGGGGGGCGCTACAGTCATAAAACATAATGTACCCAGGGCCGCCGAGAGGCTGTCTTGGTCCTTCGGCAATGCCCTGGTTGGGCCCTACAGCCGTATATAAAATTTATTGGGACCACACCCTTTTCAAATGGAAAACACCCATTATTCCAAAGGTTTATGCACATTAAAGAATGTGTTTGAAATACCTAAAAACTTCATTAAAAGCGTTAATTCTGAAGGTAAGCGATTAAAATACCCTTTTTGACCACACCCTTTGAGATGTTAAAAGTGGACTTAAAGTGTTTAAATGTGCTCCTTCCATTCTGGTTGGTCTTTTCTGGTGAGCCAAGCAATATTAAAATTTAAAATGAAAGCGAATTGATTCTGAGCACTTTTATTTCAAATAGTTAATGGAAATAAACTTTTCAGTTCTTGTTAACAGTTCATTTATCAGACTCATGCCTCGTTCCGACTAAAAGCTAAATTGAAAGACTAGATATTTATAGGGGCCCTAAAATATAATTTAGCTTTATGCAACGATACTTAATGCAAACACATAACTGACTTGAACGGACCATAGACAAAATATTTGGGTTGCCTTAATTTCTTATTAGCTTTTTTCAGGGTACCCTGCCACAAATAAGTGATATTTTGTGAAACTTGGCACAACTCAGCTTAAAATGATGTATCGGTAAAGTGTCATCCCAGACCCAAGAAAAAAAAGTTGATAGGATCTAAATTAAAATACAACTCAATGTACAGACCCAAAGAAATTACTGCCATCTTTCACGATATTAATGATATATTTTTGAAAGTAGTTTTAGTTCCTCAAGGAAGACAAGTATAAAGAAATTCCTTTGAAATAATTCGGGGCCCCTTTCAGGCGGAGGTCCTGGGGCAAATTGCCCCCTGTCCCCATTTCTGGATGTGCCGAAAATCACATACGGACGAGCTGGAGTTCAGACGATTGATTTGAACCTTTAAACAAAGATTTTCCATTTTCCGGCAATTTTGTTCATTTATTTATATTTGGCAGTCGACATGGTGTCACTGGGAAATCTATTGTGGCAGATGTCCCCCCACGACACCCCATAGCGCCATCCCAGCTTCTTTGCAAACTCTATCCTGTAATAATGGGAACTGAACTTGAACTATACCTGGCTATTGTCAAATGCCTCTTCGCTGTTTCTAGTGTACTGGAAAGGCCCATTTAACTTTATAGAGAAACTTGCAGCCCTTTCAGGCCTCATGCCCTATAACTGACACAGGATAAAAACCTAACATACTTTCCTAATTATTCTAATTTTTGCAGGCTCAAGCCAGCCGCTCTTGTCGTCTCTAAAACTCGTCAAAATGCATTTCCTACCTTTTCAAGTCTCATCTTCTTTCTCTTCCTTTTCCTACCTCGACCACAGTCTGTTGCTGTGAACAGCACATTTAGTGTCAAACAAATTAGTAGCACTGATCTCAAATCCATGATCAATCGATCTACGTTGAGAAAAAATGAAAAAGATAAAACTACTTTCAGTCACCAATCTTCGCGTATTGACTGCAGTGATTTCTTAAACATAAAAGTGGCTTTATATCAAACCAGCAGAACCCCTTCTTTTATAGCCCCTTCCTCGAAGAAGGGGGGTAATGACAGGCCTTTTTGACGGGGGTCCAAAGCCTGGTTTATGATTGTTAAGAAAACATTTACACTTAAATCTCTAAAAATTGAACTTTTATTTAATCCACTTTGCGGAATTACTAAAATGGTGTTTTCATCTACAAAACATTTAAAAAAAGAAGTGTTGTCTTTGGGTCTTTACTTATGAAACACATGTTATTGTAGGCACATCACTTAGCTGTCTCTAATGACTGTAAATAAACAATATTAATTGTAGGCCTATGTCCGGTTGTCATGGGAGAAATTTAGTTCACCATAAGGCGATTCTCGAACATAAATACATAATTGTCGAATTAAAAATGGCAGAATTCTTCAAATATTTAAAAAATGGTAACTGCTTAAACTCCTGGGAAAGTTTTAATACAGAAAAGTTATTTCCCTCGAGCAAATCAGGCGGAAAATGAAGTGAAAAGAACAGGGTCAATATTGGAGACTGGAAAGAAAAAGACAATCGTAATTTTAAGATTATATTGACAGCGTTTTAAAGTGCCCCCTTAAAAGAACTATCAGAATTTTATCTGTATTCAAAATTTCATCGAATCAAGTCTAACAACGAATTACAGTATTATGTTGGTTCCTCTCTCCAACAAACACTTTGATTTTTAAAGTTTTAAAAGGGTCGAGGAATGCGTCATAGAAGCTCAGCAGTACATGCATCTTGGTTCTGACAAGCAACGTAAACATGGCTCAATAAAACGGTTTTAAGCAACTAAGCAATCGGCAAGTGAGCAACTAGGGGTGGATTCACTAAAACAATAAACGATTTAAGAGCTTGATAAAGAATTTTAAGCAACTAAGCAAACCTCTAGTGAGCAAATAGGGATGGAGTCTCCTTAACATTAAGAGACTTGAGGGCTGGATAAAGAAACTGAGCAACGTATTAAGCCTATGAATTACGACCAGGATTTGAGTCAATTAAAAATAAAGCAACTTAATGGCTTAATGAAGAGCTGTGAGCAACAATAAGAACAAAATCAAATGTTCAACTTTTCTTTGTTTCCGAAAACTTTTGCGCGCGCTACTAACAATCTCTTCCTTAGATTTTTTCCTTTCTTAGATTCTCTGATAATGATTAATGATTAATCTCTCGACTGTTATTGAGTAAATTTATTTCTTTTTATATTTTAAAAGGTCTTTCCTGTGGTCAATAAAAAAGATTATCGTATTTACGAAGAATAAGATCATCAGCTGAAAACATCAGCGGAATAAGATGAATGTGCTTTTGTGTATCATAAAACTCCAGTTTAGAACAAAATATCCTTCCTTTGTGGATTACACCGTTTCTTGAAGAAACTTTTTATACGGTTAGAGTTTCCGAATTTGCAAGAGTAACAAAACCTCAGTGCTAAGACGCGAAAACTTTGATTTTTTCAAGGAAAATGATTCAATGATTTTCACAAAATTCAAAGTCAATAGCCTGGAGGTATTTAAGAAGCTGCCACTAAGTACTTGGCCAGTTGTTCCACAAATTATGGTACACTGCCTCAGAAAATTATTGGACACTTTGGCTATGGATGGCCACCAAAATCATCGTTCCAGAAAAATTGTAGAATTGTCAAATTTTCTACATACACTTTCAATTTTCTGAAGCCAAATCAAATTTTCACAACTTATTTGAAGAGCATTTTATCAATTAGTAGGTTAGATTATCAGTAAAACCTGTCTATTTATGCATCTCTTTTCCCCTAAATTCTTTTCTGGCAAAAGGTTCTTAGAGGACCAGTATTCGTCAGGTTGGCAACAATTTTCAGTGAAGGCTGGCTCTGGCTGCCATTTTAAACAAAATGGCGCAGTACTTGTGCGAGGGGATTGAAGAATCGTTATATGAAGTAATTTATGGGCTGTGACTGAAACTCACGGCGCGTGTCCTTAAGTAGGCCCATAACAACAACCTTTATTGCTTTACTGTTTTAACAAATTCAACAGATAAAATCTAGTAAAATACGAATTTGATAAGACGTACCATTAGCGAAAGCGTTCTTGGTATCAAAGAACCTCGAGCTATCTTGGTCTTGGCTTTGCACACAACTTTCTCAATTAAGGCCACTAAGACATGCTTCTTGCAAAGTTGAAGCCGATTCGAATCAGACTAAAGGATCGAATTGACCAACAAACAAATAAATCATGTTATGTTTGCCATTGATTTACGCGTTCTTGCTGTTTTCTTAAGATTAAACTAGGATAATGAATGGCCGGCAGTTGTAATTAACAAAACTGTGAGAAAACGGAGGTTTTAGCGGGGCTTTACGTACATTCAAAACAGAGCAACTGTGAGCAAATAATGTAGAAAGTCAAATCAAAGACTAGTGACTTCATATTTCTATCAAGTGGCTCACTGCTGATTTGTTTGCATATAAGAAACAATCAAATGCATTCGTTCATTAGCCTGCTTCATAGACGGTAAAACTCAGTTCAACTTGCATCTCCTGTGACACAGGCTACCTTTTACGGATAGACTATTAAGATCTAGATTGGCCCGAAAACTCGGCCTAAATTAATGTGAAGATTCTACTAATTAGACATCAGAAAACAGTCGGACCGGTCTCTAGCTGTAGAAATCAAAGTCAATCAATTCCATTTCAAAATGAAAGGAAGAAGGCGTGGTCTGGGTGCGGTCTTTCAATTTCGCTGCTTCTTTGACTTTCCTCAAATTTATCAGGCATGGAGCCACCATATTTTCAATACAACCCTTGCTAAAAGTCAATGGAACACCAATGAAAAGCCACGTTTACTGATTGCTTTTTGATTTCTGGCCGTACAACGCTGGTATCACCCCGTGCCCCAAATAAATCAATGTTGATTGAGTAGGGCAATACCTTTTCTTGTGTTCACAATCGACTTTGGTCAAAGGGTAGCCTTGAAATGGGTTTAAGCAATATCATTTTGAGCGTGAGAGGGGGACGCTGCAAATATAAAACAAATGTTTCAATAGTTTCAATAGTGTTTCAAGACTTTTTGAAGGGATTGAAGATGGGGGGAGAACAACTCCATCCCCCCCCCCTCAAATGACGCCCTGCATACTTCACTTATCACGCTGATGACTCTTCCCCTTATCTCGCGTCTTATCCATCGATCAATGCAGTCATTAGTGAAAGCTTATATCACAGATGAACATTATCATATGCAAATACAACCGCTGAAGATCCTCCCTTATGTTCACAGAGAGATTTCCTTGCATCTAACTCTTTAAACACGGGATTATTAGCTCTAAATGTTAACTGTTTCTTTTCTTGTCAGTTTTGACACAGAAAATCTATCCGCAATGAGTCTTAAGGTTTCTTCCCACTCATTTAATCTTCAAAAGTAATCTCTCATTAATCCTTCAAATGCAGAGCGTTGTCCTACTTTAGCTTGGTCAATTGATACAAGAGTGAGTTATCGGCGAGGCTGCATCACAATCGTAATCAGATTTTCAGGCCCAAAGGGTGGTCTATAAATCAACCACTATGCTTGCTAAATTGGTACACATTTAATTGATCACCCTCTTAAGAGAAGTCAAGTAAAATATGTTACTTTGCTTGGTTATCTTATGAAGGTTTTTTGCGATTTACCATTCGACCTTTTTATACATTCTACAGATAGGCGGAAATCTTTTGCTAGAAGTTGAGAAGTCACAAAGAGGTTACGCGCTCCTCCTCTGCAACTGCCACGCGTAGCCTATATCTTCTTCTTCTGAGACGCAATGTCTCGTCACAACAATTCTCATCATCTCAAACTTATTCAGGGACGCGAACAGCCGGGGGGGGGGGGCGGTAATTTAGGCAATTTAGGCTTCATATAATGAGTGTCGACCTTCTAATCGAAAGCTAGCGGTATAACCAAGATACCAAAAGGAAGGATTTAAGGACGGGGTGTTGGGATATTTTTCTGTGACGCATTTTTCCACGGCGAAATTGATAATCTGGAGTCCGTCAATCTAAAATTCAAAGCTGATCATGGCGTCAAGGATTAGTTGTGACGTTATTGTCGACGCTGTTACTGCGGTGGAGCATGTCATCTATCTGAGATGAATGTTGGTTTTAAAGCAACGATCGAATAGTGTTTGGGTGGCAATCCCCATCTTGAAATTCAATCAGATACGAGAATGGACTGACGTTAGGAATCAATCTCATTATGAGGAAGAGAAGGTCTTTGTATTCACCAGGATTTGATTACTTATATCTACATTTTTTGAAAGATTACATTAGTTGATACAGGGTAATTGTATGATAGAGCTATAATCATTAATGATGGAGATGAAATTAGGCCTAATTGCTGGGTGCGAAGCATATTTAAATTGTTAAATGTTCTGATGAAATATACAAAGATCAAGGGGTCTTCTGAGGGGGATTTTGTGGGGGGAAAGCCCACCCCATGAAAACATCGTCTTCTTGTAGGGCAAAAATAAGCATCGTAGGACAGGTTTTGGCTACAAAATTGGTTGGTAACTTTTACAGTTTTCGAAGGGCAGAGTGATTTTGCACGGCAAAAGTGCCATCACTCTCCTAACACGGAGAAAGAAGTTACGCCCCTGTCAAAAAGAAAACCGAAACTTAACCTTCCTCGTCAAATACAAATATTTCAAATGAAGCCAAAATTAACCAGAAACATAAACCGTAACAACGTAACCAGTTGGCAAGTTTCAAGTGGGTATTTGATTGGGAGGTCTAGTGGTTTGCACTTGTAAAAAGCAATCAAAATTTCCTCTTTAAGCCTGGATTCGTTGTTTTGTGGCCTTATTCCAAGTGCTTCGCAAATGCTTTCTCTAATTCTCAGCGATTGATGTCTGAAAATATTCTTCAGTCATTGAGTCTAATTATAAAATGCAGTTTGTTTTGCAGATGCGCTCTCTTAAGTACCCCATCCCTAGTCATACATGGCATTTGATTATACGCCATCCCTAAATGTCTTTCGCTTTGATTAGTTGCTTGCATCTCATTCATTGAGCTCTCAACTTGCTCAATTTCAAGGGACTCAACCCCTAGATTGATATTAAGGGTTTGCTTGATTGCTTACAGCTGCCTATAGAGCCTGATGCCCAATTGAGCGACTACGTTGCGTGTTAGAAAGTCTTTTAGCCTAGTTCCTTTTCAACCATTTGCTCATAAAGATATGCTTACAGTTCATTCCTTGTCTTGCTTAATAGCTTAGTGACTCCATCCCAATTTCAAATCAACCGTTTGCAGTGTTGTTTACAGTTGCTCAATTGAGCCACTGAGTTGCTTAATGCTAAAAAGACTAATACCCTAGTTCCTTTTCAACCTTTTGCTCATAAAGATTCGCTTACAATTCATTCCTTGTCTTGCACAATAGCTAAGTAACTCCATCCCAGTTTCAAATCAACAGTTTGCCGAGTTGTTTACAATTGTTCCATTGAGCTATTAAGCTGCTTGATGTTATCAACTGCTTGCTTATTTGTTTCACTGCTCAGTTTAGAAATTAAGTTGCTTACTTTGCAACTGCCTATTTTTCTTTCTTGTTAATAACTTGATTTATAATTGTTTTCCATTTTTGAGCGCAAAAGCTGCTTACTGTTGCAACTGCCTTATCATCAATTTTTAATAACTCTATTCATAGTTGTTTTCCTTCTTTGAGCTTAAATTTTGCTTAATGTTCAGGTACATCTAGCCGTGACCTAGATTAACTAACATGGTCCATGGCTGCAAATTCCATTACCAGCACTAAGATGCTTAAAGAGGACAACTCAGAAACCACCGATGCACAATAAAGTAATATGTGATATTTGCAGAACTAATGCACGAATAAAACAAACCTAATTTGGATCATCAACCGTTAAGTCAAAAACATTTAAAACTAATTTTAATGGCATGCTTGTGCCGGATTCATCGCGGAGTTTTTAAAAAGATTGAATTAACGAATAGTGCTCTTAAGGTTACAACTATAATCTATGCATAAAAGATATAATTCCCGTGAGACACTAATTTGGCAGAGAGTACTTACAGACAGGGCCCCCGAGAGGGAGGGGCAGAGGGGGCAGCTTGCCCCAGGGCCTCATGGTCCAGGGGGCCTCATCAGCTAATATCAAAATTTTAATTCATAGCCTTTTTAAATGCATTAAAAGCACCTCCCAGTAGGAGCAGCCTACAAGGTTCTAAGAGTGCCTCCAGATTCTGTTCTCCAAGATTCTCTCGCTCTTTGCTCCTTCTGCTCGCTTCGATCACAGACACAAGGGGCCTCGTTTTGCAGTTTGCCCCTGGGCCTCGAAACCCTCTCGGCGGCCCTGCTTACAGAGACCAAGAAGTTCCTTTGATAAGATGAAATAATAGGAAAACGCGATATCAGTTTGATCTATTCTGGTCTTTTTATATTTTGGCACGAAATTCCGTAAAGACAAAATAGTTTTGAATTTTAACCAAGTTTCGATACACGGAAACTTTCACCCTACAAGCAAGAAGTCAAGCCACAGGTCAGCAATTTCAAGAGTTAAGATCTAGATACTTCGAGAAACTTTGAGGCCTGAAAATCTACAGATTTCAAGCAACTCTGAGAGCTGAAATCTCAAAAAGATCAAGTGGCTTTTAGGGTTGAAATCTCAGAAACTTTAAATAAGTTTAAGGGTTAAATCCCAGCTATTTTGAGTAACTCTGATCCCGAGTCAAGCTCTTTATTTGAATTATTAAGGTTAGGCCGAATTTGAGATCAACGAGGAATGAATAAGTGTCTTGGCATCTAAATGTTTCTTCCAGACGACGCGTTAATTGACCATAGGGAAGGAACTTGTAATGTCTTTTCAAAACCTTCGTCTATGATAAGACCGACCTACGAAAAGGGAGGAAAGCACTAATTCCAAAACTTGACAATGCATTCTACACCTTAATAGACCAAGGGCCACGATAAATCTACCCGTTTATAAAAGCATACTCTAATATTTCCGCTATAAATCATCCTTCATAGCGACACACGTTTCTGTTGAACAGCTTCGATGATGCTTGGTATTATAACCTAAGGAAATCATTAATTAGTCTTAGCGCATCAAATCGGTGATTATATGCGGGCAATAACTTATTACAGTTAGCTTTAACAATCAATGTAACCACATGCGATACAAGATTAGGGGATTACTTTAACTGGCCTAATTACACCGCAAATTTTTCTCCTTTTTTTCACAAAGTGAAATATGATGATGGCCTAATGACGCATGAAATAGCCATGCTCCTTCGCGCAGCCTTTACCCGAGGGCTACCCGGGTGCAAAAACTCTAATATTTGGGCTGTAAAAGGCTTTTAGCAATTGACGATACCCACAAACCCCCTGAATGTAAACACAAAATGATACTATGGAACGAATCTAGCTTAGAATCAGTGATTTTGCGAAAGATTTAAAGCGTCTTCCCGAGAGATGATACTGTTGTTTTGACAAAACTGTTCAGTACGATGTAACTAACACGTGATCAGTGCCAGGTCGACCAATAGTATTTTAACAAGAAATTATACAGAGCACAATACTTTACACTTAATGCCTGAAACAACAATTTGTCCTATTCGATGAATAGAAAGATGAACAAACCTGAAAATTTTCGTAGCTAATTGATATTTATTGCAGATTTGCTGAGAGAGGTTTTATTGCCACAATACTGAGATATTCTAACAATTTATAACAAAAGCCTCTTGAGATCATAAAGTTGTTTGATATTAGAGCAATCGCCCACGCTCAAAATTACATTAAAATTTAATGACATTGGACAAAGTTGATCAATTTCCCTGAGAGTCTAGAGTTAATCATCAGCATTTTAATTACTAACTAATATAATTTTAATTGGGTTTTATAAACAATTTGTCGCGACAAGGAGTATCGCTCATTATTCACTGGATGTGAACGTGGTAAAATAGCTTGACAAAATATAGTTGGACTGCTCTACCAGCACTTTTGCCGATGTAACATTGTATATCTGCAAATGGCGACACATCAATAAGAGGCACTTGAAAGCCATAAGGATTCTGAAATGAGAAAAGTCCTCCCTTCCCCCTTCCCCATTCCCCCTTCCCCATTCCACTTTCCTCTCCCTTCTCCTTCCCTTTCAACAGTACGTAGCGTTTTAGAAAGGGAAGTATTATTTTTCATTGAACCATGCTTTTCTAGAAAATGTGCACATTGTTAATGATAAGAGTGGTGGGAACAAATGCTCTCCTTTGTTCATAAATATGACAAGGTCAACAGTTAAAGGTTTCTTCTCAACTAGCTAATCACTCAACATAGATAATCTTTAATTTTCATCTTTATACTATTACTTATTTAATTCCACAATTGCATTTCAGCCACGAGTCTTTTAATTATTTAATTGAGTTAACCATTTACGATCAAAGTTATATATGATTAAACAGCAACGCCCAATAATCACTAATTGGATAGCTTTCCCTCAACGTACACCAACGAAAAAACTATCGTGGGGAAGAGGGGGGGGGGGGGTTACGGAATGTGGCCCCCTTTAACTGGTAGCGGTAGATCAATACTTTTCATGCAATTTTATAGCTGATTAGCAGTGCGATTTCCGGAGACTTTTTCAATAATATTTGATTTTGATTTTGATAAATTGATTTTGACTTATAAACGGTCATTATTTATCCAACCTGTGAAAGCCAAAAAAATAAATTATGCATCCTTAAACCTGCCTGAAAAGTCATTACCGAACCTAATCCTCTTCGGCCCAACCTGAGATAAAGATAAAGCGCGACCCCTGGAAAATGTCACAAGAAAACGAAGAGATATTTCGAAATATCACCATCCAGTCAGATACCTATTTGTTGGAAATTTTTCTATCGTTACTCGATTATTTGAAGCACGATTGAACTGCCTCCCATTAGATAATCCAATGCATTTCGTCTACTGCTTGGAGGGATTGACACGATTGGGGAAGTGGGGTGTGACATGAACCAGGGAAAAGTCCCCCTCTTTAATACTACAGAGTTTTTTTTGGCCATGTAGGGGCATTTTGTCGGGGACTTCTCCGTCCAACGTGTCAACATCTGAACGATGAAATGCCTGCATTGAAGGCAGCTTCACCCTGCCTACCCTCTTCTCACACCCCATCCCTGAACACGGCAGCTACCGATTGTATGGACACAAACCCAACACCACGCCAATACATCGTAAAGGCTTGATTCGGGAATTTCGAGACACAGACTTGATGATGTTATCGAGCAGCCAAACTACATAATCCAATCCATTATCCGTAATATCTCTTTTACATGATCCTGTTTTTAACATTAAAGCCTTCATTTCCAGTGTTCCTAATCTCAAACAAATCCTATTTCCTAGCTAGGACTGTTGACAAACTGGAACAAAAAGTAAACGGGAAAATTTATTAGGTAAAGAAAGCCCTTAAAATTTATTGTGATTTATCAGTCAGTTTAATTATCAAACGATTTAAAGTGGGAAATAATGAAACAAGTGTGTTATGAATGAACAAAGATGTCACGTAATTCGTTCCTAGCGTGGTTCGCATTTAATAAGGTTCGGAAAGGAACGTTAGGCTAGAGGAAGGATGGACGAATGTGGAGTAAGTGAACAGATAAATGAATGAATGAATAAATGAATGTATGTTTGAATGGATGAATGAATGAATGCAACAAGTGATCAATGAATTGATGATTCAAGAGATAAGTATGCAAAGGAGAGAAATGAATGAATGAATAAATAATTAAATGAATGAATGAATAAGTAAATTGAAAAAAAAATGAATTAAGAAGTGAATGAATTAATGTGTAAATGACTGAATTAATCAACGAATAAAAAGTGATTAACGTATAAAAATAGCTGAAAAAAATTGATGGCATGATTGTAAGACTGGATGAATGCATGAATGTAGGAATGAATAAATGAAGAATGATTGAAAGATTGACGAAAAAGAATTAATTAAATAAAGAAGTAAAAATTTGAGCGAATGATTGAATTAATGCAGGAAGGATTGAACGAATAAGCAATGAATGAATTAGTGAGTGAAAAAATGAAAGTTTAAATCAATAACAATTGATGAAAAAAAATGAAAAATTGATGGAGTGGATAATTGGATAAATGGATGGATAAAATCTGGACACACATGTGGTCTGATGAATATAGATGTTTCATTAATCTTTAAAATCTAATTGGAAGCCGTTTAAAACATTAAATGTATAACTGCTTCAACATACATGTAAAACAAACACAGATACAGATTCAAACAACTTTCGTTTTTAAGCTGAATAATAAAAATCTTTTCATTACTGGTTATCCTTGACAAAGAGTAATAGCTTCTTAAGAAACTTTCACAGTAAATCTAGATATTGATTCTTCTATCCTTCCTTTAATTCTTTGCTATGTTATTAGATCATCTCATATCCTAACTTTTTGATAAGATAAGAATGATTACTTTTATTTCTTTACAACAAACCAATCTCCGTTCTATTTTCTACACAGCCTAATCTAAATGGTTAATCCATTTTATAGGTTACAATGGTGTTTAGCTGTTATATTCATTGTGTCTTTGATAATTCAGTTACTTCTCAAGATTTAATCGGCATAAAGGCATGATTGTTTCTTCTATAACCAGTCCAATGCTTCTGTTCTTTAACGGTGTTTAAGTATGGCTAGCCATTTTATCTTAGCATCATATTTACAAAAGAAAAGTTACACAGGGACCAGCAACTTTATCTGTAGGTATGGGGCTGAAGTATTTTCCTATCAGTACTATCAGTATTTTCCTATCAGTATTTTCCAATAGTTAATTTTGTTTCAAATCTGGCTGTTTTATCAAAGCATAAATGCAACTTACGAAAGTACGTAGCAGGGACACCTACCAAGGGAGCCTACCAAGGGAGTAGAAGGGACAATTTTGATTTTTCTGCCCTTGTTTTTCATGGCCTTTCCCTTTCCCTTTCTTTTCTTTCACACATGCATCTTAGAGTGGAAATGCCCTCATGCATATTAAGTAGGGTCACACTGAATTTCAACGAAGAATAAGATTAAAATGGAGAAGGACAAAGTATTTCAAACACGAAATAAAAACCGCCATAAAATGGTGACATCACAAAACACAATATACAGATCGACTCCAGCCATTATTTGCAACTTCCTCATGTATCTAGGTGTGCCAATAAAACAAGTCACGAATCGACCAGGGAATTGAATGATTGGATAATTTCTGATAGTTTGAAGGGTGATTCACTACTTTTTGCAACTGATGGGAGCTGAACAAAGCGTAAATGACATCTGAGGTTGTTCTCCCAGGAAATCACAATGAATATCTTAACTGAGGTTGGATACAAAAAGTAGCCAATTGTAGTGAGAATCAGGAATGTTACACTTGTTGAATTGGCAGGATAATACAGAATAGAAAATGAGGCTCGTAGCAGGGGGGAGGAAGCATCAGGGGCAATTTAGCCTATTTTCTCTTAGGAAAAAACTTGGTAGAAGGTGATATATAAAAATAAAATGCAAAAGTCCCATTAAAACAGAACCATTATCCCTGTTTTGTGACAAACGCATCTTTTTATTATCAGCTAATGCCTGAAGATTTGTCATAGGAGAAACGACAGAAATTGTTCTACCCTGCAACATCCAAAGACTGCCACCTTTAGCATAAACAGCCAAGGTATCAAAGCATTTATCACCACTTTAATGGTGATCTTATCAAACAAGCAATTTGTTTTATTTGTGTATCAATTCAAGTGATTTTAATCTATAATGCAATACATGTTATAACGGTACAATACAAAGAATGATAAGTCTTACCGTGTCATCTTACTGTAGGACTTTTGGAAGCATACTTAAACTTAACCAGGTATTACTTGCAGCTGAAAAAAGTCTTTTTTACAAGAAAGTTCGAGCTTATTTCAGCACTCAAACTTTCTTACAACTTTCTTATGACTTTATAAAAGATTCTTGCTATTACCAATAATACCTTTCGCATTTTTAAGTACTATTTAGTTTGATGACGGTTGAAAGTTTGGACAAAATTCAGCTCTCTATGCTTTGATGCACAATAAAGCAACATAATTTTTCAATGCAGCTCTTTTTAAAGCAAAAGAAATAAACTTGATAATGAACCAAAACACGGTTATAACCTTCATTGCGATGGAGAAACTGAAGACTGAACTTTCTCAGGAACCGAATACTTGATTCTAAGAAATTATTCCCTCATAAAAAATTTATAGTGAACAAAGTGCTGATTTTGTTATTCGGTTTTAAGATTTTGGTTCTTTGTAAATATTGTACTGTTTTAAAAGGGTCGTAGCCTATCTCTATGATTATAGGAGGGGCAACTACCCCATTACTCCCTTCTTCACAGGTTACCTTGCAGTAAATTGAGGAATAAAATTCAGGTATATTGATTAACTATAAATAATGTGACTCACCTCAGTATATTCTGTGCAGATTACGAATTTCAGCGTTTTTCAATCGTTTATAGCAAATGACAGAAAAAGATGACTTGGCAATTCAGTCTCCAATCTAAATGCGATAATTCTGCGGTATTTAAGATCTACCTCCAAGCGAGACTCACTCCCAGGGCCAATCAAAGTGCTCAATGCCAAGTGCTACATACATACGAGAGTACAATTCAACGGCAAATACCTCAGGAATATGACAAAACCAAGCTTGCATCTGCCTATGATGAGATAGTAATTCATTTTATCGACTCACATCCAATATTATGCAGGCAGTGATGCAAATAATTAGAGCGGAATTTCACTACCCAATCCTCAATTACAGATTTTCTTTCTTATATTGGCCATTGATGAGTTTATGGGGGATTGCGTTTTTTCATGAGCTAATCGATATTGAGGGACAGGAAAAGGCAGTTACCAGGCTTAATCGATGAAATGCCCGACGTCGTTCACAGGATAGTTGTGATTTGTTATGTTGTTAAGCAGTAGCGTCGCGAGAAAGGGGGTACAAGGAGGGCTGTACCCAGAGCCGCCAAGATGTTTTCGAGGCCCAGGGCATAAACTACAAAATGAGACCCCTTTTGTCTGTGATCGATGCAAGCAGAAGAGGCAGAAAGCAAGGGAGATGACACTTGCCTCAGCAAGAATCAGGTGCTTTAAACCAGAGATAATTGCAGCAGTTGGTCTCCTTCCCTCACAGAGAGAAGTTTAACTCCGTTATATTTGTAATCTCCTTGTTTTATGGTTTTGTCCCTTTCTATTGGGGGGGGGGGGGGCTTGTGCTGTAAAATCTAGCCGATGTTACAGACTGCAGCCTACATTAATCTCTAGAAGAGAATTTAAACGACACTCTGAAGCATCTGGCGCTGTTTCGCGACGCTTCGCAATAATAAAAACGGTTGGTGTCCATGTCTTAAGATCACTGACATTTTATGTGCTTTTATTAAAGACAAATCTCGTAGCCAGGGCCAGTTCTTTGGTGGGAATATGAAGCAAGAGTCCTGTGAGGTTCCAATGGTTAAATTGAAGGACCTCGCAGATTTCGTATCTCAGAAACCACACCAATTGCCTTGGTCTTCTCTGTCTACGTTACTGTTAAAAAAAAGGAAAAGAAGAACGGAGAAAGTTCCCGAGCTGATCTATAAACGAATCAGTTCACCTTTCCAGCTATCAATAAGTTTTTCGGGGGATGTTACCTTTCCACTTCAAAAATGTTATGGATGCAATTTCTGAGACATTGTATAACCATTTGAAATGGTCATTTAACATCATTTGGAATGTCATTATTTAATAAATGGGAATTGTCTAACTTGAAATCGTCATTTAACATCATTTGTAACTGGAATGTCGTCATTATGCAAGTCACTAAAATTTGAAATATCTATTATTGTCGTCGTCCTCATTGTCCATTTGGACATTTTCTATTTGATGTCTTGTAACTTTTTACGATACTTTGCAACACTATCACAATCTGTGATACTGTACATCACAATAAAAGCCTCACAGAAAGAAGGCTGGAGATCTGAGAAGTCATTGCATGCATATGCAAAGTCACGTTTTAAAAATTCTCTTTCTTCGACATGGGGTCTTAACGCCATCGCAGAGAACACAACAGGTGCAACATAATCAACCTGCTACATTGAAAGGCCAGAAAACGAATACTACCCATGATTGTTATCCTTTCTTATAAGCTGTAACCAGTGGCAGAGCCGCAGGGGTTTGGGGTGGAGGGAGTGGGGTAAATAATTTCCTGAAATTATGGTAATGAAGGTTTGTCAAAAATTTAGGGTAGTTGGAAGGTCCTTTCAAAGTTTCGTTTCTTGGTCACAGATAAATCGCAAAAAAGATTGGGCCTTTCTTAACTCTCCTAAAGCAGTGGCATTTTGTTAAAAAGGGTGTTTCAAAATTCTGAAGGGCATGGCGCCGCCGCTGGTTGCAGCACAAAAGTTCATGTGACAATAAGTTTCTATTTTACCAATTGGATGGAGAAGTCTTGCACCACGTGACAGACGAAGACATCCGTTATCAGGGTCAGATGTAGGCATCTCCGAACAGGGAGCAAGAAAGAAAAACTTCCCGATGATTTCCAACAAAATATACTCCAATTGACTGTAAAAAAATAAACCCATTGTTTACAGAACAATAGCCTATTGTTTTATTTATTGTTTAAATCAGGAAAAATTTCCGACCAAATGGCAATTTGTGGTCCTTGGGGGCGCGATCTGCCCCAGCCTCCCCATTGACTTCGGCCTTGTTCGTTGTGAACGAAGAAGATAGGTCATAAATGAAGAAGAAGATAGTTTAGGCCAAATTTAGGCCCACGCTTGAAAATGTTTCCAACAGCGGCCTTCAATACACCCTCAACAGATGTCTATTGTGAGAACCAAGAGAAGGAAATTTCGAGTATTGTCTATTTTTAGAATAATCGCCTTTTGAAAAGCCGGCGCAACTTTAGGCTCACTTTTATTCATTTAAAAATACCTTTATCGAAGCCTCTTCTCCTCAAATAGTTTGAAACGAGATTAGCACCACGTGGTCAGCCTCGCAATTGGAATACAAGAGCAGCATAAAGGCTTGAAATACTTCGCCCGATCCTCATTAATCAAACAGTGTCAAATGCACCAAGGAAACCAAGGCTTATGATCGAGTCTAAATTGAATCACATTCCCTGACTGATTTTGTTAATATTTCTCGAAGAATCGATTCGAAATGATTTGACCTCAAAACTTTCAACAATCAAATTTTTATTGACCGAACATTTTTACATTTTTATTGAGGATTTCCTTTAACCTGATCCACCTTCGTTCGTCAATTTCAGACTATCAGAAACTTCCACAAGGCATAAGTTATAAATTGGTGCTTAATTGACGTACATTGTCACCCAATAAGCATTGCTTTTATATAACCTTTTGTGCCAAACTTCAGGTATCCTTCCCCTATTTGGATGTTCTTAGAAAAACTGCCAATAAAAAGATTCAAGGGTTCATTTCAAAGAGACTTTAACGCACAATTTGATGAGTTGCTCGCTAACTAACAATGAAGAAAAACTATTCATTTCCAGAACCTGAAGATGCGCGCGTTTGAAGACTCGTTAATTTCTCATTCATCAAATCCTTCCGTTCTTATGAGAGTTTTTTACAAGGAAAAAAATTAATTACAATTTGAGAATATAAGACATTCCCATTCATTCTTTGGCACAAATTCAATATTATTCAGAGGTACGCTTTGGGACAGGTCTTGCAGAGGTTTTTACAAGGTCTATCATGATTGGCTCAATTCGAATTATCTGATTTGCATAACAGTAGGGACTATTTTTTTGAAACCAAATATTTGCCAGAATCGTGCTAGAAAAGTGGTCTTTGTCTTCTAGACAATTGGGGAACAACAATCCAAGCCCTACTGACCAATGGCATGCTTGCATTCCCTCAAGACATGAATCGACCAATCAACGATGATCTTTTAAAACTTCTGCAATACTGTTTGGAACAGTACACCTTAGAGGGTGTAGAAGGGGGGGGGGTACCGTTAGTCATAAGTCAAGGGTTTTGGCTACATAAGACAAATTCTTTCAGTACCAAATTAGTGGCTTTCACGCCTTATATACAATAAAAGAGATGCTTATGAGTTAATGAAGGAACAGTAAAAAAACAGCATTTGAATGTTTGGGTTTTGTCACTTATCTAATTTTAGATAATCGAGGTCGTTCACTTTAGTCAAAAGTCAACTATTTCAGATGGTTAGTCATTAGTATTAGATTTTCCACGAAATAAGTCAATAGTCAGGGTACTGAACAGCCCGTTAGTCACTTTGTCAAAACCTCTTCTATATATCCCAACTTTATGTGATGAAGAGCTGCAATAAAGCCATTCATTGAAAGCAGTCATTAAATAAATATAAAATATTTATAAAACTGTTCTGGTAAAGTTGGCGATTGAATTTTTTATTAGTTTCACTCTCCAGTATAAACTATGACGTCATCAAACTGTAAATAAAATGCATAATTACCATTATGATTATTATTACCCACAGTTCCCCTTGCATTACCCACAACCCTTTTCGCCCATCCGTTTTATTCTATCAGAAACCACATGGTTTGAAGACTTTTTTTAAACTGGGATTTCATTTAGGCCCATTGCTAACCGATAAGAATTGCGCCAATATTACCCATAAATTCTTTTTGCGAATTATTTTTATACTCTATGAAACTTCTACATAGCCTAATTTTCGCCTGTGCTCTATCCAAATACTGCCGCTAGTAATAGATTTTTTAAGTTTACTTTGATTGGTCAGTTGATTGGAAAATTTCATAGTCGCTACAGAGACAACGCTAGATGATTTTTGATTGGTTGCATTGCAGGGGCCTCCCCCTTTCTATTGAAGATATATTGTTATCATTTGAGGATTAACCAATCAAAAGGTGATTAATCATCATTTTCATGGCGATTATTACATCCACCAATCAGCGCTAGGAGTCTGGTACTGGAGGTAAAAAATTCTGCCTTTATATGGAACGAACGTTGACAATCAATAAAATAATGCTGATAGGAGGACCAGTGATATTGAACTAAACCGAGGCTAGTAGATTAAAAACGAGACATATCATCCAGGCTATGTTTAGAAACGATAAAAAACGTCAGAGATGAAAGCAAATTATGTGGGTTTTATAGCGGCATCTTATCAAACTAAGTGACAGTAACATGTTTACTATAAAATTTATTAAAATTTCATTATCGAGCATAGGATCAATTTAGAGAGAGGATTTAGCGGAGAAGCCAATAATTTCACAATAAAATCATAAATAAATATGAAATTAAAATCAAATCAGCAATGATGACATGCTTCTCTCTCAATTAATGCTTTTCTTGCTTCAATCAAACGGGAGTGAATACAAACAAAGCTAGGGTTATGAAAATAACTATTGGTTTATCTCCCCAATATCACGCCCTCTATTTTGGCGGTAAAACTTGATGCCTTTTTCATAAAATTCAATTAAAACTGTAAAAAGCCTGAGTCAAGATAATAACATACAAAGTAATGATAGATATATATATATATATACAGGACAATAAACAGTGTCTCATTGTCTATACGACTTTTGTGAGGGAGACTATAATGGCACAGCCTCATAGATTTTGTAATTTTACTCATAAAAAGATCTGGTGGAGAAAATTTCCTTTAATCTATTTCATAAAGTAACAGAAGCTTTTCTTACTTCAAGGTGGGCGGAAAAACGGCGGTGATAATGCAGGTGATACAGAACTTATATATTGGCCTATGCTAATATATATCTCGATATTGCCTGTTACTACTCATATAAAACTCTCAGACATTTTGTCAATGCTTTCGAACACATGAACCTTGCCACGAAAGACATCATAATCGACGAATAGAAATGGTGACAAAAACATTGTTATTATAAGAAAATTCGGAATCACGTTCTCTCACAAATCGCTGGCTTCTGACACCGAAACTTTCTTAAAACTTTCTCAACAGAAATAAACTATTTGTGCCCTTTAAAATATAATGCAGTTATTTGAAAAATGATAATTTCGACACAAATGAGCCTTGTTTGAGAGAGAATGCTTGTTTTGCATTTTCAATTTTTCAATTTTTGACAAACAAAAATTTCCAATATTGCTACTTTTCCAATCCATAGAGTGTAATGGTAGACACAGCATAGCTGCATACTTTTTCGGGTTGGAGAAACTCATTGCAGATCCTTCTTTACTTTTTAAGGAGACGAGTAAAACAGTCTGATAAATATGTGTTTAGAACCAAACATGCCCTTAGGCCGAATTATATGTCATTCAGGCTCCAATCCGCCTGTGCATTCCGGCTTTGCTTAATATAATTAATTCAATTAAAAGTGAACCCTCATAAAAGCGATGTACAACCACCTTTGAATTCTTTAAAGGGCCACGGTTTTTTTCAGCTATTCATAAGGACTAATGCATTTACACAATGTTTTTCTGTCATGCTTTTAAACCATCTAAGCTGAACCAAAACCCCCCTTGTTAAAGAATAGACGAATAGACTTAGAAAGTAGTGGCTAAAATAGAATAGTACTTGAAGCAGCGTCAACCCTACCACACCCGGTGACAATACATCTTTACAATAGCAACTGATGCGTTTGATCAGATTGCAAGGGGGTACTATAATTGGTGATGTTGGAGCAAAGGAGTCTTACAAATATTGAAATACAAATGATTTAAGTTAATGAAGCATTGCCCCCCCTTTCTAAGATATACCCTTTTTTCGCTGAAAGGCATTTTGCCAAATGGTCCCCCAAGGATGAAACGGTTGACACAATGGAGAAAACTGAGATATTTTCCATACTTAACAAAGGTAGCCTCCGGGGGTACTTATATCATAATGGCATCAAATCTCAATTAGAGTTTTTTATTGCTTTATTGGTGAAACAAAACATTGTTAGCTTAATTTTTATTTAAAGAAGTCAGCATGCTTCAGGTATGCTCAAGGCAGTAGAGGTAATAGTTATTTGCTAAGAAATTTCTTAGAAAGTTTCATTGCTAAAAATCTTGTAATTGCTAAGAGAGCTAGAGTAAAGAGGTCATTGTGAAGCGTGTTTGTTATAGCAGGTTTCTTAAAAACATTGTACACTAATATGACATAACAAGCCTCTTATGAAAAGCAGATGAACTGATGACCAACGCAATGTTGATACGTGTTAAAAACGATAGCGTATTTCCCGACTCGCTGTTGCACCGGATAGTCTCTTGGTAAGATAGATAAATCAATATTAAGGCGCAGCTAAATACGATTTACTTTTAAAACCAGGTTGTCATGCTTTTTTTCCATGCCAATACTTGATTACTCTAGCGAGGTATTTAAATAGGCAGCTGAGACGTAAGACTTTACTACCAAAAGATTTGTAAAATTAGGACCTGCCTCATAACCTGGACATGCAATAGGAATAATATTCGTCACTCTATTATGATTATATAGCTTTTGTGTATCTCCCTTTGTACACTCTAATTTATGTTAATTATGTTTTTATAGTTTTTGTGTATCTCCTTTTGTACACTCTAATTTATGTTGATTATGTTTTTATAGTTTTTGTGTATCTCCTTTTGTACACTCTAATTTATGTTGATTATGTTTTTATAGTTTTTGTGTATCTCCCTTTGCAAATCATTCTATGAATCAGTCAGTATTTCATCTCAAAACGAGTAGCAAGTTATGCTTCAGCTCTCGCTAATGAAAATTACTGTACTACACAAGAACTCAGGACAATATCACATCATATTTCAGCCCTGTAGACAAAGGGGAGGTGGCAACACCATGAAAATAAGATCGAAACAATAGTAGAATAAAAGAATTCAGCTTATGTTTGAGAGACGACCATTCCCTCTCTACCCCCTTGTTATAGACACCCTTGATTGTGGGTTTATCTGCTTCCCTAAAAGTCGTTAGACAAGCAATTTATGGTGGATCATACAACATCTAAAGCATTCCTTACTTAACAAGAGCCATACATGTTTCTGATATCAGAGGCACAAATCGACCAAAGATACAACACAGTACTATGAAAAAAGAAATTTTCGATTTTGAAGAAAGACATTTTGCGATTGCAAAGCAAAGATGTTGGTCAAAATCAAGGTGAGTCTAGACGTTGTGCAAACCGTTCAAGAACTGCAATTGATGGTGGCAGAAATAATGAACAAAGCAGGGCCAGGGCTGGGCCTGGGTTCGGGTCCAGGGGCAAAACCCCGGACGCTCCTGAGATTTCGCATTTTCTGAGGCCTGAAAATGGTTTAAGACCCTACAATTTTCTTTCCGTATTGCAATGAAACACAAGAAGTACAATAATTCGTATCTCTGATTCTTGAACTATTACCCAAAAGAATATTAAAATGGCGAGGGGGGTTTCCGGAAACCAGGAAACCCTCTAAATCCGTCCCTGCCAACAATATAGCAACAAATAATAATTATTATGTATTTACATAGCCTAAAATTCAGTATTGAACTTTGTTATTTACTGGTTTTTATTTGCGTTCTGTAAAGTAAAATGCTTAGATAGTAAAACGTAATGAGATAAATTAAGTTTCATTAGATTGAGAGTAAAGTCTCATGCTCAGAAAATTTGTCCAGAATTGAAAACAAAGAACGAGTCCGTAACTAGAGAGGTATTCTTTTTAACTTCGTTTTAAGCTAAACGGAGTTCGCATAGAGGTACCTTCTAATATAGATACAATTGTAATAAACTCTTCAAATGTATAAAACTATAGCTGCACTACAATGGTGAAGAGAAATGCTAAAGAAACAAAACTTACGAATTACACAAGACTTGGAGAACGCTTGGTGCCTGTTGCATTCAAACTTAAAATCCATACTTGCAACTGTAATTGCTCAGGCAATGCAGCATAGAGCATAAGCAAGGCTCGCTATGTAAGCCAAGTGCGATGCCGTAAAATGACAGCTATAAATATTGCAATAACAATTATATAATCTCTTGAAGAGCAGCTTCTAATCAAGTGTTTCTTCAGCCACAAGTTGGCCGCATCAAAAAAGGGACGTGAAATTGCATGGATTACAGCCAAGGATCGTTGAATTTCAGCTCTTGTTACATGTATTCTTGAATGCCTGGCAAAGCCTTTCCTAACAGTGCTAACTTAATGAATGAAAACATTGAGGAATTATTGACAAGAAGGTTTGAGTCAGAAGGACCAAGAAACACATAGAAAAAAAGTGAGAATATCCCGAGTTGTTCTAAGTAGGCCTTATCAGCATTTGTTTAACATTGTGCCTTGCTAAAAGTCCCTTCTAAAGCTAAAAATACTTTTAGGTATCAATTTTGAAGTTATAACACGCCGGTAAGCAAGCTAAAACCAAAGGAATCAACCAAACAATCTACTGAAGCAATGAATCAAGTAATCAAGTAATCAAGCAATCAAGTAATCAGTTGATGCAGTTGATGCAAGCAATCAGATTGGTCAAGCTATCAATCAAACATCAAACAAACACTCAACCAACCAATCAGCTAAGCTATTGATGAAACAATCAATCAGGCAAACAATGAAACAATCAAATCAATCAAGCAATCAAGTAATCAAACAAACCATCAACCAACCAATCAACCAAGCTATCAACCATACTTCTTAGTTAGAGTCGGCTTACAGGATTTTGTGGTAATGGTGTCAATTACTTGCATCACCTAATTTGACACATACTCTTCGTTAGACCTCACTTTTTCATAATTGCGACAAAGTTTCATAAACAATAGAAGCAGTTGTTATTTAAAGATCGATGAAAACAAATAGTTTCGTATCTAACCGGAGCCATCCCGCTTGATTATGATCAAAGTATCTTGAAAAGTGCATGCTAATAATCTCAAACATATGTTCTGAAATGACATTTCCAGAACAGTTTAAGCATGCTCTGCTCGTAACAAATAAAGCAACATACCTAGATTATCGCTTTGACAATCCTTCTCCTAACCAAACATCAATGTCGTTACCTCAAGCTGAAGGTAGCTAGTCCCGATTCATCTTTAGATAATGAAATATTTAACAAGGAAAATATGCAACGATGACGGGTAGAGCATGCGCAGTAAAGAGAGAAACGGCCGGTTTAGAAGGCCTCATACGGGGATAATAACACTGTTTTCGAGGGAGATAGATTACAGGGGGGACAGCACGTTTATTGAATTAATAAATACGCAGCATTTTCAGTTTCAAGAGCTCTGCTCAAGCCTGGCTTTAGGCTGGTTTAATAAACAGTCGCGTCTTTCAGTCTCCGAGTCGCAGTCATCATGTGCTAGCTAATCTTAGAACTTTTCTCGTCTGAGTTGACGAAATGATTTCGTAAGGGGACAACGCCCCCCATCAAGCTTCCAAAAAGGTATTTGTCAGAAAATTTGACGAAATTTCTGAAGTTTGTCGGATTAATGAGGAATGTTTTTGGGTTTCGCCACCTCACCAAAAAAAAAGTAACTACGCCACTGCTTATGACCTTCTAACAGGAACAGTAGTTTATCATCTGCTATCCTCCTGCTTTTTATAGTGACATTTGTAGCAAGTTGCTTTAAGGATTGTTTTTGCATTTGCTCTCACATAAGGGAGCAAAGACCAGGAGGATACATGCATTGATCAAAAACGATTAGTTTCCAATCAGCACCATGGGTACCAATGTCATGGATGACTCTCAAGACTGCAGGAAGAGGCGTCATTATATGTTTACCCCCTTGCCGATTGAGGTCTTATCAGAAATAACAAAAGTCACAGCAGATAAACAATTTGAAATTTAGTGAGGCACAGTTGTACTTACGGCAGCCTTGTGTGCATGCTTGCGACGTTCCGGATTCTTACAGAGAAGCATCGTTGCAAAGGATGTTTTCTCGTCATGACCTGAACGCAACACAATAAAGTCATCGTCAAATCGGATGTAGTTCTAATCGATCTTTGAGCTTGCACTTTCTTTAAATCCATTCCCTATTAAAAATATTACAAAAACGTATCATGACAGTCGGAAGATTTGGACCACAGAATAACAAAGGATATTTATATATTTAGGAAATGCGCCAGAACTTCAGTAAACAAATCCGTGTTTCACGTGAAAGGTGGATGGCACACGTAAAACATGCGTGGCCCACGAATTGCGAGCATGTTTCTCTTCAAATGGGTGTGTCTCGCGGTAAACGTGCATGTCTTGTATAAAACGAGCGTTTCCGCGTAAAACATGCATGTCTCGTATAAAACGAGCGTTTCTCGCCTAAAATGAGCCCGTCCCGAGAGTATCTCGCATAAAATTAGTCTCTCTCGCACAGAACCTGAAAGGCCTGTCCCAATGCACGATTGAATAAAGGCCTGGTTGTTGTTGTTGTGGTATGCTAGAAAGTTTGGTGTCTGGGCTAAGCATGAATCTGCCTCAAAGATTCCCCAAGACAACCCAAAGGACCCCTTTAATTTCTTGCTTCCTTGGCTTTTGCCCCCCCCCTCCCCCAAACGAGCCTGGCTACGCCCTGTTCTTAGCTACATAGCTACACAGAATGAATGAATGAATGAATGAATGAGCCACATCTAACAACTATCTATTCTTGGTCTTACTTCTACCTTTGGCTTACAATGATGACCTTGTTCTTCATTATATATCAATAAATTCATCCCTATAATGTCATTAAAAAACTTCACTAAATAATGTCACTTAATAATCCGCATTTTTGCACCAAATTCATTAACAAAGTCGGAATAATGTAACAGGAAACATCATAAAAATCAACCCTTCGTAAAAAGCTACTTAATTGACTTATGATTTGGACGATTATTCAACCTTTTATCTGACCTTGTCATATTCTATTAATTAGTTATTCATCCTTATAGTCCAATAAAAATTTATCAGAAATTTTAATAAATATTCATTACAATCTTTCTTCAAATTTTTATTAGTTTGCAATATACAAAGGTTAAATTGTTGATTCTTGATAAACGAGGATGATCTTAAAATCTTTTTTGGTCCCATTAATGAAAACAATCGAAACTCATATGGAAAAACTTTGCGCTCTAAATAAACCTCAAATTAAGTCCATCCTTGTTCTAATTACCGGTAAAAGTTCTAGTTCTCTTCATTCAATTGTACATAGTTGACACAATCAAATACTGATGGCATGACATTTCAAAAGAACTCTTTCAAGAATCCACCATCTTAATCGGTAGGGGAGGTTCTGTCCTTGAGAATTAGAGATTCTACCTCTGTCCCAAATATTGGCATATTCTCTCATGGTTGCACTAGCTTTGTCCAGAGTTAAGAAAACCCCAAACCTACTTGCGACTTCAAATTTTGCTATAAAATCCTTCCTAATTTTCTTCGGTCGGCCCGCGAGTCGAGTCGCATTGCAATCCTAGTGTAAACTACCTTATAGAAAAAGACCAACGACAAAAACCAAAAATTCTACGCAACCGTGGCGTTGTCCTGGGAACACGTGACTTTCTGCATCTTTATGTATGTCTATTAAAATACATGTCCTAAAACTGATTTTCTGTTTGCTTGGAAAGAAGCCTTTTTGTACAGGTTTGTCCAAAAATCTCGGATTAATCACAGGATATTGCTTTTCATAATTCTCTGTTCAGGTGGTGCGAGTAAAGATAAAACTTCTAATTTTTGCAAGAAATGTTCCATATAGTTTTATTTCATAATAGGTACCGCGGAGCAGGGGGCTGAGGGAGCAAGTAGGAAAAATGTTTTCAAAGATAAGAAATGTCTTCGTCTTTGATCAATAGTACCAATGCACCTGTCGCTGTCGCTAAAGACAACAGTCACTTAAATTTTGGAAGATTCGTTTAGAACAGTTAAAAACTGGAAGCAAGCTTCGTATTTTCAAAATTGATAATGATTTCTTCAATATTTCATCAAATATTTCACGCGGTGTACTTCGTTTAAACCTGTATTGGGAATTTTTAACTACAAATATAGGATGAACATGAGGATATGGCTGCCAAAATAGCCACTTCCCTCCTTCTTCGCCCAATTTTAGCCCCCCCCCTTTGCAGCTCGTTCCGCGGTCCCCTGCATAACCATTGCGGTTGCCAGGAATGTTTGAGTACTAGATTCATTCCGAAAGCTTTTTTTAAAACAAAATGTTGATTATTGGATTTAATCGATTAAAACGCAACAACTCTTTGTGTAAGGATGATCCATATGAGGTTACGCAGTAGCTGTTCACTATAAGCCAAATGGTCACAGAATCAGTATGAAATTTCCCTGCTAACTCAATGCTCGAGATAATCTCTCCCCTTTTCGCTTTGTTGTATCGAACGAAAACGACATCGAGTTTTGAGCTCAGCCGCAAGATGCGACCGCAAAATTGTCGTAAGTGCGATGACCTGTGTCGAAGCAGTTCTTCAAAATGGCTCTCTGGGATGTAGAGGATTATTTCTTAGTTCTTCTTTATTTCCTGACAGATTGGGCATGCATATAACTTGATATTCCTATAACCAAGGCCGTACACAGGATATTTTCAGCAGGGGGGGGGGGCAACTGGGGAAACTTTTGTTACCCTTTGTTTTTACATCACCAGAAAACGCCGTTTTATACGCAAAAAAAATGTGAATTGGTTTTGTAGGTTTCATCTTAATTTCCGCGGAGAGGGAACACTGCCCCCGCTATGTACGATATAGCTTGATGCATAAGCCTGGGCGACTGACTTAGAGCTTGGCCTCTGCGGGGCGGGGAACACGTTCAATACGGCTGGGAAACTCCGCGCGAGTTGTCCTCATTCAATGTTTACTCCTCAAAAGCGCGGAATGGAACTCGAAACTTTTCCAAGCACTTTGTTTCCTGGTGACACGATTAAATTGAAGTAAAATGGTCTACAATCTTCTGAATATCTGCGCAAGATCAAGAAAATGGAATCTTCCGTTCACATGAAAGCGTAGCGTTCCCGCGTACGAAAAATACTCTACAGTTCGGGACCAGGATGCATTTCATGTAAAGACCACGTCAGATACTGCACAAAAAAAGTGCTCAATGCGTTATTTCACCAGTTAAGCATTGGAAATATTCAATACTGTTATTTTTCTAAGGAACGAATAGTAATTTTTTCGAACAAAACAGAAACAGTCATTTTCTTAGGTTCGCACTATTTTTTGTGTAACAGTACAAAGCTTTCCCTATGTTTTGGGGAACCAGTACTACTATTTTAATAACCATTTTCTTGTAAGCCACTTATGAGATGTACAGGCTCTCCTTGTATTATCAGAAGTTCCCACAAATTGTGAAAATTAATTAAAGATAAATGATGTTTCATGCGAAGATCAAATCTGATTCATCAACTGTTGAAAAACATGTCCAACTAAATAAATATTCCAAAAAGGGTTGAATTAGTGGCTAAAAATTGGATTAAATCATCAAGTTCAATATATGTTGAACACAGCAAGATTGATGAAAGGATCGCTGGTATTTCCTGATTATTTACAAAATGCTGATTGATGTTGGTTTACACTTGATGACGAAGCATGGTAGAAGATCTTTGCACCTCCTGGGGTAGTTTAGAGACACTTTTTCACATCACTGGGCATTTCCTAAACGATTTAACGATCACAACAAAGATGACATAAAAAACAGTCGCACGTATATGTTTAAATGTCCAAAATCTTTGCTGAAGGACTGGAGTGACACTTAAGAGAGGAATGGGGGCGATTTAGTCTCTCCCTTTAATCAGTGGCGGTTTTAGGGGGCCAGATGGCCATGGCTTCAGTTCAAGCGCTTTTGGAAATCAAGAAGTGACCCTCAGCTAAGAAATCTGTTAAAACATACTAATCAAGTCGCTTTTATTTGGAAAATACAGGGCAAGATCATGAGGCAACCACGTAGGTGGGGATTCCTGGGTGGAAGGGCAGAATCATACAGTGAAATTTGCCCTTGGGGGGGGGGGCAGAGTGGAAATTTGCATGATATCATCACTTAACGCGAGCTACTGTTAGAGGGCGCAAACTGTTGTCAAATTTTCATTTGGGGGGCACTGCCCTCCGTGCCCCCTGAAGCTATGTGGGTGTCATTATGCATAACACGTTTGGCGAGAAAGAACTTAAATTAAACTTTGTTAGCAAAAATGTTCAAACAAGGGCCCCGCATGTAATGTCGGTCCCGGGCACCGCAGTCTCTAAAACCGCCACTGCGCTTAATGTGAAAATATTGACCACTTGCAAGGGAAAGATAGCCACTATAGGCAGTATTTTGCTAAATCGTCATTTTTTCAAGTGCCGTCAGCCACCCTAAAAAAAGCATAAGGTGACAGAATTAGGCTTGAGTTTACTATCATGTATTGTCTTGCATTTAGGGACCTTTTTAGTGATGGGTATGTAGATTCCTGTAAAATTTAGGGTTGGGGTAGGCTTAATAATAATAGCATTTCTTTGTGACATTGTGTCTTGCAAAATGATCACAAAAAAGACTGAACTCTTTAAACTTTTACCAAACAGTATCATTGAGTCAAATGGGTGTGGCCGGACCAAATCATTATCTTCTCCCCCTCCTCCCACTTCGTGGAGGCTGGCGCAGCCGCTGATTTGTTGTTTTTAAAATTCAAAGTAACCGACCTATTGCTCATTTTGACCAAAAACATTTTTTGCCCCCCCTCTCTGGCCCTAGCCCGTAATATCATCAGGTTTAAACTTCATTTTGCAATGACAGATTTCATGCTACAAGGCATGTTTTGATATTCCTACTAGACCTATTAGTTCAGGTGTGATCTAATTACTTTACTAGACTATAGCTGATGCTTGCAGACACTGAGACCATATGAAGGTGCTGAGATAATGAAGAGGCTATTAAAGCTAACAAAGACGACCAGAGGTGTGGTAAAAGCGACCCTTGACGTGACTGGTGCACTTGCAGTAATAGAGCTTATCTCTGACATAATACAACGCCTTAGAACTGCACGCAAAAGAACGCAGGAAAGCTAATGTAGATTAAAATAAAAAGAAAAAGATTACTTGATTGATTCAAGAAAAACACACTTATATATCAGACTAGTTTGCAATATATTAGAATTGGATGTAAGCCGGGGCACAGCACGGCACTCGAGATCAGCTTAGCCGCTACCCAGTACCGGCGAAGAGCACTGCTTGAACACTTAACCACCTTAAGGTGTATCCAGGATGATAAATTAGTCTCCAAAGTAAATTTACTAACACCTATAGGGCAGCCTCTCCAGGTAGTAATTAGGATAGTGCTTTGTCACAACGTAAAATATGGACTTTTGATGGACCTTGCTCCTTGATGCAGTCCACGAAATGGACTACGGCATCTTGGCAGAAGGGATCACGAGGTCTATGATAGGGCGGTTTTAGCAGAGGGTATGTGACGTGGGGGCTAGTGATGAAAGCTTGGAGCTTGGAGCTTCCAGATGACGCATTTGGCTTTAAACCTGCTCTTGAATTTCTTATAAACCGTTTTCTAACAAAACAAAGGACACACAATTTGGCATGGGTCTGCATGATTCTAGAGTCCGCATGTTTGCATCAGACCAAGTACAGACCAACCTCGTTATGAAGACATTATGTATTATTTCGAGGCAGCGCAAACCATCACGAGAGCTCATTTGAAGACAAGTGAACACAAATCTTTATTGCCTTTAATTATAGCAATTTGTCTAAATTCAGCATTGAATGGGCCTGTGTTAACAAAGATGGGCTTCACTTGTGGTTGTTTTAAAAATATTCCTGTGGTCCGTTGATCCGCTTAATACATTGGACAATTCCACGTACCAATAATCTCTTCAACCCGCAATGCTGCCACTCGATCACGTGACAAATTTGATTGACATCGGCAAGGAAACGAAGATTACATCACCATGATTAAAACCTAATGCAATATGCAAGAGAAATCAGTGTGTTTTGCTAAACCTGGCCACGTTCATCTCCGTCAGACAGAGGGTTTTTGAGTCTTGCTCTTCTCCTAACGATTCTCCACAGCGCTACAAACTTCTGCTAACTGCTCATGACAGCAGTTTGAAAGACTTCAAGGTGATCGAGAGCTGTTGAACGACGTTAGAGTTATTCGAAAGAACCACACGAAGAAATTCGAGAGGGAAATCAACTAAGAGACAGGTCTAACAACGTGTGAAGCTTCTGCTAATAGCCCGAGTGATTTATATATTTCACGGTATGTATCTCAATATCACTGTATTTCCTGGCATTTTTCGCTATTTTGTTAATCAACAAATGGTTCTTGCGGTGTATTAAAATGATTCTTTGCTGATTGAAATATCTGATTTGAAAAGCAGAAAAAATATTTGCGACGACGGTATTGTTGAATGGCGTAGAATCGTTCAAAACGTGTTTGAGGTTACAAACTTTACTTGTCTGTCAACTGAATCATAAAAACAGTTAGGAACTTTAAAAGCATTATTATATAAATACACGATTAAGGATGATATCTGGTCATGGTTTAAAGTGAAAAGATCGTCGAAAAGCTGCACCGGCAATCTTATCAAGTTTTTTTCAAGATATTAGAAAAATTATTTTCAGTTATTTTTGTCTTATATTTCGCTCAAGCAATTCCTTAAAAAAGTAATATATATTATATATACGATAGGTAAACAAACAAATCTTTACACAGGATATATATTCAATCAGTAGATGCTATAATCAACAGCCAATGTTTATAAAACATTTGTTTAAGTATTGGCTACTTAGAAAGCGATTAAAACACGAATTATCAGTTAAAACTAACCCTGTCATTTGCCAATAAGAATGTTTATAAAAAAGTGGTTAATCATTTCGTGACAAACACCTCACCTCTTGTCAATGCGGTTCTTATGAAAATTGCTATAAAAATTGTCCCTTCTCAATCTTCTTTACTCAGAAGCGAACTCAAAGATGGGAATGACATTTCTGTTAGTTTTGTTTTTCAGGTTCAATCTTTCATAAATTATAGGTATTCCATTAATAGATGAACTTTATTTGCCATCCTTATGCTTTCAAAAAGACAAACGTAACATTATAGTATCTTTACTTTAAATAACATTTGAACAAGCAACAATGAACACAAGCTTTGTATTCATCTCTGCAAAATCATCACACATAAAGGGTTCACTAGCACATAATACTCAAATGGCTAATCAAGGTCCAATGGATATGAAAAATACAGCTGTTAAATTGGAAACTGATCGCATAGCGAAACAGCAAGATCTTGAAAGAAAAATGGTGGAAAGAACTAAATAAAACTGAAACACCATGTTATTGACGTAATGTGTAATTAGTCGTTTGATGGTTTTAGAAAATCGGTGGGCTGGAAGAGTTAATGATCTAATAAAGAGTCTCTCTTCAGATTACTTTCAAGATAGAATTGAGCCTACTATAAAACGTGACCTCCAGGAAAATAGCCTTGACTGGCAGTGTCCTTTGCTGTTCAATCTAAAGGCTGGATATATTTAGCTTTAAAAATCATAGTTTCGTAGACGTGAGATACTCAAACGAATCCCAAATGATGCCCAGAAGGAAAATAAAAGCAACGATATCCTCTTTGCAGTATGTGGGTTCAAACATCTCTAGACATAGACCGTTGGAAGACACTCTGCCCCTATGAGATTCTAAAGAATGCTGATGTTAGCATTACAGTTGACTTGATAAAGTTATTATATATGATGACGTATAGAATGTGACGTAACTGGCATAATGTACTAAAGGAGGACGTTTTCTTGGCATAGACGCGATCAGCATTATAATGCAAAGTGAAGTGACCAAAATATGGTCAAGAGAAGAAAGATAAAACTTATTTTTCATGCCAAATATTGTTCTAAAACGGGCAATATATCTTCTGACTTTTAGAGCTAAAATTTACTTCTACCACAGCCATCAACAGCTTTTGTCATTCCCAAAGTTCCTCGGAATGCCCAGTCAATTTAATAATCTTAACAGCTCTTTCGTTCCTCCAAGTAATAAGAAATGAATCGCCCCTTGTCCTCCCAGACATTTTTTGATAAAAGGCTAAGTTTACATTATTTTAAGAAGTAAAGCTCATTCTTGGGGACCATGTTCTCTAAAAGAATACACTATTAATGTTTAGAGAAGGGAAGGTAGAGTTATCAATGTAGCTGTTTAAAAAGCTTTCAATAACCAAATTCTGGCAAATATTGCCTTGGGGCCTGCGATAGTGGATTTATTAGGTCAGGTCTGGTCATTGATTCGCCCTTGCTTGCAACCATCTAGGGTTCGAAGTGTGGGCATACAAAACAGGAGATGAATGAATGGGGAATTAAGAGGGTTGCCTATATTAGGTTTCAGGAAACAGTAGGAATAACGAATTGTACCAAGAGAATAAGAGATACCAAGCTTAAAGGTGAAACCTGGAATATGTAGGCATAACTGAAGATTCAGATTAATATCCACCTTGATAAATTCTTAAGAATCTTATTGATTCTTATTTATCGAGATGTTCTAGTGTTGCCCCCCCCCCCCCCCCCGCCCCTTCCGCAGGCCCACATTGGGAATCTCATCTGATTTTTGGCTTGTTTACTAATTTTTTCTTTTGTTATTTGGTTGTTCCAAAAAATAAAGGTAAAATCATATATTATTTTCACTTAAGCATGGCTCCCTGAAAGGCAAGCAAATAGCACTGAATATGTCGCTAACATTGTTAATCAAATTAGAGAAGAGTTTTTCTTTTTCACCTACATTCTATCAATGTAGGGAAAAAAGTTGAAATTAAGTAAATGAAATGAAATGAAATGAAATGAAATGAAATGAAATGAAATGAAATGAAATGAAATGAAATGAAAGGAAATGAAATGAAAGGAAATGAAATGGAATGAAATGAAATGGAATGAAATGAAATGAAATGAAATGAAATGGAATGAAATGAAATGAAGTGATATGAACTGAAATGAAATGAAATGAAATGGAATGAAATGAAATGGAATGAAATGAAATGAAATGAAATGAAATGAAATGAAGTGATATGAACTGAAATGAAATGAAATGAAATGAAATGCAATAAAATGAAATGGAATGAAATGAAATGAAGTGATATGAACTGAAATGAAATGAAATGAAATGAAGTGATATGAACTGAAATGAAATGAAATGGAATGAAATGAAATGAAATGAAATGGAATAAAATGAAATATAGAGAAGTCAAATGACATGAAATATGGTGAATCGAATGAGATCAAATGAAGTGAAATGAAACAAAATAAAGCGAATAAAATGAACTTGGACAAATGCTAAAAGAAAAATGGGAGTAATTGAAAATAATGAAGGAAAAAGGAAACCTATTACCCCGAAACGATCGTCGACGAAAAAAATGTTTCGCTTACAAGTTTCTGTCTGGTATCAATAACTGCAGCCTCTTTCAATCTCAGATAGAATCAGTCACATCCAAAACCCGGCAAGTTGATTTATGTTGATTAATTGAAAAATCTGTCTATGTTTAGCCATAGTAATCATCTGGTAATCGCGAAGGGAAACCTTGGCGGGATTACATCGTAAAAAATGACGAAAAATGTGCAAATAGCCAGACAAGGGAGAATTCATTTTCAATACTGCTTCATAAATCTTTTAAGGAAAAGATCGAAAAGAAAAAAGCGGTGTTTTTTGAATTATTTTATGTGTGGTAATACAAACAGCATACTTAGAGAAACAAATGGAAATGTAGATACTAATCTTATGGCAACAACTGGCTAATCTTTTTTGTTTCTAACTAGTTTGCTTACCTATTAACAAGGATATGCTACCTTGAATGCAGAATTCTATGTATGTGCACGATACTCATACAAAGGCTGCCCAATAGAGACAAAAGTGAATCTTTGCCCTTGGGGTGAATTGCATGAAATCGCCAATGAATTGCAAGGATCCTCTATTGAGCTTAGGAATCTGCAACTTTTAAATTGGCTAAAGACAGTAGCGGAGATTCTTTGGGTATTGGAGGGCTTGAGCCTCCTTCTCCCTGCAATCACGATCTGGTCGGAAAAGTCAAGCACAAAAAATCACAGAAGTCAAGAGAGGAACCCTGAAGGCAGGGCGCAAGAGAGCTGGGAACAAGGCATAAACCCAAGCATACACCAATTAGACCTAGGCGCACTGTGAAGCCTGGGTCCGAGTTTAGTGGGGTAAAAAGATTCTCGCCGCAGTGCTAAGGAACAACTCTATGCCATTATCTCGTCGTTTCGCTGTGTTTAATTTTGTATAATTTGATCAAAATAACATGAATTTCGAAATAATAAGTAAAATGAAAGTTGAGGAATTGAAAAATTTTCTAAGAATGCGTGGTTTAAAAGTTTCGGGCAGAAAAGAAGAACTTGTGGCAAGAGTGTTTGCTGCCAAAGAGAACAATGTACGGCCTATTAAAACAGCCCAAGAAGTTGAAATGGAAATACAGCAAGAGTATAGTGATAAACTTGTTGTGAACGATTTTATCATTCCAGATCCTTTTTGCTTAGAAGGTTGGTTATCAGAGGAAGATGGTATTCGTTTTTGGCCTAGCATTCTCTATCCTGACATATTCAACTATTTAACATTTAATCCAGCTGAACTTGCAAGCAAAGATCTTTCAGATTATAAAAACTCAAAGGCATATTCATATTTCATCAATGGGTGGCTTGGCTTAATATCTTATAATAATATAAATGAATCTTCCCCTTATTGTTTGCTGAAAACAGATTGCCAGCCATCAGAAAGATTAAATGACCCACCACATAAACTTTGGATATGTATTCAAAAGAAAGGTGCCAAGATTCAATGTGCCCACTGCTCTTGCATGGCTGGTATGTCCCAGACTTGCAATCATGTTGCTGCTGCCCTGTTTAGAGTTGAAGCTGCAATACGAGCTGGGTTGAATAACCTGTCATGCACAGCTAAATCATGCGAATGGTTGCCAAATCGAAAGAAAGTTCAACCAATGAAGATGAAAGATATAAATTTTAAAAGAGAAGATTTTGGCACACGTGGTAAGAGAAAGCGGGCTCTAGTATTGTCACCTAAAAAGCGCTATGACCCTTTGGTTGATTGTAATATCAAACTTTTGAACTTGAATGATGTTGCTGCAGCAGTGGAAAATATCAAAACTGATATGATATTACATTCAGCTGTGCCAAAACTCAAAGTAGACTATTTAGAAGAAATGATCATGAATTCAGATGAAAAACCTGATGATGTACCTAGCATTGATGACATATTCTTAATTTCTTCAAATATTCAAACCTTTTTTGATAATCTACAAATGCTGATGACACCAGATAACATCATGAAAATTGAACAATTAACAATAGGTCAGAGTGAAAATTTAAAGTGGCATTTATACAGAAAATATGTGATCACTGCATCAAAAAGTCATGATGTGTTAACAAAGATGAGAAAGGTGCAAGGTGTTGTTGATCATGTGAATATGTGGTCATTGTTTCAAAAAATATCAGGCTTCATTCATGTTAATCCTAATATAGAAGCTTTGAAATATGGAAGATCAATGGAGGTACATGCTGTAAATAATTTTGAAGAAGTATTCACAAATCAACATAAAGATTTGAAATTAAAAGAATGTGGTTTATTTCTACACAAAGATTTTCCCTTCATTGGAGGGAGCCCTGATCGTTTAGTGTCTTGCTCTTGTTGTGAAAGAAGTTGTTTGGAAGTCAAATGCCCTATTTCAATTAACTATACCACACCACAAGATCCAAATATTAAACTACCATACTTGGTCAAGGATGACAACAACAAACTCAGTCTAAATCGCAGACATAAATATTACACACAATGCCAAGTTCAAATGGGGGTTACTGGTTTGAAAAAATGTTTCTTTTTTGTCTGGACATCCCATGGGTTCTTTGTTGAAGAAATCAAATTTGATGTTCAAATATGGGAAGAAATATCTCAGCTGTTTTCAGTGTTTTACAAAGAACATTACTTAAAATCATTTTTTGATAAACTTGGTTAATTGATATGTATATATTCATAGGGACATCCAGAAATAATTATAGCCTTCTTGGTGTATGCCCCTAATATGACTTCTTCATGTGTTTTAAATATTATTATTATGCCATCATACATTACTTGTATTGCTTGAGGAGTTTTTGTGTCCACATTCCACTATTAAAAATTCATAATAGATATTAAAGAACATGGAAGTTGGCTTTTAAACTGAAACTACCTGAGGAATATTACAAAACACATAAATAACAGTACAATACAAAGATGCACTAGAGCTTCAAATAACTTTAGTTGATTAATAATGTCATTTAGTTGACTTTATAAGAGATGGCTTAAAATTGCATAATGCAGAACAAGTACGAATTATATCGTCGGCAAGAAAAGTCATTGTAATGGGCAGGGGAGACTTTAAAATTCTGAAGGTTTTAATACGATTGATGGCTCTTTCCACATGAATCCTTAGGTTGGCAATATCTTTGGTTTTCTTGCATTCTTTTGGTGTCATCTGGGACTTTGTTCTGGCACCAGGTGGAACACTTAGAGAACAAAATCTTAGCATTAATTCTTCTTTGATTTGAAAACCTCTGTCTGCCATTATTTCATCACCACGTTCCAAAAGATCATAAAAACCACTATCATCACAAATGAACTTATCACTTGCTCTTCCTCCATAACAAGATGAGACAAAAGTGATAAATCCAGTTGGTGAGATGGCAATTAGAAATTTAAAAGTGTTGTGACCTTTGTAGTCAGACCAAGTGGCTGCCTGGGAAAGAAGAGATTTTGGACGTTCTATGAAGACTTCAGAGCAATCAATGATACATCTTGTATTGCTGTGACCAGTTCTTTTAAAAGCAGAAGGCAGATGCTCTCTTATTGACTCTCTAGGAAGCCAGGCTAACATACAATGTCCTAGCACTTTGCTGAGAAGCTTTATCCAAGTTGTAAAGATATTTGAAGCAGTTGCAGTGGACATTCCAAAACGATCTGCCACATCTTCATTCAGGAGGCCAAGTCTGAGTCTCATTAAAACCATGAGAAACTCGTCCTTGTGGGAAAGGGCCTTTTGTGACGACAAATAGGAGCTTCGTTTGATGATGGAAGTTGTCTTTCTACCTCGCCAATACTTGAGTTTGGGCAAATATAGACTCAAAAGTGAAAAAATTGCATTAAATAATGGTATACTAGATATTCCAGTATAAAAATTCATTTTCTCATCTGTTTTTATTCTGCAATGAGAGAATGTTGCTGTTTTAGTTTTTCTTGACAAAATTTTTCTGTGTAGACCTTCATTTTCTTTTCTCAGTGTGTCTACTTCTTTGGACAACATTGTTATAGTAGCAGCTTTATCTTTGCAAGATTGACATGCAGAATCATTCTCCTCTATGGTAAAACCATGTACATGCTCATGAAAAATAGAACTTGAACAACCAGCTATAGTCTCCAACTCCTGCTCTTTATTTGACGATGACCCTACCTTTGGCTTTTTGGGAAGCGGCTGTTTCAACAAGGCCCTTCTTGCTGTCGGTTTTTGTGGCAATTCATATCCCATTTTCAAGGATGGATCAGGGTTCTTTTCCGTAGGAATACCATCAACAAAATGTTCAGAGCATACCCTATCGCTACTACATGGATTCCATGGTTTTTTGTCTTTGGTAGCTCGTTTGATGCACCTTATCCATCTTTCTCTTTGCTCCGCAAACCTTTTAGGCCCTGGAAAGCAATACAAGCGGAAAGGCAACTCGCAACCACAAAACTCGTGATTTTGACCTGTATGAATGTCACATACACTTTTTTTCCATTTGTCAAGTCGATAACTACTATTCGTACAACCAATAACTGCACAATTATGCTTTCCCATGTTATAATATACTGGAATAATCGACGAAATTTTAGCAAAATCAAAAGCACGCTGTAGTCTTGAAGCAGATTGTGAATTTTTTTACCCCACTTATCTCGGGCCCACGCTTCAGAGCGCGCTTAGGTCTAATTGGTGTATTGCTTCTCGTGCACATCATTTTGTCTACCATTCGAGGGATCAAGCCATCCAAATATAACCTCGAGTTTCTGCTACTGGTTAAAGCATGATAAGGGGGCTAACTATTGTAGAAGATGCTACTATTGCGGGTCATTTTACTGACCTGAAGAACAAAACCTGACTAAATGCCACTTTATCACAAAAACGAAACCCTATATTTAATTCTCGATATGACTAAATGGCCAAAGTTTCCAAACTCTCCATGCGCTTGGAGTGGGGTGTCACACAACAATGCCCCACTGTAGAAACAGCGGTCTTAGGAGAATTCTGGTCTTAAAGTAGAGAGATGAAATCCTAGAAAAGGCCAAATTTCCAACCGGACCGTAAAATTCTCATCCAACAGGTTGTTTCTCAAATCTTTCCGGTCATAATATCTGCGTAAATCAAACCCACCAGCCAAGGCCGAAGTCAGGCATCTCTGAACCGGGGGAGGGGGGCAAGAAAGACGAATTCTCCGACAATTTCTGACAATAACCTGTAAAACAATAGACCCATCATTCACAAAACATTAGCCTATTGTTCAATCTATTGTTTAAATCAGGACAATTTTACAACAAAATGGCAATTCGCGGTCCTTGTGAGGGTGCTTCGGCCCAGACCTCCTTATTCACTGTTGCCTTGCCACTTTTGCTTTCAAAGATTGAATTGACATCTACCTTAGCCTTACCTTGATACTATGCAGTTGAAGAATGCCACTGTGGACAGAAAAGAGCCTTAAAATAAATGTATTTTGTCTCTAGTGAAGCAGTGAATTCATTCAATGCTCCTGTTATTCTTAGAAATGGAAATCAATTCCAGAAGCAAAACATGATTACCTTTTTCCGGTTTCAGAAACTCAGCAGTACCGTCGAGGGGGAAGGAGAGGGGTAACTACCCCGGGGCCCGTTCATGAAGGGGTCCGAAGGCTTTAGGAGCCTGACATTATTTTCGTTACAATCACTTCACAAATGACAGTTATGCAATAAAATGGGGGTTACTTTTCTATTGAGCGAATTATAGTGTAATGGCAACATGACACTATTTGGTCCAACCACCGGGGAGGGGGCGTCGCTCTTGCCACCCCGTGGCCCTTGCTGGCTCTAGACGGCCCTAAAACTCATTATAAACTTTCTTGACTTTTTAAAGAGCCAAGATCTTCTTCCTTATGTACCATTTTCTTATAAAGCGAATCGCGTAAAACAACTCCTGTTTTACCTAAATTCAACATGGCGTATTTTCACTTTCAGGCTACCGTTCCAAAATGGCGTTGGTAATGCGACTAAAGACGGTTTTTACTATTTGTGTAATCATACTGGTGATGATGAACTGTTTAGCGGCGAGATCAAAAAGCGATCGCAATAATAGGAAGGGCAGAGGGCAGTTGGTAAGTGTATTTTTTAAAACCGATTTTCGCCCCATTATCAACTCATTTCTACTAATGCGCGAAGTGGCCTACATTTCTTTGACATTTCATTACGGGTGTTTGATAGAATTTTGTTTGTGTTTGATAAGTTGAATGCATTGTATCTAAATTGATTTACTATAAATTTGCACTAGTTTTTCTGCCCTAGTAATGAATCGTTATGAATTGTTTGCATATCACTTCATCCGATTTCGATGACTTCGATAGTTTTAGCGTCTTTTTCTGCATAAAACCCACTGTATTTGGTAGTCCGTTTAAGAATTTAAATGATTTTTGCTTAAAACCCCAGCTAAAGGTTGCTTGTTCAATATATCTTAGCATAAATGCAGTTTATGAGTAAAACGTACCGCATTGAACTGAACTTAGATTGCAAATTATGGCCTAAATCGGCGAGGATGGTTGAAGAGTCGATAAAACTGTTGACATAAGATTTATTTTTACATCGAGGGCCAAATAAACAACAAGGTTTCTTATTGTTACCTTGTCACCTCTGTTTCAATCGCAACATGTTTTCTAGATGACAATTTTCTTTTCTTCGTAGAATCACCTCTTTCGTCGCCATGTTTATCAATGATTTTGAATTTTGCGCAAACGCTTGTACCCAGATTCCCATAAATCGTTTCTGGAAAATTGGACCCCAACCCCCCCCCCCCCCCCACCAAGGGGTTGTTGATAGAATTCATTCGAGAGTTTTCACAATTAAACCAATTTGTTATGATTTACCATCAACAATTTATTTGCCTCAGACCCACATCAGCCTTACAGCTGCCAAAACTCCAGGACGAATGAAATTGATTGCTTACTTTTATGCTCTCTGGGAGGGTTTTCCCCTTTCATATATACAGTTTCTTTGCATGGCAAAAGTTTCCCGGACAGGGAATTTTTGCCCATGTTTTGTGTCACTAGATATCTAACCTTAAGCAGGGGCAAAAGAGCCAATCAGCTGTTTTGATTTCTCTTCACATTTGGCTTCTACATCACCCCTAGACATTCAAATCTTTATTCTACTGTTTAGACATTTCATACTCTTGGAAGTGCTAGGCAAGATGTATTTGAAGTCTACTAAACTATGCCTCCAATTGTTATTCAATTTGGAAAAGGTGTGTTTGTCAAAAGCCATTGCATTGGTTGGCACAACCCCACGCCCCTGTTCCAGTTTCCAAACAAAAGATACCCCATCAGTGCTAGCTAACCTGCAACATAAAGAACTTTCAATGCATTTATCAAGGTTTTCGTCGATTTTGAGCAAACATTAACTAGATCGATATCCAAAAAATATTTACCAGTAAATTTAAGGGTGAAATGTTATTCAAGGTCTGTAAAACAAAGCTGTCCCCTGCGCGAGACATTGCGAAGAATTTTTCAAAAGGTTTATGATATTTTTTTTATGATAGAGGCATAAAGATGGAAAAGGGCACGTTGATCCAGTGAAAAGCTGGCTTGCATTTGTGAAGCAATCTTCGCAACGTCGAGGTCAGAATTATGTAACAAACAAAAAGAGATTGCACAGAAAATCAAAGAAGTACATGGTAAGTATTTTTATGTAAGTATGTGATGATGATGAAGGTGATGATGATTGTAATGATGATGATAGTAATGATGATGATGATGATGTGATGATGTTGTTGACGATGATGATTTTTATTATTATGATGATGGTGATGTTGATTTTCTCAGCGTTTGCAAGACGTTAAAATATGGAAATCTAAGTTTTTACTTTTCTAATCACCTTAAAAGGGGTCTAGGTCATTTTATTCCATTTCTTAAACACTCAGATTTGCATTCATTAACCAGCGCTTATTTCGTGAGAAAGTGCCCAACTTCCACTTACAAAAAGTGATTTTTTAAGAGTCCTTGAGATCCACAACAATTTGTGGGATTTTAGCTCAAATGTTGCCTAACCCTTTGCTAGTGTATATCTTAAAGAGGTAAATCAAGTCAGCAGATAGAAAATAAACATTAAGTAATACAATTGTATAGTTGCCTACCGTTGATTTATTGAGTTCTCAATTTGCTTTATCTTTAAATAATTTCAGCCCTAAGTTGCTTACAGCTTTTGTGTTGAGCTGTCATGTTGCTTACCGCCTAACAAAGTTATCTCACTTGTTAGTTGATGTTTGCATTACATTACATTACATTACATTACATTACATTACATTACATTACATTACATTACATTACATTACATTACATTACATTACATTACATTACATCAGGGATTCCTCCAAACAACTTCTTCCTCAAAGTTAGGGATGGAAACTGGTTCTTTTTCTTTTCATTTCTCGGCAAACTTGTGCCTGATTTGAGCTAACTTCTCCGCTTGTTCAATAAACACACACTATACTTAGACTAGTTTTGCCGAGCCAACGCTTGAATTTACATTAGAAGGATGTCATGACCTACACTGCACGCTACGTCATAAGCCAGTCATTTAATTATGATAAACACGCATCTTATGATATCAAATACAGGATAACCATGCGAGTTAATGAAATAGTGAGTTCCATTCCTAATACGAAAATTGAATGTCAAATGTCTAAAATGGGGATAAGCTATGCTGATCTTGACCCAAATCCAATAATGTCGATGATTTTTTCCTATCTTTAATTTCCTGCATCATTAAACCAATCAAAGTACCCGTGATAATCTTCATTCATGACATTTCTAGAGATATGACCCAAGGCATTATAGTAACGACTAGCATTTCTCTTTAATTAACGTGTTCATAAGTAGCTAAGGTAGAATTCATTCAACATTAAACAACTTATAGGCTCAATAGAGGAACTATGAGTAATTAAACTATACAACATTTGTCTTATTAAAGTGCAATCCCACAAACGACTGAAGTAGAGATATATCGAATATTGGGCTCGCAATAAAGAACGGCTCATCATGCTTGTACAAAGTACAGCAAAGTTAAGCAAACTTAACTATCACATGTTTAGGGAGCTTAGACAGTTGTGATATAGAGTGAAGTTCATTATAAAAATAGCATAATCCATTACTTTATTCACAGTTCCTAGGCAAAATACATATGGTATGATATTCTTCATAACTGTGAAATTCCCAAGGCTTATTTCATCAACTAGAAAAGAAAAAATGCAGCCTGCTATTTTGCTCTCTACTTTCCGTGTTGCAGTTATCTTATTTTGTTCCTAACTAGAAAACCATTATTGCAACTCTGTGAGACCCATTAACCAAAATTCTTGAGAAAAATAATGCAGCCCCAATCTTTATCGTTTTAGAGCAGTGCTCAACAGGGGCCACCAGGACCTCCAGGCCCACAGGGACCCCCAGGACCCCCTGGTGCAGTAATTACAGAGGCAGCGATGGTAGCTGAATTTCGAAATCTAGTACGAGGTATGGCATCAATGAAGTCACTTTCAGATGATTATTTGAAAATGGTTTTTAATTTATTTCAATCAAATTATCCAATCAATAGTTTCTTTTATTCCATTCGATTCCATTGCTTTCAACCCAGAGGCCAGAAGAAGAAGCTTTCAACCAAAAGAAACTTTGTTCCAAAATATACAAAAAGGAGAAGATGATATATCTGCTTCTATCAAAACCCTTTATCATCTCTCTCAACCTGTTTGGCCTTATAAACCGTATTGTACTGAAAACATCTACAGGACCATCGTATTGACTTTTTCTCTTATATTTATTCTTATATTTAATGCCATCCCTGCCACTGTAATTGGGGGTGTTTTTTTATTTACATAAAATTTGTAATCTTAAATTTTATATATTTTATTGTAATGTATCGATTTTTTAAATTTATTATAATAACTTATAACTATATTTTTCATTGTAGCAAATGATACATTTATGCATACACCCATACATATATGGTGTAGCCCCCCCCCCCCCACCTGCGGGCCTTGTGTCTGACTGCTTCATTTCATTTCATTCTATTTCAATTGATCTGGTTTGATTTAATCCAAAAACATTTCAGTACACTCCTGTTTATTTCTATTATAATTCTAATCATTTAACCTCATTTACCTTCTTTCACTCAATTTACCTAACGACCTTATCTTGCTTCCTATCGCCTAATTTCATTTCATCCAACCTCACAGCAGTTTTTGATTTCAATATTAACTATTTCAATATGAAACCTTTTCATCCACGAAACATTTCTTCTTAATATCGAAACTTCGAATTTTTTTACAGATACTGCTGAACGGCGGGCAGCTAGATTTGCAGGACAGGTATAATCTATTTCCTAGATATTCTGCAAATTCTCCGTTTTAAATGTACACTTTTTCTTATACTATCAGGGCGTCATTTCATGCTCTTTGTCGAAAGAAACAAGACCCATACGCCCTTGCCTTACTATTGATAAAATCACCCATTTTGTAGCAGAAGCCTGTTATATGGCACCTATTCGCCCTGCAATAAGACTATATTTTCATAGTTGCAAGGATGAACAGCCCTCCAAACCCACCAACTTAAGTGACACATCTAAGTACAACAGTTATTTTTCATGACCCATGGATTTAAAACAAACATCCGAAGTGAACTCCATGGGCTGTTTTTTACCGTTTCAAAATTTCCATTGAGGTGCGTTACGGGTCTCAAACACCTTAAGTTCTATTAGTTTTATTTCATTGGTTTCAATCAACGTCTATTACTTTTAGAAAGGTGAAAACACCCTAGAAGCTAAATTTAGAACACTATTTACCCTTTTGTCTATAACATACATATCGAAACCTTTATTATCATCTCATATCGCAAGACAATACAGCGATTTTAAGGCTGATGGTGTTAATCTGAACTGGTTTAAGTGTTATTCTATGTTATGGTTTAAATCTTTAAAGACCTTTGCTCTTTGGTTTTCCAATCAAACTGTATTTAATTGTTCCTTTTATGCAATAGTTGTAGATAGATTGAAGTAGCTTTTAATTACTTTCAGAATGGTCCCAGGGTAAACATTTCTCCATGCAAGATAGTATTTTGCACTATGTGGTATCGTCCCCCTAGTATTGTCTAAATCCTTGTAGTTTTTATAATAAGTAACATCTTTGGAAAAATATTAAAGGGAAAATAAGAAAAATTGAACTGTGTCCATTTATAGACAGCTACATTATGATCTAGATATGTTTACAGTAAAACAAATTATTTATAATGCAAAGTAAAGAAAAAACTGCTTTTTCATAGAGTGTAAGAGATCGTATATTATTGTTTTAAGTATTTGAATATCATGATAGAACACAAGAAAAGAGGATAGAGTCCTATGCTATTTTGTTGTGGAATTAAGCCAAATTTCCTTTATCCTAGCAGGGGTTTTTCTACCGATTAAATTATTATTGGGAGTACCCTTCGCTAATATAATCACCGTATTGAGCTTTTGTGTTGGAAATATCTAGTTTGTTTTTACACTTTCCTGATTTATAAAACAGGTTAGAATTAAACTAAATTACCTTCCAATTCCATTAAAGAACGTAATAAGGATATGAGTGTGCTTTTAAGCTGAATATGTTAGATTTTCCTTAAACAATTACAACACAGAATTAAAATATACAATAGGGATTTTACCTTCTTTAGCATTGTTCCATTGTCACATTTTCCCTTACTTTGATACTAGTACTATAACTTTGGAAGGAATTGAACGTATGATTCCGTTAGTTTTTTTGAACTGGGTAAGGAGTGTAATATATGTCAGGCCCGTCCCTTCAATATCAATATCGTTCTAAAGGGCCTGTAAATAAAATGCTGAAAAAGTTATAACCACGATAGCTAGAAACAGCTCTGCGTAGAAAGCTGGACAAGGGTGGATATGTAAAAGCCACACAATAAGATACAAAATGCTGATCCTGATGGCTTTGGAATAGACAAGCATATTAGGCAGCTTTAGAGAAAAATTATCTGAATTTCTTTGAATTTACCATATCGTTTTATTTGCAGCCTCTTGGGCTCATGGCAGCGGGTGTTCCAGATGTGATTTCGGCCTTTTTTGTCGTGTTGAGGGATTCCGTTGTAATTCACAAAAAGTCTAAAAAAGAACTTGATAAGTATGAGGTAAGTTCAAACAAAATAAAACATTTAAGAATATAATGTCTGTAACTGGAATGCAACACTATTTTTCTGATATCTTTTTTAAATATTCAGAATTTTTTTTATTGCCTAAATATATTTTATAGCAGCACTTGGCTCTAGTTTAAACCTTGCATTTCTTATTTGCTCCAAACAATGGCAGTTTCGTGTGCCTTTTTTCATATTTTTATACAAAAGTCCAATGCATTTTAGCTACTGCACCTCTTTGATGCCGTACTGGAGGTTGCACTTGTACTTGCAGTTCTGTTGTTCCTGGAATTTTCACGTCTCGGATTTCATTGAATCTTATTTTCTGTATGTTCTTTATTTTCCTCTTATCAAGAGCAGATCACAACAAAGTGTTGTATGTTGTTCTTGTATGCAAACTTACGCAATAGGTGTTTTAAAGACTGACGCATTTAAAGTGTTATCGTATGCATTCTGAAAATAAATATGAACTTTGTTTGAATGACGTTAATGCTATGTATTCATTCAAACAGGTTCGAGGCTCTGGCACGTTCATACGAGGCACAGGAGTGCAACTGCTTTCAGGAAGATTTGTAGCACCGTACACGGCAATCTATCGATTTCAAGCAAATTTACATATTGGAAGAGCGAAAGATGTCAGCTTGAAGCCAAGAGATGCAATTTCAGCAGCAGTTTGCATCAACAATGATTGTGATAATAATGTGTAAGTGTTTTATTAATATTGATAGATCAATCAATTAAACACGACCAACAGGGCTGCCCCTGGTGAATACTCGAGAAAAATTTTTTGATTTGCGACTACACGTGGAAAACTCAGTTCGAGGTCGACCTCTCATCCCTGCGCAATATGGTGCGCAATAATGATGTGAGACCACTGATCTCAAAAAAGACTGGATCGAGCTTCTATTATTTGAAAAGTAAAGCCAAAAAATTTCGATGGCGGCCATCTTACTAGGACCCATAAAGCTGCGGTTTTTAGTGTAGAGTCAAAGGCAAGCCACTCGGCATGGATTACCAAATGCCATTTCACAGGTTTTTAGCTTTTGGATCGTATGTTTTTGATATACTTGTACTTTATCGAGTATACTTTTCCACGTGTTCGCTGCTGTTCTTTGTTTGGGTCCTACCAATATGGCGCCGATCTGGCTTCAAAAAGTTGGATTCGAAAACAATAGGTTGCTCGATCCAGTCTTTTTTTGAGATCAGTGTGTGAGACACCTCAGCCCTCTGTCCAGCCCAGATTACACAACGAAAACATTGCGTTTATTACCCTGTTAGCCTTATTCTGTGTTGATGGGATCACAGCTACCAGGGCTGGCCTTCTCTGCCTGTAATCGTGTTCTCAAGTCTTAATACGTCCCTTATTGATGAGATGTCGGTGAAAAGCATAGCTACCTCGGTTTGGAGTGCTACACTTCTAATGCAATCATCAGGCCCTTACTTGAAGCTAAGTTGGCACGATTTCATGGGAAAACGAGCTTAAATCTCTTCACACTGAACTTATACTATATAAAAATTCTGCTTCTTTCAAAATACGACGATTAAAAAAATTAAATCTAACGCATGCCTTACTTTTCTTGTAGGTCTCTCAAGTTTAGATCTGGTTTGTCTAGTAATGCAAGAGTGTTTACAATTCATGTCGAAGGTCTTCTATATCTAATGGTAAGCTGGGCACAATATTAGGCAATGCCTTGCAATACAAGGCTATGTAATGGAATACGATAAAGCATAATGTCAAGCAGTTAAAACGAATGCAGCCATTGAAATACAATGCAATGCAAAAAATTGAAAAAAAATGCAACATAATGTAATTGATTACAATGCATTGAAATGCAATGCAACTCAGTGGAACACAATGCAATTTAATACAACACACTTCATACAATGCATTGTAACTGAATGCAACAGAATACAATACAATACAATACAATACAATACAATACAATACAATACAATACAAGACAATACAATACAATGCAATAAAGTACAATACAATACAATACAATACAATACAATACAATACAATACAATACAATACAAAAAATGCTCTTGATAGGCCTGCGAGATTTATGACATAACAGTGACGAACTTCACATAAACTCATAAAAACATAACTGTTATCGTAAAAGCTCAATCAAACCCGCGGGGGTTTAATTAGTTTTCGAGGTTCTGAAAGGGGAGGTTAGAAGATATGTAAGCTTATTAAAGAGGTGGCATTTTTAAAATATCAAAGTCAAAGATACCGAAAATTCTTGTATGAAAATGCAAAACTTTTGATAAAAGCAAATATCATGATATTTTGTTGATATTTTGTGTTTTTCTTTTAGGCTAATCAGTATACCTCAGTGATGTTGATCAACCATTCAAGTAACAGCATCATTGTAAACAGAGGTTCGACTTTCAGCGGCTATCTTGTCGGAGCATAGACGCCATAATTGACGAGGATGGTGATGATGATGATGTTGATTAATTCGAGAGCTTATTCCTCGGCGAGCTATCGTGTAACGTGCAAAGCCGGTCAGATGTCAAATAGATTAGTTTGTCAGTTGATTGTGACTCTAGTAACAAGAGCTACCATGCTGACAATAGGCCTAAAAGATACCAAGAAGAAACTATGGAAAACCTTTTATTGGCGATTTAATGGCATATGGAGAGTATATAAGTGGCCTAATCAGGGCCGATGAAAAAGATAGCCGGTGAAAATCTGTCACGAAATTTTTCACGTGATCGCTCCTCGTTAGGCTGTTTACTTCCTTTAATGCTGGCTTGAGAGTTGCACATTTTCACGTGTGCAGTTATTTCGTACTAGACTTGCAGTTGCACATTTTCACGTGTGCAGTTATTGTATGCGATGCTGACAGTTTCGTATATTCACAAAAACTTTTTCGATAGTATCTTGTATAAAATGATGATAATATTGTGTTAACAACTGATATTACTAGCTTTTGTAAATATTAAAGTAATATATTTTTAATACATTTTTTTACCTGGTAAAAATACTCGCCGATTTCTTTAGTTTCTCTACAACTCTATGGAGATCCACCACATGAAGTGGTTAAATTTCTTAAGGGAAAAGGGTTTACCTAAAATGCTTTGAAAGGAATAAAATCAAATTCGATCATAGCTTCAGACAGTGACGGAAAAAAATCTTCTTGAGAGAGCAGTGAATTATCCGTGAAGTTGAGAGAATAAGGGGCGTGGCTTTTCCCAAAATTCTCCAGCCACACCCTTTGACGGACACTCTTTTAAAAGACCACATTTCAGTACTACAACCCTTGGAAGAAATTATTTACAATTACCCTATGTTTAATACTTAAACACTGAGGAAATCCTAAGAAACTAATGGGCCTACCCGTAACCAATTAATTTTTGTCCATTAGAAGAATCCATATCCTTTGTTTGGGGATTTTTGGTGAAAATATTTACATGAATAGAAACCGTATCAGAAACTGAATTTGATGTCTTTCTCCACTTCCTAGATCAGAAAATATGCCACCAAACGAGCCTTATTCTACGATCTTACGTTATATTTTACACTGAACTGGAGATAAAGGCTCCCTTGTTTAAAGTATCGTATCTTATCAGCTGTCAAGAAAATTTGCAAAGCATTTAAAAATCCTAATGACAATAATGATATTTTCAGGCCTGAGTGATGAGCAATGAAGTTCACCACATTTATTCTGCTATGCATCATTGTTTGTATATCACCAGTAACAAGCAAGCTAGTGAAAAAGCGAGCCTTGGCAAGACCGAGATTTGAAAAAGATGTAGATAATCTACTCAAGAAGATGGCGGCACAAAATGGTTACAAGAGCAAGTTTGATAGATGTCATATCGTACCCTGGGGATTTCTTAGTGATTTTGTCGATAAAAACTTTAGAGTAAACAATAATAAGATAAACGATCTAATTGATGACATCGGAAGCCAACACAGTGATGCAGCATATATTGGAAATTTGGATTCCACCACTAGAAGTGGATTGAAAAACCTGTGTGACAGTTATGTCAAGAAAGCCAAGCGGGCTTTGGGTAGCAGTAACTCAAAGCTTGTGAAGAAATGGCTTTTCAGCATGCCCTGCAATCTCTACCCAGGCGATTCCAGTATCAACAGAAGCATCCAAAGTAATCTTGATCCACCAAAGAAAGGACGCACGGGAAATAAGAAGACCAGAACTAGTGAAGCTACAGATGAAGCCAAAAATCTTTATACAAAATACAACAGCGATGGGTTAAATGCTGTTATCAGTCAATCAAAGAAACCACAAACATGGGTTAAAAGCTCTGATAAGCCGCCGAAGGAAACTATGACAGGCCTATACATTAGATTATTCTGAAGCAAGGCAAATTTAGAAGACCCTGATTTTCACAAAAATTTATGAAGTAGCGATGTGGTGAAGTCCTGTAAAAAAGGACAAAATATTAAATGCCAAAGCTATATAATTTCAATCAATTGTGTGGTTTTTTATACTTTTTTACTGTTACTCACTCCTAGATTAAAGGACTCTTGCACCAAGGGGCAGCGAAAGCATTGGTCTTGTTTATTTTCTTATGAAAAAACTTAATCCATTTATTTCGCTATTGCAAGCACTTATTTTTTATTATGTGCCCAATCCACTTTATACCCAAGCCGTTATATACATGGGCCATCATATACCCAATGCAGACATCTACAATCTAAACACGAATACAATCCAATTCGTTTAATTCATGATACACAAGACCAACGGTACTCTAAGCAAAGATCTTTAATATTCATATAAAACAATATTTACAATTTAATATCCAAATAAATATATATTCAGAAAATTACAAAATATGCGAGTTTTTGCGATTTTGAAACGATCACCTTGCCTTCTTGGCTTTTTCATGAGCCCTGTCTAATTCTTTCGCTAGTTCTTCGACCTTTTTCGCGCTTGATTCCTTAGGAAAGAGATAAAGACTGAATTAAAATTAAGAGAAATTGTGCAAAAAAAAGAAATGTAAGCTGCATAAGAAAAGAAACACCAACCATAGTAAAAAAGAGGACCTATTAATTCCTAAACTATGAATTTGACTCAAATATCATTGATACAATGTAAAATTTAAGGATATATGGTTCTTAGAGCATGGATGTTTGTAAAAGAGGTTCTTTTCGCAAATTTCTCTAATTTTATTTAGAATTTCAACAGGATTTGCATCCAATTTGAGCATAATTTGCATTAAAATCAGCATAATTTACATAGAATTTCAACATAATTCGCATAGAATTGCAGCATAATTTGCATAAAATTTCAGCATAATTTGCATAAAAACCCAGCATAATTTTTCATACAACCCAGCATAATTTACATATAATTTCAGTATAATTTGCATATAATTTCCGCATAATTAGACACGAAAACAACATAGCATACCATCAATCTCTCATATTTCTGAGTTGCTCTTGTTGCATTATCTCTCTCTGATTGCAAAACTTGCTTTAGGCCTTTGGTCTCCCATAAATTTTCAGCAACTTCACTCTTCAGTCTGTTAATAGCAAGTCTACTTGCCTAAAATTGCAATTTTCAAAATAAACACACAAATAAATCACTTGATATAACGCAGTTTTGATATGACATCTTCAAGCACGCTTCAGAGCCCCTCCAAGTCCCTTAAAAACTTAAAATATCCATTTAAAATCAATAAAAAGAAATTTCTTAAACTTTTTCTTAAATTTTTCAGCATATAAACATCAACGCAAAGTTGACCTTCGTTAGGAAAATCCACCGCCGTGGTCCCATTACACTCAATTACTCTCAAACATTTACTTAACTTCAGAATATTTTCCAGCAGTTTAAAGTTAATCAATACCACCATTAAAGGTGTTGAACGCAAAGTTGCAACAATATCTGACCAATATATATTTCAAAAGGGCGGATGGGCTCAACGGCAATCATGCAGTGAACCTAGGCTCAAAGATGGTTCTGACAAGTCAACACGGCATCATTTCTGGCACAAAGCAACGAGTCGCTCAGTGGCTATCTCAGCCATACTTTGTCGTCGACCAACAGAACTTCTCTTCAATGGACGCTACTCCATGCCAACTAGCGTTGTCATCATAGGCGTAGCCCTAGTTTTTAGCAGCATGTAAATTAAGGAATAGATAATAAATATCTAAATCATAGCTATTGTATCTTGGGCGACAGGCCTTGAACTACAACTGACATAATGCGTTGAGTGCCCGGTGAAAGAAGTCTTAGCCAAATGCCAAATATGGAGCGAAGCATATGCTTCCGACCAAGTTACCCGGACCCTGACCCCTGTGGATGCTTTCATGCTAATGGGTCTCCTTCACAGCAATAGCCATTCCTCCAACAAATTAAGCAAAATATGAAAGTTAAAAATTTAAAACGTACTCTAACAGCATTTTTTGCATCTTCTGTTCTGTTTTCTAGAAGCTTCTCCTGTTCTATATTTGTTTGCTCTAACAGGTACTGTGTTTGTCTAAAACGGGAAAAAAGCTTAAAGTTAGCACGATATCCTTAAGAAAAAATATAGATTTTGTGCCACCTTCATAGCAAATAATTTGCATGTAAAGATATCAGAATATGTATTTATTGATATTTTGTTTACCTCTATGGAGCCCCAAATACAAATATAATTTCTGATTCGAGTTTATTCCAGTTTCAGCTCAATAAAGTTTATTTTGCTTGCTGTTGGTATAGCAAGGTTGTAACTTTTGGCGTAAAACAAATTATGGTATGAGCCCTTTTATTATTGAAACAAAATGGTAGATTTTGGATTATTATTGCATTATTCAGTAGAACCCTTTTAGAGCTCTAATTTCTTTGTTAGTTACTCTTCAACAATGATGATAATGCATGTTCTCATCTTTAGCATAGGAAAGCTGCAATTAATATTGCGTAAACATATCTTGTAAAAAAAATTCTCATTTGATCGAAGCACAGCATACCACCACAATTATTTATAAGGGTCATACCACCTTAATCATTTATTAGATGCATTACAAACCAATCGTTTATAAGGTGCATACCGCCTTTATCATTTATGAGATGCATACCACCACAGTTATTAAACAGCATACCATCAATTATGTAGCTATAATACCGTCATTTAATTTCCCGGTCGCTTTTGGTAATCGCGCAAGGTGACGCACCAGGTACTCATTCACATTCTTAGGTAGAGAGAGGCACAAATTTGAGTCAACATATTATCCAAGGGTGCCATCCCCATAAATGGTAAAAGTGGAGATTCGAACTGATGACATTTAGATCTTTAGTCCTAAATCTTAACCACTGCAATCATATCTGCATCGATTGAATAAAGGTGGAGCCTTTGGCAAGTTAAGGCAGAGCGAACTGTAACAAAAACAGGCATAATGATATACAAAATATAGAAAATTTAAGGCTTACCTTGCGCTCTCCAGCTCAGTTTCAAGGTCTTGTACTTTTCTTTGAAACCACGAATGAGCTTTTTTGTACTCATGCGAAGCCTGTTTATACAAAATAGAGCAAGGGATTTCATTAATCCGCTTTGGTATTTCCGGCAGCAAACGTAAATGATAATTAATAAAATGAAATAAAATACCCAAGAAGATTTACTAATATATTTTTCCAGCATACATGGCTTCCTCGGAGTAATGACAAATATAAAAAACACGAAAACTCACTCAAAAACCCATTCACAGGTGAAAGAACGTTTTTAAGTACTGGTTAAATTTTGGTATGTTTTTTGATGTAGTCTGATCTTACCTTCGCATTTTGTTGTGCAGCTCTTTTCAGTTGTCTTTCTAACTCTTTTTCTTTATTTCTCAGGCTCTAAAAAGAATGAAAAACTATTAAGGAATCAGATAACAAAAAATCAATAAAAAATAACAATAATCAAGGTGTCAAAATATCAAAATACCAAACTGCCAGTATATGAAAACATCAAAATGTCAAAATATCGAATTTTCAAAAAATCAAAACATTAAAGGATCAAAATATCAATAAAACATCAAAATAATCAACTAATCAATATAAAGAAGATATGAAAATGTCGTAATAATCAAAATATCAAAGTTTCAAAATTAATGAATGCCATTATATTAAACATCAAAATTTCAAATGTCAAAATTTCAAATAATTCATACGTTTAAACATCAAAATATCGAAAATTAATACCATGTACTTTGACTCGGTTTCAATTCTTATAAACTTTTCTTTTTCAATTTCGTCTTCAAATTGCCTTATGAAATAACAAAAACAAAACAGTTAAAATAAAAATACAAAATGCTTTATTTTCCTAACCTGTTTTCGTTAATCAAAGTAAACGTGAGAACAATGCTCGTTAATCAAAGAGAACGATGCAATGTTATTTTCGTTGCTAATTCTGCTGGGTTTTTATTGAAACATCGTTAATAAATTTCAAATTTTGCCCAACCTTGTGGAGATATCCGCTTGCGTTTGTAAATAAGCTGCATTTTCAAGCTGAAGCTTCAATTCTTCAAGATTCACGGCCATTTCCGAAATTGTCTTGGACTAAAAGAATGAAATCAAGCTATTAATGAATAATGTCAATTTTGATTAGTTTTGCAGTACCATAGCTTTGTTTTTGACCAACATTGGATCGAGCCATCTTTGGTCATATTTGCAAGGTCTTGCAGACATCGTCTCACTGTTGACCCAACTTTTATCCAGTCATCTTTGGTACCAATTGAAAGGCTATAGTCTTACTTGTACATCGAAGTCATGACTTGCACCATAGTAGGAACTGTAATTGATATGTTGTCTCCTTAAAGAGTTATGAGACTCGATCTGGGGACGTTAGGTTCTGCATAAACACTTAACACCACCTTCATAGCTGCTAAACAATTCAGTTAAAATTATACACAATCTAATGCAATCATTTGCTAGCTACAATACCAAACAAAGTATACCTACTTTATTTTCACTTTCCCTTCGTTGATCTTCTAATTCATTTTTAAGCCGATAATATTCATCTTTTAATTTCTATAATCAATAATGGAAAAGGATGTAAAAGTACTGATTCATATCATATCATATCATATCATATTACATCGTATCGTATCGTATCGTATCGAAACGTATTATATCGTATCGTACCGTATCGTACCGTATCGTATCGTATCGTATCGTTTCGTATCGAAACGTATTATATCGTATCGTATCGTATCGTTTCGTATCGAAACGTATTATATCGTATCGTATCGTATCGTATCGTTTCGTATCGAAACGTATTATATCGTATCGTATCGTATCGTATCGTATCGTATCGTATCGTATCGAAACGTATTATATCGTATCGTATCGTATCGTATCGTATCGTATCATGTCAAGTATTTGTTACAGCTGATTATGTGGATCTGCAAATTATAAAAAGTCTTAATGATCATCAAAGTTTAGTGCCCTATAAAATATAAGATCATAAAATCTAGAAAATTTGCAAATAAGCCACGCATTTTTAAAATTTGATAGCAAAAGTCAGGGTCGTTGATGGGTATTGTTATTGCTTCTTTTCGAAAGCAAAAGTTTTTTATAAAGTCATTTAGAGTTTTGAGCTCTTCCCTGAATTTGTCTTTGTTTCTTATTCTATTGTTTGATGGTATCATATTCCAAATAGCTGGGCCCATATATTAAAAACTGCCCCCCCCCCCCAGTTCTTTTGTATATCTTATACCTTATATCGTTTTTTATATAGACTTTGAATTTTGAAGGATAATTTTAGACTTCTCTCCTCTTAACTGATAACAATGCTGCTGGATAAAACAGTAAATGAATCAAACGGTATCTACTTGTCAAAAAAAACAAGTGAAGAAACATAAACTACAAAAAAAGCAAATTATTTTAGCACGAAGAATTCTACATTTTACAAACATAACTGGAAGCGCAGATGGCAATTATTTACGAGACAAGAAATAAATGAATTTGTGATGAGACCTTGATTTTTCTTGTTGTCCCATTAGCTTCGTCATTTGCAGCAGACAACTTTTTCTGAGTATTTCGAAGTTCCACATTTAACTAGAAGAAAATAAATCTCAAAAAATTAGAGTTAAAGCGTTAAATTTAAGCATATGCAAGTCTTAATCTACCATTAATTAAGAGTCTATTAGATTTGCAGATATACTGATGCCAAGCGTGAAAATTTTTTATCAGTCAGTTACCACTTTATGCTCTGAGATTATCAGTGTAAGTGTTCATGTTCTGGATTTTTTACCCTCTCACCCCTGGACAGGCCATATGGCCCAATGACGAAAATCGGAAAAGATAATTTTTCAGGGGGTTAAGTACAGAATATTGTAAATGTTTTGATGGCAGTTTTCTATAATAGTTTCGCTTCCACCTAAGTTATTTGACTATGCTACCCCCTGAAAAACGTATAATTATATGGGGATTAACAGTTAACTGAAAATAAATCCGGATGCGAAAGGGTTAAAACATTTCCATTTCTACAGCGATTTCAGATGTCTTACATCAAAAATTTACACGCTTTATGATTGCAGGCTTTGCCTATGTCTCAACACGTTTGTTGAAGTATATTGTTGAATTGGACAACGTTTTGTGCAGCCTAAACACGCGTCTATTTATCATCCAATATAAAAACCGATCAAAGACTGCGTTTTAAAGAAGGCCTATGAAAAATGAAATTTAAAATATCCTTTTATATATTAAAAAGATAAATATCCTTTTAGCGGCCTATGAAAGTAAGGAAACCTCATACAAAATGCAATACCTTGTCAATCTGAGCTTCATAATCTGTTTCAATCATTTCTTTATCTCTATGTAACTTTGCGTTCATTTCTTTATCTTTAGTTTCCCTAGAAATTAAAGAAACTCTTTATGTCTTCAAATATGCGCTAATGCTAACATACCATTGCATGTTTGAAACAACAGGAAATGTTGTAAGAGCAAGTTCCCTGCAGACAGATGATTCACCTGGACAAGCATGTTTTAATGATGAGACAACCCTCAGTTGCTTGATCAATTTTAATCCTTCAAGTCTCCCTACTAATTTGATTTAACATTTTCGCATGTTGCGAGCTCTTAATGTTCTTGAAACTCAAAATACATTTGATTAAACCAAGTTCAGTTTGATTCTATCATCCATTTTCAAAACAAGTGTCCTACCTTGATTAAATATAGACCACAATCAGACAAAATTGTTTGTAGAAAATCTCTTGCTTAACTCCTCCACTAATATATAATGTTATGATAACAACAAAACCAACCACATATTAACATAATAGTTAAAACATTGTAGCGTAAATACATGTGTCTCTACACACCTCTCTGTAGCATCCTCCTCCATCTGTTTCACTTTCTTTTTTATATCTATTTTCAATTTTTCGACATCTTCTTTAAGAAGGCTATTTTCTCGTTCTAGTTTACGGGTATTATTGACGAGTTCTTGGTTTCTTTTCTCAGCAGCCTTATTTGCTTCTTTGGCAGCTGAAAGCTAGAATTTGAAAAAAAGAAAATGAGATTTAGAAAAAGAAATGAAAGAAATACGCAAAGCAAAGAGAATAAAATAGGCTAGAAAAGCAAATAAAGAGGGACAGAGACAGAAGACAAGGGAAGGAAAGAAAAGAGAAGAAAATAGAAGAGGAACTGAAGAGAAGAGAAGCCTAGAAAGGAGAGGACAGAAGAGAAACTTGAAGAGAAGAGAAGAGAAGAGAAGAGAAGAGAAGAGAAGAGAAGAGAAGAGAAGAGAAGAGAAGAGAAGAGAAGCCTAGAAAGGAGAGGACAGTAGAGAAGAGAAGAGAAGAGAAGAGAAGAGAAGAGAAGAGAAGAGAAGAGAAGAAAAGAGAAGAGAAGAGAAGAGAAGAGAAGAGAAGAGAAGAGAAGAGAAGAGAAGAGAAGAGAAGAAAAGAGAAAAAATGAAGAAGATAACAAATCTAAAACAATTACTTCATCTGAATCGACATCTTGAAGACATAAAATCTTCTTTTGCAGATTATCCATTTCACTCTGCAGCTCAGCAACGATTCTTTGATTTGCATTCCTACAAAAAATCATAATAAAAAACAACAGTTACAAATATTTTATGAAACCTCTCAAAACATTTGAAAACCAAAAATTGATGCCGAAATTTTATGTTTTTGACGATCAAAAATTATCTGGCATAAAACTTCCTTGCAGTCTTTAAAAAACATACTAAAATATGACCACTACTGACTGAATAAGTATAACGTATGAAAACATACCGCTCCTCGATCAATGTCTGAATCTCATTGTCTTTTTTTCCCAGCTTGATCTGAAGCTCCTCTAGAGTGACTTCTAACTTAGAATGTGACGTCATTACAGCTTCAAATGATTTTGCCAGCCTCTTATTGTCACCTTCTGTCAATTTCAGCTGGTTTTCGTTGGCTTTGATCTAAGATAAACAATTACATACATCGTCTATATGATTATGGTATGCTTGGGGTGTCTGGAGTGATTTCCTCGCACCGAAACAAGGTGAAAATACACGCATGCATGAAGTTAAAAATACGAGGTCTTATGTTTTACACAAGGAGCAACAGTGTCGTAAAGTGCTTCAGGAAGTTGCAAAATGTGTTGAAAATTATTACAGGGCATTGTACAGTGTTGCAGAGAGATTCAGAGTGAAACAGAGTGTTGTAAAATGTTCCAATATAATGCAGAGTATATTATAGAATTGCAAAGTGTTGTAGAGTGTTGCATAGTGCTCCAGAAAGTTGCAATGTGTTGCAAGATGTTGCAAATGATACAGGACGTTATACAATGTGGTAGAAACATTTGGAGTGTAAGAAAGTGTTTTAGAATTTTGCAGTATTATGTAAGGTCGCAATTTGTTGTAGAATGTTGTATAGTGTTGTATAGTGTTGCAGAGCAGCGTGCCAGAGTATTGCAAGTTATATGAGATCATCGCGAAGAATTCCATTAGAAAAACAGTTTCTATTTTTACATAATGTCATGAAACGCTTTTAATACAAATATCAGTTGCTACGAAGTGCTTAATTGTGCAGATATAAATTGTTTTTGCATCTCTATTCAAATTCCCTGGATATTTTGAATTCAAGACCTTCTTAAGAAGACAATATTTTTCTTACCTTTGAGGTCAATTTCTCCGCTAGTGATTCATTATGCGATGTTAATCTCTTGGCTTCTCTTAACGCCTCGTCTCTCGCTTTTTCTATTAGTTTCATATTTCTTTCATGCTTCTCAATAACTTCTTTATGCCTCTGCAATTCAACGTTTTTCTTTGCACATTCCGATTTCAATCTCTGCATATCTTCGCAAATAGACTCATAACGCTCACCAAGATCTTGATGTTTCCGCTGCAAGCTATAACAATCTCTTTTCAGATCGTTATAATCTTTTAAATCTAGCCCTATTTGATCAACTTTAGATTGCAATAATCCGTTCTCATACGCTAGCTTATGCTTAGATTGCATTATTTCTCCAAACGCCGATTCAATCTGCTTTTGAGATATCTGATTTTTCTCTGCCGAATTCAGCCGGTTTATTGTCTGCTCCAACTCTTGTTTATTAATTTTCAGCAACTTTTCAAATTTTTCAATTTCTTCTCTCATATTCCGTATTTTCATTTCATAACCTGTTTTCTCATTGCTCAATTCTTCCATCATACCTTGCAGTTCAAATATTTTATCATTTTTCTGAACAATCATAATCTCTTTGTCTTTTCTTAATGCTTCTATCAAACTGTTCAATTGTGCTTTATCAATTTCCTGTAAAGTTGGAAAAATACAACATCAATATCAACAAATCACTTCTTAAAGAGAACTACAATGCCCGCCAAAAGTGTTGGAACACCATGCTCGACTTGTCGATGCACTCTCTCCCCCCCCCCCTATACAATGTTGTAATATGATTATAAAATGAATGCAAATGGAGAAATGAGTTGGAAAAGTGCATCACATGTCTTGGAACATGTTCATCCTTCTCCTCAACATTGTTTGAGGGGGAAGGGGGGGCTGTCTGCTTAGGAAATTACAATGAGGTAGAAAATATAAATATGTAGCCAATGGATACCTGTTGTTCCAACTACTTTTGGCGGGCATTGTATGTTAGATATGCAGATACAGTCGCTCGAACTACGCCCCCTCACCCGTCCTTCTCACCCGTCCCCCCTCGCCCTTTACCCTTACCCGTTCCCTCCAAATCATGATCTTGCCTGAAAAGTCAAGCGCAATAAATCGGTTTTTCATTTATAATTTACTTTCTTAAAACTCAAAAACTTTTGACATTTCCCCCCTAAAAAATGCTTTCTCCAAAGACAGAAACGCAGTACCTTGGAACAGAGTGTGGAATCTATTTACTTCAAGTTTTAAGTGAATTGTTGGTAGAAAGTTGAGGGGTCGAGCCACTCCATATATAACCCTACATTTCCGCGACTGGGAAGGGAAATAAGATTCTTGGGACTTGCCTTTAACGTTTTTAGAGCGTTGTTTGGCGTACAAACCAATTTTCCCAAGCAGGTACTACCTGAATGAATAGACAATGCTTTTCCCTTTTTAAATAACATTTCTTCTCTAATAGTACCCTAACTTTCTTTACGTTGATGGCTCTATATAAATAATGAAAAAGGATGTTTGAAGGTTTCAACTTGTGCAGATAATAGAAATATTAGAACACGTAGTGAAGGCAGCAATAGCAGGCCTAGAGACCATTCATCATTTCCTGAAAAAAGACTAACAAAGAAAACAATGAAAGATAAGTAAGAAGAAAGGAATTTTAAAGGAAAGCAGCATTATCTCATACTGTCGAGACCCCTGTTCATGGCTTAAGCTGGTCTTAAGCTAAATTATGGTGAAGAAGTACTTACATATTTTTGCTCAATTTCTTTTATTCTATTCATTTTTTCGTTTAGAGTTGTCTTCTGATTCTTCAGCTCTGCTTTGAGCTCCGTACTGAAGGAAAGAATATTGATAATTGAATTCATGAAACATACAGAATCTGCTTATATGCGATTAATAATCAATATTAAGCAACATTAAGGCATGATGAATGAGCTGATAGCATTTAAGCAATGAAGCAAACAGTTGATAAGCAACCAAGGCTTAAGCCACATTAGCACTAAGCAAGTTGAAGGCTCAATGAATGATCTTAAAGCAGTTAGGCAAACAGTTACTATGCAACTAATCACCTTAGCAGAAAGCAACGACTGCTTAACCAAGAGCCGAACAAGGTTTGAGCAAATTGAAAAATTGAAACTCATAGATTTCAAGCAGCTTTCAGGGACGTGTCCTGAGAAATAACTTTTAGTTAAAATGAGCGAATTTAGCCCCCTTGGCAGTACAATATCTAATTACATATGAAGTAAAACGAATACAAATAGGAGTGGTGTTCTTTCACACGCACAGACACGCAGAAAGGAACCAAGAATGCACGTTGCTCACAAACTTCCTGGTTTTTACATACTTTTCATTTTCGATATTTCTCACAGCAGCCTTCTCTCTCTCTAGCTCTTTTAAAACAGCCTCCTTCGCATTATCCAATAATCGATCTTGCATCTGCATTTGATGTGCGACCCGATCTTTCTCCCGTTGCATTCCGTCTTTGTGTTGAGCAATCAACGCTTTGTTGTCAGTTGCTGCTATTTTCAATGCCTCGTGAAGCTTTTGACTGTCCTTCATTAGAGAATCATACGAAGTCTACAAGAGATTACAGGTTAGGGTTAATAACAAAGGGTATAATTCACTCACTTATGAGACACGAAAGATACTAGTTAACTTAATGTTTAACTTAGATACTTTAATTGACCTGTTTAGATCCAGACTAGATGGACGCACTGATGTTAAAATTAGGCGATTTTGTTCATCCTTAAGGCATTTCCATTAAAGGAAAAAAACTTTGGGGTTTTACTTGAAACATATCAGTTAAACAAGGCGACTTGAAGTTCTGTTGTAGATGCCATTTCGAAATCTGGGCGTGTAAAGATATGGAAAAACAAATTCATTTCATTTCATCCAATTTTTAAATATAATTATTTACACAGGGTAATGTTATCAAGACTAAATACAAATATTGTCTTCCAAACTCGCCCCAAGCTGCACTAAACAAATAAAAAGAAGTACAAATAACTGGAACAGTCGATAGGACTAAAAGGGGTTCTTTTATGTTCTGCAGTTGTCGAGGTGGGATTAAAACTGCTTCAAATTTTTCTTCAATTTTGATTGTACGCCAAAGCCTTTCCTTGGTCTCGGCCCTTTAATAGAAATGCTGTTTTGATTACGATTTGTTCGTAGTAATGGCACAAGTACATCGGTTTCAGTGTTCTTAAGTTCCAGGGTTTTCGTTTCTGATAACCTGTCGAAAATGCATGCCAAATACTAAGGTTCCCTTTGATTAGCATGCGTTAAAGACGGTGACGTTTTTTGTTTCGCTATCTTTTTAAACAGGCTGCTGCCAGAGTCTAGGAGACCACGCAACCCTGCAACCTCAGGTTGCACAGGAAGGTTGGGGAAGACGAAGAAAAATAGGAAGGAAACTTTTTACCCAAAAAATTGTAAAAATCAAGGTAAAAAGAAAGGAAGTACTGATAGAAGTGGAAAGGAAGGAATGAAATTATATATTTCAATATGAATGAAAGGAAGCGAGAATAGTTCTTGCTCTTGCCATTTTTTCCAACAAATAGATCATTTTAGCAGTGAACTGAACTTGTAGAATTTAGAGTACAAAATTAATGCTGATGTACAAAGCTTTTACAATTTAGTGAATAGCCTAAACCTGAATATCACACAGCTGTAATTCTGCACAAGTTAGCGGCTGAAAAAACTTGGGGAGGATTTTTATACAAAATATGAGGTCCAGGAAGGTTAAACTCTTGCTACTGTCTGGTTAACTTACCTTGATTTCATCGTGAGCCGCAGTTTTCAGCTCCATCTGTTGCCGAAGTGCTTTGTAATCACGCTTCGTCTTCGATAACTCGTTTTCTATTCGCTGAAAAAATAAGAAAAATTAATAATGCTGATGTATTAATGATACGAGCGAGGGCACCTTTTAATGATACATAATCATTGATTTTCAGTGGCTCACCACTTATGAGGATAGCATCTGTGGCTGCACAGTTATGAGCGCCGTAAGTGGCTGCGGACTGCTAAATGTAATTACGCATTATGACCGGGGAAGGGTAAAGATGGTAGAATTGCCTCAGGCAAACAGAAGGCCATAAGCTACAATATTCAACTCTAAACTTTCAATTTTACGTATTTAGAAAGAAAACTGTTTTTCTGATTTGTGTTGCTGGCTGAAAAAATATATTTGGGATCCCAATTCTTGGTTTCTACCAGAAAGTCTTGATAAGTAACAAAATTCATCTTGAGGAACAATACCTTCTTTTCTTCTGCATTTTCCTTTAACTTCTCATTAGCGATCGCTGAAAGATAAAAAAAACAACAGATCCATAACTGTGTTTTCGTTAAACTACTACGTGTGTTTGTAGTTTGCATTAGATCCAAAAAGCTCTTGATTCTTTACAGGATCTATAGATTTTTCATCGGCTTATTTTCTAGCTGTTTTCTTGGTGTATCGAATAATAACTTGGTTAGTGAAGATGGAGCACGCTACATAAAAGAATGGATCAGCATGAACATTAATGAATTAATCTTCAATTTCATTTCTTTAATTTATTAACTAGCTATTTTATTCATGTAATTATCATTTATTCGTTTTTAATTCTAAATATTGGGAGAGTAGGCCTAAATCAGTACATAGATTTTATGTACATGGCTATATCATACTAGCCCTCTGTAAATAATTTGAACAATGTTTTGACGTCACAATACGGATGTAAAGTCGTTTGATCAGGGGTTAGGGTAGGCTATAAATAAGAAACCAATTAAAATCTAATATAGAATTGTTCATGTGATCACTATCATGTGATCACTATCATCACGCTGCTTGCAAAGAGAGTAAAGAGGTCTAAGCGACCAAGGAGACTAAAGGGTTTGGAGTGGTTGCCTCTTAAACAGCAGCAAGAAAAGCTCTTGTATGAAATCTTAGCAAATTGAAAAGGCCACAGGGAAGACCAAAAAGCTGGATGCCCATTATACGAAAAGATTTGAACAGCATCGGGATTAAACTTGATCGCTCCAAAACAACCGAAACTCTGAAAAGATGATCAGAACTGGCATACTATATATAAAAACATTGCTGGAGAAATTGAAAAGCGTGCCGTGAGTTCTAACTGCGTGCGACGTCATAGATAAATAGAAAGATAAAGACAGTAAAATGTTCTTAACTATTCGTATGTAAAAACATCATTTACCGATGTCTTGCTCTTGTTGAGAAACCAAGCCTTCGAGCTGCACGCGTAGTTCATGTTCATTCTCAAAGGCTTCTTTTGTTGCCACAGCTTCCTGTTTGGCATTGTCCCAATTGCTGAGAAGATCATTTATCTGACCTCTTCCACTATCAACAATTGTTTCCATGTCCCGTACTCGCATTAGCAAGGCGTCGTGGGCGTCCTCAAGACTCTGTCTCAAGGCCACTTCTCTTTCCAACTGTAATTCCACCTATGGTTTAAATGAAGTTAAGAAGTCAAATACTGAACAAGGGATTTCACACCTGCATGAGGTTCAGTAACGTTCAAGTAGTTTATTAAAATAAGTCCTTTGGTTAAAAATGATATGACAAAATCTCCTAAAAAGGTTGAATATGAGGCCATACCTGGATCTGGTAAAGGTATGATCTTAAATTCAACCATTTTAGAGATTTTATAGCGACCATCTTTTTAACTAATTGAAAAATTAGCACTTTGACCAACTAACTAAGCATCCACTAAATCAAACAATGAATCAATGAATCAATGAATCAATCAATCAATAAATCAATCAATCTATCAGATGAATTAAACAGCCAATCAATCAATCAACCAATCAATCAACTAATCAATCAATCAGTCAATCACTCAATTAACAAAGTAACCACACAATCAACCAACCAATCAACCATTAAATTGACCAATTAATTAACCAGCAAATCAATCAATAAATCAATCAGTCAGTCAATCAATCAATCAATCAATCAATCAATCAATCAATCAATCAATCAATCAATCAATCATTCAATCAATAATAATTATAATAATAATAATAATAATAATAATATACATGTTTATACAGGGTAAATACCTTATCAATACTAGAAAGTATTGTTATCAACAAGGGCCCTGTTAAAAATTAAAGTTAAAATAATGAAAATTAATGATAGTAATCCTAATAAAATGTTAAAACGGGTTGAGGTAATTTTTGAGTACAGAAATCACAATCAATCAACCAGTCAGATAAATTAGCTAGCCAATCAATCAACCACTCAATCAATCAATCAATCAATCAATCAATCAATCAATCAATCAATCAATCAATCAGCTGGCTAGCTAAACACCTAGCAAACAGAAAGACCTACAAAACATACTCGTTTCTTTAATGTCTTACAAAGCCCAATCTCAGTAAACAGTCAACCATCAATAGCAAATTTAACATTAAGTTACTATTCAAACTTACTTCACTTTTTTGCATGGTTATCTTCTCAACTACTTCTTCAAGGTCTCCTATTTTGCCATCTTTTTCAGCTACTATTTCTTGGTTTTCCCTCATGCTATTAATTATATGTTCAAGTTCATTTTGTACTTCTTTATCTCTTCTTTTCAATTCATCGCATTCCTCAGTAGCTTTTACCAGATTTTCATTTAACTTCTTTACTTCCTTCAAGTATTTATCTCTAAGTTCTTTTATTTCTTTATCATATTTATCCTTTGTTATGAAACTCTCTTCTTCAGGTCTGCTCAGCCCAACTTTTAAGGAATGAAGAGTGTTATCCACCTGACTGACTCTGTTTTCCATGTTTTCAAAACTTTTCTGCAACGATTCCTTGATCTTTCTTTTACCTAAACAAATTTATCAACAGAACACAAGATTTAATGCAACCTTAGTATAAAATATCATAAGAACACAAATCATGCTCAACATTCAAGGCTTGTCATGTTTATGTCAACATGTTTAGATTTCTTTAAATAAAGGATCATGCGAAATGGTTTGAAAAATTGCACGAAAACAATCAGATTATATACTTATTGCTTTTTTATTATTTGATTATTATTATCTCACATATTTAAGAGGGCAGCCCTTCAGCATAGCTTGTTTCACCAATAAATGTTATTCATTAGTGTGTGGTTTAATAAAGGAAGATAAACAAGACATACTTGTTTTGTTCGTATCTGTAAGTCCATCAACTTTCAACGGTCTTGCTGTCTCTTTTGCTTCACTAGTTTTTGTCTTGGAGCCATATTTGTGCAAATGTTTTGTCAGCTTGCTTGCCCCCTTTTCAGCTTCGTTTAATCGTCTTTGTAAAACGTCTAAAGTTTCTTCAACAGGGGTGCCTGCAGCTAATCTCTTAGCTTCCATCGCCATGTCAATCAATTTTCAACACATTTTAACAGATTGTTTATGGCTGTTTCTGCAATCATTGTCTTTAATCATAGAAGTCCACAAACGCGATACTTATTTTAAAAAGTAATGTAAACAGGCAAAAATGTCAAGAAATACCAGCACCACAATCAAACCATATAACTTTGTGTGTTCAGATTTGAAGATTTCAGCTTTTAGAGAATTGTCAAGGTTCCTAATACTTCGCGAGCGAAAAACTGACAATACATAGGCCTAGTTACCGGTAATAATTACTTTAAGAGCTTTCAACTTTAAAATTGTGAAAATAAAACCTTAGAAACGCCATTAAAATGAAGAAATACTGAAGTAGCTTCACGAAATGTGCAATGATCCGGAATCTTCATAACAGTTCTGCTTGCTTCGTAACATTCGCCGCCATTATTCAACAAACATTAGGCCCGTCTCCCGCACTTATTTGAAATAACCAATCACAGCCAGGGAAATTACTCCTCCGCAAAACCCAATGAGCACTAGGCGGTCAATGATCATCATCAACACCTCTTCATCATCACCATCATCATCATCATCATTATCATCATCATCATCACCATCATCATCATCTCCAGATCTCACTCTTTGAAATTTTTAAGAATATCTTTTAAAATAGAATGGCAAAATAACAGAGAGCTAACTTTTTGGCAGAATCAAATCATCCAAAACATTACTCATTAGTACAGGTATTTCTAAAAAATTGCCAGTCCTTTGATTAAATCTCATACTTAAAGTCTCAGCTCTTAGCTCTCTGCATCATCTTCGGTTTCTTCTGGCTCTCCAAAGAGAATGTCTTTCCAGTCATACTTATAAACTGGCTCCCATTCTTTCACTGTTACATTAACTGGTACTGTGCTTTCACCATTTACTGTCACATGCACCTGATACTCACCATATTCAGTAATTGACTCAAAATCAGTGTCTATACAATGAGCTGGTACATGAAGTTTAAATCCATTTTTAAATGCACGGGCAATATGGTGCTTTGATATCTCCCAACTTTCATCTTTCGGTCTTTCCATTATAAGGCGCATGTTTTTCAATTTATTCAAAAACTTCAATGAAGCCTTAGGTTTAGAATCAGTTAATGATACACCATATTTTTCTAAATTTTCTTTAATTGCATAATCAGCTTTTCCTTCTGGTATTAGAACATGCCTTGCATAGCCACGCTCAACTTTAACAACCTCAAATTGTCTCCCAAGGTTTTCATCATCTTCAAGAAGTATTACAGGAAACTTTGGATTAGGATTTGGTCTACTTTTTGTTGGTTTCCAAAAAAACTTGTTTTTATGACTTTTCATCCGCTTGACTGCAAAAAATTGTTCTGCCAAACTTCTTGTACCTTGGATGACTGCATTACTTTTGAAGAAAAGGGCCCCACGAAGATAAAGTGTAGTTCTCAGCATTGTTGCTCTGCAGTGAAAAGCAAAAATTTTTAGTACAGCAGTTGCTGCAAGAATACATTTTACAAAATAATTATGAAACAACAAAAAACTTTTTATAAACATTCCATTGAAAAGATACAAGACATATTAATGACAACACTAATTACATGATACAATTCCACTAAGACAATACCATTAGGAGCAAAAAACATGTCTACCTAAATGGCAATTAACATAAAACAGAAGAACAAAGCGGAGAAAAACGAAAAAAGGAAGATCATGGTGGTTGTGTGACCTATAACAGAGTAAATGTTTACATAATCAAACCAACCAGTTCTGCCAATAAAACAAGAGTTGAAAGTAGTATATTTTTATTGAGATTGTCTGGAAAATCTTTATCATATACAGTAAAATCTGCAGAAAGGCATCATTTGAAAGATTGGTCAAGTGATGGTAATAAAAAGGAAACACCAAAGAAGATCTCTCTGTGTTTCTTTAAAAGAAGGGTAAAGCAACAAAAAGTTCTCTGTATTCTCAATGCCATCGTTGAGTGGGCACATTGAGTTTATTGTATCTTTGCAATTTTGCTTAAATTTATGAAAGTTAAATTTTCTGCGGTCAACCCTTGTTCTTGTTGATCAATGTTCTGTAAGATAAGATAAGACCTATTGGATCGTGTATCCTAAAGACTTTGGAACAGGGCGAATTTTTGATAGCAGCTTTTTTATTGAATGCAGCAATAGAAGGTGCAAGGCTATTTTCTGGATTGCATACAGCAGATCGACATGCAATCAAAAAATTAGGCCTTGCACGCGTGTATTGTATGCATATAGGGTCAATATAGGTACCTAAAGTGGCTTGGTGCCTGTCTGCAGAGTATGGCAGAACTTGACGAGATCTCGCGCGTGCAAGGTTAAAAAAATTGGGGGTGCACGGCGTGCACATCTGATTCTCTCGGGTGCACCAAGGCGCTTCAGGTAGAATGAAACTCTAGGAAAACCTTAATAGAGCCTTTACGCATACAATGCGCGCATACAAGGCCTAATTTTGGGGTGCACTTCGATCTGCTGCAAATTTTCTTGTGTGTACAGTTGCCACGCTCTGCAGACTGGGCTTGGTGCCCCCAGGAGAATCAGATTTGCACGCCGTGCACCCCCCATTTTATACCTTTCACGCGCGAGATCTCGTCGAGTTCTGCCATGCTCTGCAGACTGGACGAGCAGTAGAATAATAAGATTTGGCAAAATCGACATGAAAAAAGTTCCCATTGCAGAGTGTTGTCAAGATTGCATATTTTGCAGTCTGTAAGGAACAATTGCTCTCTTAGGCCATGGTCATAATATTCCGAAAAAGTGTTATTTTGGTTCTCACCTATTCAATCATACATTAAATATAAACCCCACCTCGCCTATTTGCTCAAGAAGCTGTGATGAGTGCAAAAAACTTTGCAATATTTGAAAGGATGCAGTTAAAAGTGCGCATTTATTTGATAGCATTTATAAAACATTACTCAATTTTTATACCTAACAGCTGCAGAAGAGAACAGCTCCACTATCTCAAACTCGGTGTATCAACACAGCTCCACGGTGCAGCGGCAGCCATTAGCCTACTACCTCGTATTGGATGAGAGGCATGACGATACCGAATTTGTTGTTGTTGCTGAGAGTTGACCGGTTGGCTTAGTTTCGCTTTTCCTGCTCAACAAAATGTGCTGAAACCGAGTAAGATCATTGCTGAAGGAGTGGAAAGAGCGCTTGTATAAAATATGTCGTTAGGGAGCCAATTAGCGACTGCAAGCAACGCGGACAAGTTTTGGGATCCAACAGAATCTGGAGATTGGGATAAAGAACATCCCTCACCATTCTGCATTCAACGCATCAAAAAGGACATTACTGAAATTTATAGCGAACCACCGCCGTTTATTTGTGTCGTTCCCGACCAATTAAACATCACAAAGATTCATGCTCTTGTTATAGGACCAGCAGATACTCCATATGAAGGAGGTTTCTTCCACTTCTTCATTCGCTGCCCTCCTGATTATCCAATTAGGCCCCCAAAAGTCCGTCTGATAACTACCGGTGGGGGAACAGTCCGATTCAATCCAAATCTATACCGGAATGGAAAGGTGTGTCTTAGCATTTTAGGAACCTGGTCTGGTCCTCCATGGAGTGCATCTCAGTCACTTTCTAGCGTGCTAATTTCAATTCAGTCTCTGATGTCAGAGAAGCCATACCACAATGAGCCAGGATATGAGCATGAGAGGCGACCAGGAGACTCTAAGAAATACAATGAATGCATAACACATGAGACTCTGCGGGTAGCTGTTTGCCAGATGCTTGATGGAGGCAACCAACATTTTCCAGAAGCATTGATGGATGTGATGGAAAAATCTTTTCTAGAATATTATGAGCACTATGAATCAAAAGCCAAAGAATTTTTGTTTCTAGATGGAAGCAGCTTCCAAGATCCATTTGGAGAGAATTTAGGAGTTTTCAATTTCAAGGATGTTCTTTCCAATCTGCAAAGACTGAAGGAAAAACTTGATGCAAAGCACGGAAGCTGATTTCAATTTGAAAATAGTCTGACTTAATATGTTCTAAGCTCATCAACTTAGCAGAAGGGGAGCTGCTTAATTTCCTTCAGATTTGGGTGAGGTTAACCAATTGATGGAGAAATAATACAAGTTAACTGCATTTTACAAAAAGACTACTTTCTCAAGCAAAAAGGTGCAATTAATGGTTTTCAAAGTCATTTCAAAGATGCTGTCATTTATTTGTAACAAAAAAGATTGGTGAAGAACGACTTTTGATACCTATTGTTTGCCATGTTTGTTGTTCTTGTTGTGTATAAATTTCAAATTTTTAATTGTCACTAGATGTAGATTCTTAAAAATTTATTCAAAAAGCAGAAGAATGACTTTACTGCAAATGCATCTTCAGAACATGATGAATCTGATAATTGCAATAAGGTGAATAGAAATAAAATTATCCAGAAAAAAAGAAATTTAATATGACCAGCTATATACACTTTAAAGTATGGTTAAACCTCTTCTTCTGGAAACAGCAACATAATTTAGAGAATGCATTTGAAATGCATTTATCTTCTAAGGATTAACTTCTTTGCATTAATTGTTGTTAAGCTAAGTATGACTTGTATTATTTCATCATTTAATGACTTGGTCAGGCTGGACCCGACAAATTTTTTATTAGTTTTTAAATTCTTGACACAAGTTTACCCATCCCCCCCCCTTCAAAAATGAAATTTTTTCTAGCATTTGTGTTTCATTCTTAGGAAGGTTCAGTTAAATGTTGTGTTTTATTCTTTGTTAATAAACGATTTAAACTCTAGATTAGGTTATTAGGCTGTGTATAATCTACTCTTACTGAATGTCAAGTAAAATATCATAGTAATGTGATGATAGTGGAAAAATGACTAATTGTTACCACTTCACTCTGCAAATGAAAGAGGGATTCATTTAGGGGTAGACGCCCAAGTCTTTATTGCAATCCAGACCCATAGTTAACAGCTGAAATGGAGACTAGTGTTGTTCCTGGTCCATATTGCTGATAAATTTTACCAAAGGACAAGAATGACAGAAAATCTTGTCCCTGTGGTATATTAAATATCATTGACAATCCAATCTAGAAGGTGAAAAGTGACGAAGCTTTCATATCCTACAAGGACATGATTTGTTTGTCTTTGCTCTTGCCCTCTGGTTTATTGTGACACTGGGATTTCAAGGCAATTTTGCCTAATTAAGATTGAGCTCTTATATAATAATCCATACCCACCATGCACTCTTTAGATTAGTCACCATTCTATCTCTGAGTAATTGCGTGCAAGTTTATATATCAAAAGTTTAAGATTATATTAGTTTTTATGTTGATGGGATTTGCAATAAACAATTAATTTGGCACATTGGCATATTATAATTGTTTTATAAATGTGGCTTTAAGGTCTCTATAAAGCCCCTAATAATAAAAATCCCCTCTCAATTACCCCTTATTGATAAACTCTCTATTTTGAGTATTCTCTCTGGAACCCTGAAAAGTAAAACAACATCCCCTGGGGACCTAATAGAGCGTTCGCGGCACGTCCCAAATCCAAGCCCATACATCTAAGAGGCCCTTTACATGAGAAAAGTTTCAACTTGGCCGCTGGAAAAACCTATTGTTCTTTGCGAATTCGTTTACATGACAAAATCTCTATTTTAGACGAGTCCAACTCACCTTCTCTATCCGGATGGAAATTTCACCCCGGGGGCGAAAATTGCATGGAGACACAAATTGTTCTCAACCCGGGGTGAGTTGAGTAGTTTGCAGGGCACGCTGGGATAGATAATCAATGTTTAATCAATCTCTCCTCTCCACACACTAGTACTCTGCATGCATCGCAGGCCTTGTTCCGAGAAAAAAATATCTGTATGGCTACTAATTTAATAATAATGATAAATAATAATAATAATAATGAAAATAACAATAATGATAATAATATTAATAATAATAATGATAATAATGAAAATAACAATAATGATAATAATAATAATAATAATAATAATAATAATGAAAATAACAATAATGATAATAATATTAATAATAATAATGATAATAATGAAAATAACAATAATGATAATAATAATAATAATAATAATAATAATGAAAATAACAATAATGATAATAATAATAATAATGATAATAATGAAAATAACAATAATGATAGTAATAATAATAATAATAATAATGAAAATAACAAAAATGATAATAATAATAATAATAATAATATTAATAATGTAAATAACAATAATGACAATAATAATAATAATAATAATAATGAAAATAACAATAATGATAATAATAATAATAATAAAAATAATGAAAATAACAATAATGATAATAATAATAATAATAATAATAATAATAATGAAAATAACAAAAATGATAATAATAATAATAATAATAATAAAAATAATAATGAAAATAATAATAATGATAATAATAATAATGATAATGTAAATAACAATAATGATAAAAGAAATAATAATAAAAGCATCGCAAGCCTTATTCCGAGAAAAGAAAATATCTGTATTGCTACTAATTTTACTAAAGAAAACTTTAACTACTATAAGCGGTGTACTTTTGGAGTCTTCAGTGCTTCTCTACTGAACTTGAAAGAGTTAAATCAATATGTATGCCAGAACATGGTCAAAAGAATGCAGGAGAACAATGCCATGAAACTGAATTGATTGGCATTGCCATAACTAGGCTGTGTTGTTGGTGACGTCATATTCTTCTTCGGTGTTGCTGTCGGAGTTTTCGTTCCCACTGCACTGCTCGAGGAGATTTTTGTTGTCGAATGCGTCGTCTGCGGATGCGTGGTGGTTGGCCCTGTTGTAGGTATGACATCATCGCATGCTTGAGACACATTGCTGAACCCTTTTCCATTCTTAACAAAAGTTTCTTTTCCTCTTATCGGGTTTGTGTTGTTCGGATACTGCGTGAAGTAGGTACCGATGATATCCACTCCTTTATAGGTGATATTTGATAGACAACCTTCAAAGAAATTTCCTCTTACCGGATCCGGGCTGTTACCGCCGATTTTAATTTTGATGCTGGTAAAGTTCCATGTTACGTTCCAAGGCCCAGCTTTGAACCCAGCGCCTGAAATGCCCGAAATGTCCGTTTTGACTGTGCATTCAAGCCCAGATGCGGACTTGTTATTTCCTGCAACTGTGACTGTAAAATCGTAGGCATATCCCTGAATTATCCCAGTAGGATTCCAGGTTTGCTCTTCAGAAGGACTTCCACTTGTAGGCTTGTAGGCAGTGTGGAATATACCTAGACAACAATTTATATCAAGCTAAGTAAGAAATGGAAAGTTGTCAAATTCCTCCGCAGCATCCTACTAATTTGCTGTTGTCATTCTTTGTCTCTCAAATTTTATTCAAACTAATTTTGTTCTCCACTAAAGATCAAAAGTTTAATTTCTTGTGAATGATTTTATAGTAATCAGTTTAAGTGAACTCTTTCTTTATAAGAATAATTAATTTTCTTTCTGAGTCTCAATATTCTTAATTTTTTGTTATTTTGAGCCTCGGACTATTCCTAAATTATTCTTAGCACGGCAGAAAATACGGATATGGCAATAAATTGTTATCATTATCATCAATGCCAAAAACGCACAACTATTATAAATATGGTGGTTAACAGAACAAGTCATCAAAATAAAATCTGAAATACAGACTCACAGAATATGGAAGAAGAAGGAGTAAAAAAATACGAGTAATTAAATGTAATAAAAAATTCAAAAGTAAAAAAAAACCGCTAAAAATAATTGTTTCACATGATCTTGAGCCTGACAATATTCTTAAAATATTCTCATTATTCTTAAAAAAATTATTCTTATAAAAAAGAGTTTAGTCTTTTTGCGGAACCTGGTCCGTGAACAAGTATAGGAAACCCCCATCCATAACCCATTTTAATCAACAAAACGCTATAGTTTTGACAAAACGCCGGGGGAAATGCCATACTCCATGGACGATAAGCTTCAATGCAACTCGAAATGTTTTTTCCTGGCAAAGTTTCCACTCATGGGATTTGTGAGCTAACGAATGTGATTGGTCAATTCTATGTGATTGCCCTGTGATTGGTTGTCTGGCATGGTCACGCCCCCTGTGAAATTGACATAACAAGGAAGTAATCAGAACATGAAAACTATCTGGTTCTCACAAACGGTGTTTTGTTACATTTGCCGAGGCGTTTTTTAAATAGATTAGTAAATGCAACGAAGAAATAAGTTCTTTCTGAACGAACAAAAGATTTAAATGCTCTAAAACAACAAACAATCAGCATTCTTAACACCTTTTTTTTGCCATAAAATACTAAACTTATAATATTAGAAAATCTGCAAACTTCTTCTCACCTTTTTCAAGCATTATCTGGAATGTAAATTGCTCATTTGAATCATAGACTGATAAAATCGTGTTCTTTGTTGAACTGTTTTGGAGGGAAGAAAATTTCCCACTTATCTTCAATTCTTTGCTCGTCTGGAAATCAGTTTTCGTCTCGTAACCAAAGTATCCATTTCCGTACGTTTTCCAGCCTTGCCTGCAGTCTAGAACACGGAAATACGCGTAGATGATAAGATAAGATAAAAGTTGAATATTTGAACAAGTATATGATTATAACATTGCAATTTATCTGTAAGGAAGAGGAAATGCAAGCTTATTATGTGGCCTAGAAAAGGCATGAATCTGCGGTTTGCAATATTGAAAATTTCCCTGAACACCAAGCAAATCTCAATAAAACTTTGATTCACTCTATGGAGATGTGTGAATTGTCATATATATATAGCACGACTGCTTAGGGAGTGGTCATTTTTAATCCTAGGTACTGTGGTGGAGGTATTTCAACAGGGGTATGAAACCTTCTGCTATTATCTGGCCTCCGCCACTTTCAAGAAAGATTTTTATGGGGTGTAAAACTATTTTGCTTTGCAAAAATCTATGCCAAGTCATTAATCAACATCTAGAATAAAAAGAAACTGCATTATCGACGTAGCTTACAGCATACACTCTGCACCCTTCATCAAATATTGTTATTTCTAGTTTGTAAAGAATGGTGAACGTAAGGTTTGTTTGTTGTCATTAATGTCTCTCTGCAGCTTGTGTTGCTTTTTATTCATAGTTATGTCACTTAATTTCAATAGATTTTGCTCCATCCTAAACTTTAATGGTATGATCACTTGAGATAACTAGAATGTATGTATAGATTTAACTGGGGTACCAACAATTTCACTGAAGATGGTGGGGGTATGAAAAACTTTTTCAATATTCAAGATGGGGTGTGAAATGTTGTTTTTGCTTATGTAAAATTATACCACCCTAGTAGCCAGGATTAAAAATGGTCACTCCTTTAGTACGGTTGAATTTAATAGCTTCAATATAGCTCAAGGCTGGGTCAACTTTAAGTAAAGAAAAAAGACGAAGGTTTTGACTCTAATTCAAGGTTTAAATGATAAAGTTTGCAAAATAGGACAATTTCAAGCTATTAACAATTGATGCTGTGAAAGGAAAGCATAATTTTGTTGTTTTCCTAACTAAATCGTTGGTGTTTTTATTCAATTCACTGATCGAGCCTCGGTGTTGTTAAATGCATAAACCTAAAAGATAAATGTTTCATCGAAAGCAGTTGAAAACATGAATGAGACTACGTTTACTCGAGCAAAAGTGAATCGGATCTAAAATGGATCAGATCCGCTTTTGGTACGGTTTTTAAATGGATCTACTTTGAAAGAGATCCAGAAGTAGATGGGATAGCGGACCAGAAATGGATCGTATCTGCGCTATCTCTTGCGTAAACGGCAAGGCGTGTCCGTACTAAAGGAAGATCGGATTCTGTTTTGATCCAATCCACTTTTGCTCGTGTTAACGTAGCCTGAATTTAAGAATACCTGTTAAGACAAAATGCAGAAAGCAAACGACAGCAAATGCGATTATCTTTGCCATGTTTTGTAATGTTGTTCTGTAACCTGATTTTGCAGACTGCTCAGCCTTCTTCAGTGGATTTATAAATATGAGAAGCCAAATATATCAGGTTGCTGAAAGAAATTCAGTCCTGCGTTTGCTCTACTGACAAACAATAACAATAACTGATGAAGTAAACTGGTGACCACATTTGAGTTGTTGACTCAAATATGACTTCCCTGTATTGTACTCCCATAAATATGCAAAGTATTGCATTCCATATTTCAAACGGAGTTCTCTGAAAGAAGCACAAAACTGCTTACAATTCGGTTACAAATACGATTGTGCCTCACTGTTTAGGACTTTCCAAATAAGGAACAGATCTGTTTTATAGATGCAAAATCTTAGGTCAAATAAATGTATATTCAAAGAAAAATCGATTCTAAGCGTGATTAAAGTCACAATAACAAGGAAATGGTATGGTAAATGTTTTCAATATTTTCAATTAAACTCAAATCAATCTCTTATTCAATTCAATGACTTTAAATGCAAGGTTTATTCGTAAACCAGCAGCAATTGAACTTAACCTTTTTTTGTAAATGTTAATTCAACTCAATAAAGAGATGCACTCAATGCAAGAATTATTCGTAAACAAGAATCAATTCAACTTAACGGTTATTAGTAAATGTTAGTTTAATTTAACAGCGAACTGTGAATATACCCTAACTGCAAAGTTTAAGCGATTTTCATATGAAAGATGTTTATATGAAAGTAGGACTATTTTCCTTAGAAAGCTTATTACTGATTTTCTCCAACCAAAGAAAGTGTGCATTTATGTTCTCGTATGAAAAACATCTGTACTGAAATTAAAAGAACTGAAGAAGTGAATAGTACTTGACAATGCTGATGGCCAGAGGCGGAGCTTCAAAACGTTTTTTAGAGGGATACAAAGTTGAGAGTTGCCGGTAAATGGGTGTGGCTTAAGGGTGTTGTCGACAGATGGGCGTGGCATTTTTGCGCCTTTTTCGTTACAAGCAGTGAACTTCCTTAGGATTAGAATGTTCATTTTCTCATCGTAAAATTTATGCTATAATCTTTTACGCGTTTAATTGAAGTTTTGCGGGAATTATGCCTAAAGCAAGGCAAAGCAAATCAGTCATAAAATTTCATTATTCACCGTTGCAACATCCGTTTTGCTGACAGAAACTGGAATGGGGGTACTCTTAGCGCCTGTTTATGGCAGTAAGGGTTGAAAAAACTTAATTTTGTCAAGGGAGATTTGAGAAAGTGAAAGTTCTCCCAAGTCCCGAACGATAATCTATTCTTGAACGATAATCAATATCAATTATTAGTAAATATTGATTCAATCACAGGCCTTTTAATACATTATCATCTTGAAACGCAAATATGGTTAAACAATTTGTTTGTTTCCGGTTTTTTACTGCAGTGGCAATGAAAAGGCTTGGTAGGTTTAAATGAAGCGCAGCGACTCTGTGATTTTGCGAAACACCACTTGAAACAATCATCCTTTGTGTTGATGGAATTATTGTTTACAGCAGGATATTTGCAGGTACAGCGTTCTGAAATTAATATCGAATGTAAGGCTAGCAACATGATATAGCAGGATAAGTTTAAAAGTTAAGATTCTGGAGAGCCGGAATATTCTAAGTTCCCTAAAAAATTTTAAAAAGGAGTTATGTGCATCATTCGCACTCGAATTTCCAATCCTACTTTCTGCCTTGTTGAATTTTGGCTTATTGCGGTCAATTCTACAAGGCTGAACTGTAGAAGCTTTATTAAAACTGCAACAAGCATACGGGGTTCGGGCGTAATATGACTGTGAAGACGTTCGAAAGAAAACTGGGTCTATATTCAGCGTAAATATGTTTAGTAATTATAACTTTGAGTGACTTACATGACTTGATAATACAGCGAATTAATTGACAAAGAAAAGGAAAACATTCGAATGCGGACACAACTCCCTGCGTGACCGCTCAGCGTAATTCCAACTCTCGACTCCTCCACTGACCACAGGGGTCCATGGAATACACAACAATAAATGCTAACAAAATCCAACATGCCTTGAGAAAAGAAATAGTCCTAACAATTCCCAGTCAGAGGCAAATTATCCTTGCGTTGGGAGGGTAATGCAACTTTTGCCGGGTGAAAACCACTTTTGCTCTCCATGGATAGGTAAATTTTTAAGATGGTAGGTTTAAACATCCCAAGGCCCCCCCCCCCACCCTCTCAAGTGACGCCTTCGTAGGCTTCCAGGATTTTGAAATTTAAGTGCTCTCCTTTTCACGTCCAGAAAATGTACTTTTAATAAATGCCCCTTTGAACATTAAATCCCCTTCAAAGTAACAAAATTCTAATATAATCTCTTTTTTTAATGGATACAATTTCTGAGATAAGGAAGGTAGACCCTAACTTCATTCAGATTATCACAATAAAATTTCAATTCAGACTCACCCAATTGGCAAAAATCTCCGAAAAAATACTTTTGACACTGGCATCGTTGCAAATTATAGAAGTCTTTACCCTCATCTTTGATTAGGCATGTCCCACCATTCTGACAAGGCCTCGTTTCGCAGTCAACTTAAAATGGAAGTAAGATATAAAAATAAAATTGTCGTCAGGGCAGAATCCAGGCATCTCTGAACAGGAGGGCAAGAAAGACATAAGAAAGGTCAAATTTCCGATAAAATGGCAATCTGTGGTCCTTGGGGGGGCCTCTCCCCAAGCCCCCATTGGCTTCGGCCCCTATTGTCGTATTTTGCTTTCATAGCATTCATCTTACGGTCACTGGTTTTTGTCACAGAAATCAAAACTGTCACAAAATAATCACGAATACAACCTCATCGACAGCCATGACACACGGCATGAGCTAAATAATGCTTTTGTCATTCTTACCTAAATCGCAGTTTTTTCCCGCATAACCATCGATGCAATCACATCGATATTTGTTGAGTCCATCAATGCATCTTCCTCCATTTTGACATGGGTTACTTGCACATCTGTTTATATCTGAGATGTAAAAATAATTTTAGTGATAATGATGATCTCTCGATGCCTCAAACTTATTGTAGCATCTTCGCCTTACACATTCTATTCTTCCTTCCTAAGCATTTCATGACATTACGTCATTTCTACATAAATAATCTCTTACGTCATAATCTTTGTTTAGGCCTACTCTTTCTTACTCAACATTCTTTATGTTTCCCTTACAGAAATCTAGTCCTTTCCTGCCACGTAATTATGACTAAGCGAACTTCCGGTATAAATATGTATAACTGCAGTAGATTAGAGAGAGTTTTTAGTTATTAGATTTGGAGGATTTATTGAAAGAGATTTGGAGAAAAAGGCAGAGAATATTTTCTTTCGTGTTATCCTGACTGTGCACTACGATAGTCGATTCAAACAAGATTGGAATTTCAATTAGTAGCTCAATGTGTCAAACGTAAACTCAGCCCATGAGCTATTAAAAACTCACATATTTCGCCAAATTTATTCAATGATTACAGAAGGAATGAAGGAATCTACTTGCCCTCCCCCCTTCCCACCTGAGACTGGTTGCTTTTACAACACTGTTCATTGTTTTTATTGACGTTTCTTGCAAAAATAAATTAAGCAATGTATTTAACATGTAGATTTAATTTTAAGTAAAATCCAAAAATTCAAAGCGATTTCATTCGAGATCAAAGAAGGTTTCCCTCAAGAATATTGTTTGCATACCTAAACATTGAAATCCAGGGCACTCACAAATATCCATACATAACTGGCCTTTCTTACAAGGTTTCTTCTCGATACAGTTTTCTCCAATCTTTGAAAAAGGTTTAAGAAATGATTTAAACCAAATCAGGACTAAAATATTTGATACAACAAATCAATCACAGGAAAGCTTGTTCCAAAGAAAAACAAGTAAATATACTGCTTAAGCAATAATTTTGTTCGTAACAACAAAATTCTATGATGCACATTACTATAGTCAGGACTATAGTCTTCATGGTAAGCAATTCCCTGGAGACCTCGAGAGCATGGTGCCCAAGGTGTGGACGGGTGGTTAAGATACAGTTCTACGAATCTATGAACCGAGAGACTAACAGGTCAAGACCCCACATGGAACATTTCTGAACAACCTGTCTATCCTTTCGAAGTCCTAAGGCACAAGCGTTAACGCCGCAGCCTTTCATCAGATTGCTTGATAAAAATAAAAAGAAACAAGCGTTCTCCTGGAAAACGAAACTTGTTTGCATGAAACTATGCATTGTCAGGAAATTCATGAAATTGTGGACGAAGGTCGGACTTTACGCTCGATTACACCAAATAAGGATAGAGACTAGGAACTAGTTATTCAAAGAGAGACTAACTATGGACTATAGTCTTGTGATTGATAACCCAGTAGGGTATGAAGGAACCAAGCGAATGCCGTCGGAAGACGGAACTAATTGTTAAACATCTTGAGAATTCAACTATAAATTGCTTTCAAGATTGAAAGAAGACGGATTTGTCAGAAGATTCTTGCCGTATTGCAGCAGTTTTACAAGATCATCGTTGATTGGTTGATTCATTTTTAATGGGAATGCAAACATACTATTGGTCAGTAGGGTTTGGATTGGTATTCCCCCTATTGTCTAAAAGACAAAGACCAGTTTTCTAGCACAATTCTGGCAAATATTTGGTTTCAAACAAAATATTTCCTATTGCTATGCAAATCAGATAATTCGAATTAAGCCAGTCATAATAGTCCTCGTAAAAACTTCTGCAAGACCCGATTCTTGAGAGCAAGGAACATCAAATTAAGTTAATTGGGCATGATTTGGTTTTGAGATGCGAAATGGTGAATCAGTTAAGGAGGAATGGAGCTAGCTAGGGCTTATCGCGGTACTGAAAAGTGTTGATTGAAAGGTATTAACCTACCTCTGTTATATTGTACAGTGTTGTGTAGTACGTCCATCCTTGCATTTCTATTAACTTGGCATCATCGACTGGATCATGGCTTGACGTTTTGTAAAAAAGGCACTTCATTTCGTCTTCATTTGATGCAAAAGACTTGCAATCTTTGTTCATAATACATTCATATTTGCACATGTTTGTTTCAATGTCTTGTTCCATGACGTTTTCAGTCACATCCAGACCCATGTTCTCGACGAAGATAGAGAAATCGCCAATCGATTTACATCTTGTCCGTAGAATGTACCCACCAATTCGGCAGACCAAGATAGCCAACAGGAAACTGCTCAAGAAAGATGTTGTGGAAATAATGATGGTACGATTTATAAGGCACAATTACGAAAGCTGAAAGGGTGTACAGAAGGGTGATACATTCCTCCAATGTTTAAAACAAAACCGTTCCAATTCATTGCAAGCGGTTCGCTTGCCTTTTTCAAATGAAGATATTTTACTTTGGAAGATGCGAAAATTAGGGAGATTATTGTTGTAAATGTAATGAATTATAGTTAGATGTATAAGACGTGTATTAACGTTTTTATCGGTGCTTCTTGCTAAATCATTACGATTTTCTTTGCACGAAATTTCAAAATGTAAACTCTGATTGCTTGAGCTATGGCACGCCTACACTGCTGCAGTATCTCTGTGTATGTGTTGCATTTCTACATAACCCCCCTACATTGATTCTGAACCCTCCACCAATGAGATTAGGAATTAGGTTCAAACCCCTCATGAATCCTCCTCCTCCGTAACTAGACGTTGATCTAATGCAGCGACTGATCCATAGATTTTGTAGAGTATGTCCACTTTGGCTGAAATTAGGGCAATCGTTAGGTCTAAGACGGTGCCCCGGAAATTTTTTTATGACCATGCCCTTTTAAATTTGAAACAAGCTTCTGTCATGTATACCACACCCTGCGGATAAAAATTAGCTACCATTTTACTATTCTGCAAACTAATGAACTTTTGCTGTCATAAATTTCATAAATATGATCTAAATGTGCAATATTTTTTTCAACTAAACTTTGTTTCCTGATATTTTCAATTTTAGTCATCGGTTTTTTTATCTGTTGGGACCTTTACTATGCCCATGGACCCAGTGGACAGTCTGGATCTGCCACTCGTCTAATGCCAATTTTCTTTCCTTATTCAATTTTTTTTAAAGTTTGAACTGCACAACAAATGAGACTTACCATTTCAGGTCGAGCTTAACGTCCATACTGGAAGCTATTTTGCGCTAAATGGTGCAGAACTATAATTAAACGTCTGTACATATCGAGTTCAATAATATGAAACGAGCAAACAACGAAACTGGTACAAATGTTGAATTATTAATATGCTCGAAAGCGTAATTCGAATGCAATGATATAAACTATTGAATTCGATTCGAGTTAAATAGGAAGATTGAACAATTCAGCTTAAATTATGCCTGCAATCCAATTTCAAATTTCATTTGATTGAAAGCGAAAATTTAATAAGCTGAGAAAACTGCAATTAAATACAGCCTTCTCTAAATTGCAGTCGGATTTTCTTGTTGTGCGTCAACTTCACTCGACAACAAGATTCGCATTTAACCAGGGGCGGAGCTAGGGTCAGACGATTGTAGTAGGACTGGACACTAGTTACGTTTATAATATTAATTATGTTAATTTAGGCAATTTCCGTTTGTATCCCATATTTGTGATGTAGTTGTTAATTATAATCAGTCAATTGCTAATCTCACTGCGAGTCGCACGCGTCATTTTCGCTCTCATTCTTACTCGAGTTATAGGCCGCAATTTACCCTATAACAGTTGGTGGAGGACCCTTTTAGCAACAAGTTAGATAGTTAGAACGATTTTCGGTACACATCTCGCACAGTATTCGTTTCGATCTCTGGAAGGATGTTACACATGGAAAGTTCGACAATATTGTACTCCTGTTCATATTGTAAAGGCCATGGACATTTTAAGTCTCAATGTTTGAAAAGAATCACGAAGAACCCAACCGATAACATATGCCGTGATTATAATCGATACAAACACGCCCCATGTGAATTTTCCGACGACGAACGCTCATGTCTTCACGCCCGTTCACATTCATGTATTATTTGCAGAAAACCAGGATGCAGAGCCTACAATCATTTATATGGATATAACTTAGATGATCGCTCACACAACATTCAAACAGAAATGGTTAGAGTTGTGAAGCAAATCTCTGAAAACATCAAAATGCTTTGGTCAAGAATAGGCCACATGAATGCTCAAATAATCGGCATTACGTCAGATCTTGTCAAACTTGACGATGCTATTTCCGCCCCAGCAGCAACTTACTCTCAGTCACGCGATACTGACAACTATGGTGACAACGACACACAGTCATCCAGTAGTCTTTCTTCAGTCTTATCTCCCGCATTCACACTCATGGCGATACCAGTGATTCCAACCAATGATCCGCCATAACCAGATTTTACCACAGAAGTCAACGAACATTTAAACAAAACAAAAAAATTTCTTCGCAATTTTTTATGTAGAAGGGGTGGACTGTAGTAGGACTGGACACTAGTTACGTTTATAATATTAATTATGTTAATTTAGGCAATTTCCGTTTGTATCCCATATTTGTGTTGTAGTTGTTAATTATAATCAGTCAATTGCTAATCTCACTGCGAGTCGCACGCGTCATTTTCGCTCTCATTCTTACTCGAGTTATAGGCCGCAATTTACCCTATAACACGATTGGGGGGGGGGGTGGGGGGCAAACAGTTCTAAGAAAGGAATTTGGCCGATAAGCCAACCAAAATTTGACCGACTTACTGAAAATCTTGGCCGATTAAAAGCGATTGGGGAGGGGGGAGGGGTTTGCCTCCCACTGGCTCCACCCCTGCATTTAACCTAGAGTTTTAGATACAGAAAACAATTTCTTACATTTTGCATAAGAACCTGAAAAATCCAATTAGCCAATCAACGCATTAGCTTATGCATATTAGCTGAGCATGTTCATGCTGAAAAGATCACCTGCTTTTTGTCTAAGCACCATTGGCGCAGGCTGGTTGGCGCAGGCCAAGACATCAAGTTTCACAATGTATTTCGCCGCTAATAGTTAAAATTAATCACATAGTTAACTCTTTAATTCTAGTTCTAAGCAGCTTCCATATTGACCAATTCATGAATTAAGTAACGAGGTTTATATATACTAGTGAAATTACAAATAAGAGCTTCGTACAGAAATGACAATTAACTAGTGGCAAATGGAAGAGTGTGAGATTCCTTGGATAGAATTAGATTGATCTTTGGTAGGGTTCTTCGGCCTTGAAGGGGAAGTAGATTCAACCTCATCACAAGGGTAGTCTCCATAATGCTTACTTAATGTAGACAATAAACAGTGAAAGGGGTATCACATGTCCCATACCCCAATCCCGGTGGGTCAACTCTTATTGTCAAGTGTAAGCACCCACGTCTGAGGTTCTAGAAAAATGACCCTATTCTCTGATTTTTAACTCAAATTTTACCCCCCTCCCCTTTTTTTCTCTGAAACCAAAGAACATATTATTTTTAATACAATGAATTGGACCTAAAAAAACCACTATTCTTAGGGTAGTTGCTATTTTTAAAAAAACCCCTTTTTCCGATTTCTTTGTCCTTTGTTTTGGATGATATTGAACCCCTTTCTCAGAGATTTTAAAGAAACGCGTGCTTATATATGACAATGGGAGTTGACCCAGCGGGACCCCACTTCAAAATTTCAGAGGTGCTTTTTCTTCGCCATATCTTGTTGACCGCAGAATAAATATTTGAAGTAAAAAACTCAAAGAGATTAGACATTTAGCACCATAATCTAATTTCGAAAGCATACATTGTAAATTTTTAAATCCCAAATCTGACCTATCCTTTGGGCTTGTTCTTTTCAAGTTTACAGCAAATTTGAATTCAGTTGTTTGGCCTAATCACCGACCTTCATTTGCTGTGCTCTGCCTGCAGACGATTATCCACTTTCTTTTCGTTGCAGGAAAGAAATTGGCATCGTTTTCAGCCGGTAAAAGTTAAAAAAGTATACACAGAAGAACTCAAACAAAGTGAAATTTCAATTGAAAGGTATTTATTTTATCATCTAAGCCTTCAAACTTGCAAAAAAGGAATTATTTATGTTTTAAGACGATTCAATAGAGTCAATCTAACTAATGGGCGTTACTTCATGATTTTCGCTGGAAGAAGAATAGCATTTTCCCCTGCAAACGATGCATTTTCCCTGCCATGTTGATAGGAATTGCCATTGCTTATTTTTATAGAAAACATGTCCTGCAGCCACCATCTTTGCCTTGCAGCCGCCATTTTGCATTGCTGCAACTATATTTGCCCGGCATGAGGCCGTTACATTCATAGGTCGAAGGGAGAGCCAATGCCCCTATACCCCCTTCAAGTAATGTTTCATATGTCGAAGTCCCCAAAGATCGAAATCATACTCGATCAGATGTAGTCAAAGCGAATCACCTAGGTTGAAATCATTGTCTAGTATTATCATTAAATAACTTTTAAATCTTAATCAGATTGGATCACATTTGAATCGTTCTGAATCAAAGTCTTTTCCAAACTGAAATCAAATACCAATATGGCTTAATCAAAATAAATCGCACCGTAATCAAATGTATCACATCTAATCAAGGTGCATTAACCATTATATATTTACAAAACTGTGCAGTATATATGCGCAAAACACTTCAAAATCAATGTGCATTATATCTAATCAATATGCATCATATCTAATCAAAATGCATCATATCTAATCAACACGCGTCATATGTCAATCAAAACAGTATTCTAATCTACATCTAGAATATTTCGTTTTCATCTTGTTTCCTTTCGTGTCCAAATTTACCCCTTCGAATTTGTTACTTTGCCCCCCTTTGCCCATTTCCTCCTTTCTGCCCCAGCCCCTTTTTTGGTACTTTTTAAAGGTTCCCGCAGTACCTAAAGCAACAATTCGAAAATGGTTGAAGATGATATATATAGAACTGCGAGCAGTTAAACACTGAGATATAACGAGAATAAAAACAACAATTGTTATCCCAAGCATGACAAACCCTTCTATTGACTTTACCTTCTGCAACAGACGGATGCGGCTCACTTAGCCATCCTCCTGCGTGGGTTGTACAACGATATTTTTGTTCACGTCCATATCCTTCCGGGCAGTTTGTTGGCATCTGAGTACCTGCAGGGCTAAGAAATCGGTACCAACCGGCTGGTAGCGACCTGTCATCAAAAACTGAGCCATTATAGAAAGACACCACTCTGTCAGCTGATGATAATATCTTGTATGATGCACACGCAGCAACTGTGGTTCAACAAATAAAATGAAATTAGTAATGTAGTTTGCAATGGCCAGCAGAATCACATGACCTTTTCGTTTGGGGAGAAAAGGAAAGCCGCATTTTATTGACATTTTGCATTCCAGGCAACTGCTTCCAGTAGCGTGACAAGGGTTTCTTTAAGGAGGTGGGAGCAATGAGCTAATTAAGCAAGATACCTGAGCAGGGACTGCGCAGCGGTTTTAAAGTGGAGGAGCTGATCGAGCCGCAGTGGTGGTCCGGGGGAACCCTCGAAAAATCTATCTAGACCTCGTGCCTCAGAAGGTCGGAAAATGCCCCTTTCAAAAGAGACTTTGCTTCTTTACGTCCTTGTTTATATACAACAGTTCGATGCAGAAAATATTTCAGTTGAAAATGCCATATTTGTAGTAGCTTTTAGGACTATCTTTGAAAAAAATGGAGGGTCTATAGCCCCTTCTAGCCCAGTGGCTGCGCGGCGCCTGGAACTGTGGGTTTCAATTAAGAAAATTTTTGCAGAATTGTGTATCCCTTTTTATTACACTTTTTGGCATTAAAGTTTTTCCAGTGACGATTTTGCCTAACACATCAACAACACTGTGTTTTTTTGCCAGCACAGAGAAGAATGGAATTTTGAAGGGAGCGTGTGATGTTTTTCATTTTTCTTTGATATATCAATGCTGCACCAATAAAAGTGACTAGATGATAATCTACTAATTGGTTATGAAAACCCTACCCCTCCCCCCAAAAGTTACCCCCCCCCCTGAATCTCTATCTAGCTAAATACATGTTTGTGCGTCACAAGCCAAAAGGATGAGAGGAGATGGGTGTGCTCTATTTGCCAATTAAAAAAAGCCAAATATAAAAATCAATGGGAAAATTCCTATTGGTCCGCTACGTAAGGTTATCTTAACCGGCTCCTTAAATATTTGATCCCTAGCCGGGTCATAAGGCCCAATAAGCATCAATGAAGAATGAAGGATTTTTTTGCTTGGGCAAACATCTGCATTTACAAGGCATTTTGATCCACAATAATCCTTTTCATTACCCCCTGGGGAAAGTAGTAAAATGCATCTTTTATTGTTGTGAAGTTGTATTAACACCGGGAGCGAAAATGTGAAAGCAGTTGCTAACAATGATAAAAGATCTTTATTGGATACGTACTATGTTCGCAATTAATTCCAATGTAGCCATTTACGCATGTGCACTGATATCCATTGATACGATCGGCGCATGCTCCTCCGTTTTTACATGGATAGCTTGCACATTCATTGATGTCTGTTGAGAAATAACGAGAGATTTTTAAATTGAATAATCCTCATATTCAAGATCATCAGGATACATAGTTAAGCCCATAGGATGCCGGGTCAGGCCTGTATTCTTGTGAATCTTCTTTATGAAACAGCCAAGTAACCAAGTAGTGGTTGAAGCTAAAGATATTCCTATTTTCATTTGGTGTTAATCGACAATCAGATAAAATGGTGCAAACGCTGTCCAGAAAAAGCACAGTGAAAATCATTCCAGTTTTACTAGCTGTTCTACAAGGGGATATCTAGAGCCCTCCTTCCAGTTGTAAAATAGATTGGTATCGACTTAATCAACTGATTATAAGTTTAGTTTAAATTAGCTTAGTTTAAAGTTGATGAAGATAGTATGGGTATAGAACTCATAATGTAAAATACATACTTGTTCCGCAAAGATTTCCAATGAAGCCAGGATGACAAGTGCAAGAAAAACTATTAACAGCATCAATACATGTTGCATTGTTTTGACAGGGAGAGCTGGCACATTCATCGATTTCTGCACAAAAAAATGCAATAAACTTCATGTATAGATCTTGCTGAAGTACTTTGCGAAACTAAGTACTAGCAAGTTGATGAATATAATCTACAATTATGTAATAAACTGCATCTTGTTTTGTTACACACATATGCGATGCTGTTATACCGATAACGCTCTCAAGCAACGCCCTACTGTCGGTAAATCTCAACTATGTAAAATTCTTATGCTGTTACTCGGAGTATTTTCAATAAAGCGCGTAAAAGATTGGAGATAGAAGTCTATTATAAAGGAAATAAACGTTCTCATGGTAGGAAATTTTACTGCTTATAACATAAGAAACAAATATGCCACGCCCTCATGCCGGCAATTCCTTTTACCAACAGTATCGGATTGATCGATTGTTTAGAAATTTAGTTTAGCCTAGTTCGGTTTACTTTGGTTTAGTTTAGATTAGCTTAGGTTGGTTTGGTTTGGCATCGTTAAGTTTAGTCTAGTCTAGTCTAGACGAGTCTAGAGTAGTTTAGTTAGTTTAGTTTAGTTTAGTTTAGTTTAGTTTAGTTTAGTTTAGTTTAGTTTAGTTTAGTTTAGTTTAGTTTAGTTTAGTTTAGTTTAGTTTAGTTTAGTTTAGTTTAGTTTAGTTTAGTTTAGTTTAGTTTAGTTTAGTTTAGTTTAGTTTAATTTAGTTTAGTTTAGTTTAGTTTAGTTTAGTTTAGTTTAGTTTAGTTTTAGTTTAGTTTTAGTTTAGTTTAGTTTAGTTTAGTTTAGTTTAGTTTAGTTTAGTTTAGTTTAGTTTAGTTTAGTTTAGTTTAGTTTAGTTTAGTTTAGTTTAGTTTGTACTTTATTTTAGTTAAGTTTAGTGTTGTTTTGTTTAGTTTACTTCATTTCAGGCCAGTTCAATTCAATTCAGATCAATTTAATTCAGTTCAGATTAGTTGAAGTTTAATTCAGGTAAGTTCATTTCAGTAACATTGATAATGTTAAATATCTACCTTCGCAAAGTTTGCCAATGAAGCCAGGACGGCAAGTGCAAGAAAAACTATTAACAGCATCAATACATGTTGCATTGTTTTGACAAGGAGAGCTGACACATTCATTGATTTATGCACAAAAAAATGCAATAAACTTCATGTATAGATCTTGCTGAAGTACTTTGCGAATCTAAGTACTAGCAAGTTGATGAATATAATCTACAATTATGTAATAAACTGCATCTTGTTTTGTTACAAACATATGCGATGCTCTTATACACATAACGCTCTCAAGCAACGCCCTACTGTCGGTAAATCTCAACTATGTAAAATTCTTATGCTGTTACTCGGAGTATTTTCGATGAAGCGCGTAAAAGATTGGAGATAGAAGTCTATTATAAAGGAAATAAACGTTCTCATAGTAGGAAATTTTATTGCTTATAATATAAGAGACAAATATGCCACGCCCTCATGCCGGCAATTCCTTTTACCAACAGTATCGGATTGATCGGTTGTTTAGAAATTTAGTTTAGCCTAGTTCGGTTTACTTTGGTTTAGTTTAGATTAGCTTAGGTTGGTTTGGTTTGGCATCGTTAAGTCTAGTCTAGTCTAGTCTAGACGAGTCTAGAGTAGTTTAGTTAGTTTAGTTTAGTTTAGTTTAGTTTAGTTTAGTTTAGTATAGTTTAGTTTAGCTTAGTTTAGTTTAGTTTAGTTTAGTTTAGTTCAGTTTAGTTTAGTTTAGTTTAGTTTAGTTTAGTTTAGTTTAGTTTAGTTTAGTTTAGCTTAGTTTAGTTTAGTTTAGTTTAGTTTAGTTCAGTTTAGTTTAGTTTAGTTTAGTTTAGTTTAGTTTAGTTTAGTTTAGTTTAGTTTAGTTTAGTATAGTTTAGTTTAGCTTAGTTTAGTTTAGTTTAGTTGTTTAGTTTAGTTTAGTTTAGTTTAGTTTAGTTTAGTTTAGTTTAGTTTAGTTTAGTTTAGTTTAGTTTAGTTTAGTTTAGTTTAGTTTAGTTTAGTTTAGTTTAGTTTATTTTAGTTTAGTTTAGTTGTTTAGTTTAGTTTAGTTTAGCTTAGTTTATTTTAGTTAAGTTTAGTGTTGTTTTATTTAGTTTACTTCAATTCAGGCCAGTTCAATTCAATTCAGATCAATTCAATTCAGTTCAGATTAGTTGAAGTTTAATTCAGGTAAGTTCATTTCAGTAACATTGATAATGTTAAATATCTACCTTCGCAAAGTTTGCCAATGAAGCCAGGACGGCAAGTGCAAGAGAAACTATTAACATCATCAATACATGTTGCATTGTTGTGACAAGGAGAGCTGGCACATTCATTGATTTCTGCACAAAAAAATGCAATAAACTTCATGTATAGATCTTGCTGAAGTACTTTGCGAAACTAAGCAAGTTGATGAAAATAATCTAAAATTATTCGGTAAGACTGCATCTTATGCTGTTAATCGTAGTAATTTTAATAATATGCAAGTTTAGTGAAACGAAAATTCTAATGGTATGGAAATTCACTACATATAACAAAAGAATAAAAGAAATTCGTTGCACGCCCTTATGAAGAAACGTGATATATAGCCACGCCCTGCTATTGGCAGAAAGATATTTGTATCTCTAACCGTGGTAAGAAAGCGTACGTACCAGTTTCACAAAGTTTGCCAGTGAACCCAGGTTGACACGTGCAAGAAAACCGATTATCCCCGTTGAAACAGTTTCCACCATTTTGGCATGGATTGCTCCTACATTCATTGATGTCTATAAACAAATTACATTCTGTAAAAGCTAAGATTGGAACATAGGAAACTGCAGATTGATCAGAGATAAAAGCAACGATGCTGAATTTGTAAAAAGGACGGAAGTACATGCAGTGTTTATATTTTGCATCTTTTTTGAAAGTGGACTTGAAATAAAGTTTAAAAATTGGAACATTTCATTTGACAACAGAAGTAAACAAAATTGTAATATTCACCACCTTAAAAATAATCATTAAGGTGAATTTTGATATACTATTCCAAATAAAGCTTTTTAAGGTGGCTAAAATGTTAGCGAAACGATATTTTGATTTCATTTTTGTCCTTGGTTTCTCTTATTTGTTTCTTTTTATTATTTTTTTATGATTGAAAAGGTTTTGATAGACTTGCCTTAGAGACTTGTCTCTTAATAACGAAATTAAAGGAAAATACCGAGCTTTGTCTTGAATTTGGGGGCATCTACCTCTGCATCCCCAACATGACTTTTGGGATTATTGGATTTTGAAAAATATGCCCAGTTATGGAATCTTTTTCGATAAAAAATTGCAAAACGAAGAGCTATGTGGAGGAGGAATAGTGCACGTGATTCAATTATGTTCATGTATTTTCGTGTAAGATTTACAGTGTTCGAGAAGGTTTACAAGATCATCGTTGATTTATCGATTCATGTTTTGAGGGAATGCAAGCATACTAGTGGTCAGTAGGACTTGGGTTAATATTCCGCCTATTGTCTAAAAGACAAAGACCACTTTTCTGGCCCAATTCTGGCAAATGTTTGGTTTAAAACAAAATATTTCCTATTGTTATGCAAATCAGATACTTCGAATTAAGCGAATCATAATAGTCCTTGTAAAAACTTCTGCAAGACCCAATGATGATGAACAAAATACTCGTCCAGCACATCAGATATGGTAGTGCCCTCGTGTTGTGTCCGAGGTCGTGGATTCTAATAATAATAATAATAATGGCAATTATGCAGACCAACCTAAACATTGATATCCTGGGCAGTCGCAAATATCCATACAAAGCTGTCCACGTTTACAAGGCTTCTGCTCCTCGCAGTTTGGGCCTACCTGAAACGTAAGAATTGCATGATGTCATATTGCATACGTTGAACTAATGTCAAAGATGGAAATCTCGGTCCGATTAAAAGGTCTGAACATTTCCTGATCGACGGTTAATTTACAGTATAGTGCTGTCGAGACACTTAACGGATTTGTGATGACGTATTATGAGTAGTTTGGGGGCATGTCATGACGTTGGAGGGATGAGGTCATATCTACTCTGGGGAAAATTCTGCATTGTAGGGGCATATTGTAAGTAGTGTGGGACACATCATGATTCTAGTGGCGATTCATCTTTGTTGTTAGGGGCATTCTGGGCATATCGTGTGTAGTGTTATTTCACGGTTTTCATGGATGGAAAAGGCAGCACATTGGGGTCATAACACAGTAGAGTATATCCGCTAACATGAATAGTATATATCACTAGTGTCGTGGCAACTGACCTAGATAATATTTGGTCTCTCTGAATAGGCACTTGAAGGTAAGTAAGGAGAGGGAGGTCAAGGCCTACAGATACCCTTCTTTCCGGAAAAAATCAGTTATGCATAAGGACGAAAAAGCCAAATCAAGGACTGAATTCATTACCATCTAACTTCTATTCACTTGGTATTGACGGAAGTTTCTATCAAGTTAATCTGAAATTTAATAGTTCTCACTTTATATTCGTTCTAGAGGGAGCCGTTTCTCAGAATGAGTGCGGTAAATTCAACTCAAGAAATGAAGATGTAGGCTTCTGACAGTGGCTGCAGCAATTTTAATGCTTGCTACATCATCTTCTTAAAGCGAATGAACAAGGCTAAAGGCATTGAGTCATAGTAAATAGCAATTCTCTGCAGGGCTCTGTCTACTTTCATGCGATCAGTCTGGTTTTATGTTATCAGACAACAGCCAAACAAAAATGAGGCTCCCATTGCGAGGTTAAAAATTATGTGTGCAGTTTGCGTAACAGAAATGTGATTGGCTAAAGCTGTCATAGTGACTCAGCAATTTTTGCAATTTGGGTATACCAAAGTGTAATAACCATGACCCAATGCCTTTAAAAGTGGCGATCGCACAGATTCTATAAATAGCCTATTGTATTTGGCAATTGGACACATGCCAAATAAATGCAAAATGAACGAAAACAATGGCGACTCTGGTCTCTCTTTGTTCCATTATAGACTGACGATAATTAGCTTGGTTCATGCTAGTGTTGAGGTTCTTAGGGGGTTCTTATGAAATGCCATGGCACTGCTTACCTCTGTTATATTGTAGAATGTTGTATGATACGTCCAACCAAGCATGCTTGTTAGTGTGACATTATCAGAGATATCTTGGTCTGATTTTTTGTACATTTGGCATTTCATTTCTCTCTCATTTGATGCAAACGATTTGCAATCGTTGGTTAGGACACACTTTAATTTGCACTGTTTTGTGCTGATGTCATGTTTCATGAGGAGAACTTCGTTCATGTGAAGGCCACTGTTTTTGACAATAACCGAGAAATCGCCAGATGACATGCAACGGGTTCGCAAAATGTAGCCGTAAGATTTGCAAATCAAGATAAACAATAACTGAAGGACAACATCTTGGTAAGTGGCCATCTTCCTAAAATATCGAGAAAAATATTGAAAAAAATTTGAAAGAAAAGTTGTACTTTGCGTTGTAAACGACAGAGAAGTATCAGAACTGCACGTTCCGAGGAAAAGTTGGAAATCTTGTGGAAGATCTAAATTCTTTGACCAGCTATCATGATCAATATATAACCTAATCACAGCATGAATTATTCATGTCTCGTATTCATTTTCGGTTGAGCCTCGCAATCATCAACTCAATCTACAATTTCATTGGTAATTGTCATTAAATTGCTTCTATTAGCATTAAAAAATGCATAGAAAGGGTGAACAACCCAGCATAGCAACCATGACACAAACAAAACATAATCTAGTAGGTAAGGGAACTTGGTAAACTCCAGCTTCCAACTACAAGACGAACTAATCAGCTTCATGAACAGGAATATCGTGTGACCTCAACTCAATTTTGAATTGATAACAGAGAGATTTTGCATAGGTAACACTATGTGCAAGAGATACAACATTTAAGTAGATTCTGAAACTTTTCCGAATAGGTGAATGGAACCGAAAATTTTCCAACAAATCCGATGAAAGAGTGATGCTCCCCCCCCGCTACAACCCTACTGTCCATGAATCGATATTGTACTGCTCATCCTCACGTAGCGGAGCCAGCATGCTACCAATTACCAAAATATAACATTCTCCTAGATTTCACCGTGTGTGACGCGAAAAAACGAGTAAAACACGTTAATAACATTAAAGAAGGTGGCTATAAAACTAACTAACTATAAAGATAACAAACTCTTGCATAATTTACCCTTAGGCCCTGGCGATTTTACTGTTTATTCGACTGCTAAACTGGAGTTTAAAATGTTTTCGCACCGATGGAATTGGGACAGCAATGGCGCTGAAGCGGCGTTCCCCTAAAGAAATCGTCTTGTTGTTCAACGAAACGGCATAGGTGAGATGGCTGAACGAGTGACTCGTTGCTTTACGCCAGAACTGATGCTATGCTGACTTAGCAGAACAAACGTTGCATTTTTGAAACAGGTACAGTTTTGGAAAGGTGCAATTTGCGCATCGACTGTAATATACTGATTTCCTTCGGTGTCTATTTAAATATAAGTGGCACACAGTCTCAATGCACCGCATGCGGCCTGCTATTTCTTAGAAGTAAAGTTTTCTATTTCTCTATCTACATGGAACCAAAATACTGAGAGATTAATTTTGAAAACTGTATTGATTTTTGCGCAGCTGTAGCGTATTAGGGTTATATTTTGTAAGTTACATTTGTTAGTTTATTAGCTAGTTGCGTATTCAGTGCAACGTTCAAAAAGATGGAATCTAGGCAGAAAACTTGGCTTCTAATGGAAATAAAAGCGTGCCGAAATGACAAAACTCACCAAGAAACTTGAGTTAATTGAAAATTCCTGAGTTTTATTTGTTCGATGTTAATTCAAAAAGCAATGTGAAGTATGTCCGAAGTCACCGGCAAACTTAACAAAATGCGCCATTAGCATTTACTAGAATGTACCATAATTAGTGGGGAAAATAGATGAATACATTACGAAGGAAAGCAAATATGAAATGAATTGCAAATTCATCTGTTCAGCAAGTTTTCAATTCACATAAATTTTCCACAACATGTGTTTGTATTCTCTGAAAGCGAGGTTAGCAAACTGTTGTCATTAGCAACTAAAAATTAAAAATCTCGGCTAGTTTGTGGCAAAGTCCAACCGGGCAACAGCGCGCAAACTATTAAATATTAACAAAATTGCAGATGCATGTGAACTCTGGTTGCATAGTGATAAGCTTGAGTTATTGAGGTTTATTAAAGATCACAAATTGACATATCATTTAGTTCCCCCATGAAAATATGAAAAACTGTGACACAAAAGACATCATGGTAAAACTCAGTCGTCATAATTGAGTTAGGCCTTTCACTCACTGAAGGGCCATGCGGACAACAAACTTTTTATACCATTATTTAGCGCCGTTAGTGACAGTGCATCATTTATTTTATTACACGGCCAGTGGAAAATGCGATTGGGTTGCCAGGGGCAGATCTGGTGAAAAACAGAGGGGTGCTAATGTTATGGGGCTCTTGGTTTGGAAATTTTTTGTGGCCACTCCTTTTTTCCTTCTGGAGATGACAGCCACGTACTTGAAAATGATTTTTCTTGCATTATTTGCTTACCCTAAACTAAAAGTACGAGTACAGCCATAAATTGCTTTGGTTCTCATAACTAATTGTCGAAATAAGGAACTATTCCATGTAAGACATCGCTAATGATTTTTGCACAAACTATGATGTTCCTGGATCTATTTACATGCCGCAGCTTCTTGCTGTCGCATAAAGCAAACTGAGCATAAACTCATAAGACATTATTAAACAGCTTAGTCCCTAACCTAGCCGTTCATAAGGCAAATAACTCACTTTCTGTAAAAACCAGCTGGTGTCTGTCCTTTTACAAGATGTGACTCGACAAAACATGCCTATGACACAATCCGCTTTCTCATAATACTTCTGAGTAGATTGCTTCTAAAAAAACTCATTGTTATACTGAGGGCCTCTTTCACCATACATGGGAAAGTTATCCAGCTCCTGCTTCTCTTTAATGTCTCGTGTGGCCGATGAAGGAAAATCAGAGAATACAAAGAGGCCCTTAGTATAACGTAAAAGAAAAGTAGTGGTTTACTGGTAGATTATCACTGCCCCCAGCCGCTATGCGCAGTTGCATACAGTAGGGTGCAGCCACCGACCAAATAGCATGGAATCTAGGCGGAAAACTTGGCTTCTAATGGAAATAAACACACACAAAAATGACCATACTCACCAAGAAACTTGAGTTGATTGAAACTTTCCTGAGTTTGTTTTGGTCGAAGCAAATTCAAAAAGCAATGTTAAGTATGTCTGAAGTCACCGGCAAACTTAACAAAATGCGCCATTAGCATGTACCAGCATTTACCATAATTAGTGGGGAAAATAGATGAATACATTACGAAGGAAAACAAATATGAAATGAATTGCAAATTCATCTGTTCAGCAAGTTTTCAATTCACATAAATTTTCCACAACATGTGTTTGTATTCTCTGAAAGCGAGGTTAGCAAACTGTTGTCATTAGCAACTAAAAATTAAAAATCTCAGCTAGTTTGTGGCAAAGTCCAACCGGGCAACAGCGCGCAAACTATTAAATATTAACAAAATTGCAGATGCATGTGCACTCTGGTTGCATAGTGATAAGCTTGAGTTATTGAGGTTTATTAAAGATCACAAATTGACATATCATTTAGTTCCCCCATGAAAATATGAAAAACTGTGACACAAAAGACATCATGGTAAAACTCAGTCGTCATAATTGAGTTAGGCCTTTCACTCACGGAAGGGCCATGCGGACAACAAACTTTTTATACCATTATTTAGCGCCGTTAGTGACAGTGCATCATTTATTTTATTACACGGCCAGTGGAAAATGCGATTGGGTTGCCAGGGGCAGATCTGGTGAAAATCAGAGGGGTGCTAATGTTATGGGGCTCTTGGTTTGGAAATTTTTTGTGGCCACCCCTTTTTTCCTTCTGGAGATGATGGCCACGTACTTGAAAATGATTTTTCTTGCATTATTTGCTTACCCTAAACTAAAAGTACGGGTACAGCCATAAATTGCTTTGGTTCTCATAACTAATTGTCAAAAATAAGGAACTATTCCATGTAAGACATCGCTAATGATTTTTGCACAAACTATGATGTTCCTGGATCTATTTACATGCCGCAGCTTCTTGCTGTCGCATAAAGCAAACTGAGCATAAACTCACAAGACATTATTAAACAGCTTAGTCCCTAACCTAGCCGTTCATAAGGCAAATAACTCACTTTCTGTAAAAACCAGCTGGTGTCTGTCCTTTTACAAGATGTGACTCGACAAAACATGCCTATGACACAATCCGCTTTCTCATAATACTTCTGAGTAGATTGCTTCTAAAAAAACTCATTGTTATACTGAGGGCCTCTTTCACCATACATGGGAAAGTTATCCAGCTCCTGCTTCTCTTTAATGTCTCGTGTGGCCGATGAAGGAAAATCAGAGAATACAAAGAGGCCCTTAGTATAACGTAAAAGAAAAGTAGTGGTTTACTGGTAGATTATCACTGCCCCCAGCCGCTATGCGCAGTTGCATACAGTAGGGTGCAGCCACCGACCAAATAGCATGGAATCTAGGCGGAAAACTTGGCTTCTAATGGAAATAAACACACACAAAAATGACCATACTCACCAAGAAACTTGAGTTGATTGAAACTTTCCTGAGTTTGTTTTGGTCGAAGCAAATTCAAAAAGCAATGTTAAGTATGTCTGAAGTCACCGGCAAACTTAACAAAATGCGCCATTAGCATGTACCAGCATTTACCATAATTAGTGGGGAAAATAGATGAATACATTACGAAGGAAAACAAATATGAAATGAATTGCAAATTCATCTGTTTAGCAAGTTTTCAATTCACATAAATTTTCCACAACATGTGTTTGTATTCTCTGAAAGCGAGGTTAGCAAACTGTTGTCATTAGCAACTAAAAATTAAAAATCTCAGCTAGTTTGTGGCAAAGTCCAACCGGGCAACAGCGCACAAACTATTAAATATTAACAAAATTGCAGATGCATGTGAACTCTGGTTGAATAGTGATAAGCTTGAGCTACTGAGGTCTATTCGAGATCGCAAATCGAAATAGTTCATTTATAGATGCATTAAGTCCCCCCTTAATAAAAGTGGAAACCCGTGGCACAAAAGAAAACATGGTAAAACTCAATCACGATAATTGAGTTATGCCTTTGAGCCTCGGAAGGGTTATGTTGATAGCAATATAACACTATATAGCGCTGTTATTTCGATTTTTGCAAACCAAAAACCACATCCAAGGATGGGGCTTTTCATAGATGGCGATTGTTAAAAATTTCCAGTAATGAAGGGACCTTTTTGGGGGCGTTTATACGACAGGGGGCTGATTGAAGGCTTGCAGGATCATGCATTACCAAAAACATGCACAGGGTCGGCTTATTCTACTAAATATTCGCCATTGGATAGAAACTTAAAACAATAGAGGTGGAGACGGCCTCATTAGCTCGCAGTAAATCCCGCTATTCTCTAATATTCTAATATTTTTCTAGTATTCAAACCTCCTGACTATTTTACTGAAGCATCAAAAGAAACATTTATATAGTCGGTTGATTGTCCCCAAGATGGAGCTTTCGCAGTAATTGATTCAGAACTTTAGTGCTGCTAGCCGCCTTATCAGCGCGCACTGTTTTTCTGTACTTTCTGATATTTTCAAGCAATTTTTCTTCTGGTAATGAATACGACGATGTCTCTGCCATCTGGTTCAATGCTGAATAAAGCAGCCCACCTTCATCCTGTGCATCAGACTTGGATTCTAATAACTCTCGAAGGATCTTGCTCAAGCCTATAACCTTGCTTCTTGAGACCTGTAATACAGGAGAGGTAACAAGCTTTAATCTGTTATTCTATCATTCTTTTAAGAATAAAGAATTGCAAAGAAATGGCCCTTAAAATATTTAAAGAAACGACCTTGAGGTATTAAAAGGAAAGAAGAGAATAGAGGCATTAAGGCTAGATAAAGAACTTTTCGGAGTCCAGGAAAATGTGACGTTGTCAGGTAAGTTATATTGAATCGGTTGGCGACGGGGGAGGGGAGGGGGAGCAAACAGACTGCCCTCATTTCACGTCACACGTGCTTCCATTCCAGCAGCTAAAAGTCCGCCTAATCTCAAAATCACTCACCTTTACGGCAAATGTATAGCGTGAACCATGAAAACTCGGACTAGGCGGTCTGGCAGAATGAGGTATATAATTTCTGAACATCACCATTCTTCCATATTTTGGCATTACTGATACTGTAAAAGGCAAACTGTTCATTAAATACAGTCAAAAATGCATGTAAGAGCTTATGATACATCATTATAGCATTGCAAAAAGACACGGAAAGGGTATGAGGCCGCTGCGCAGTCAAAACGAATGGCCAATCATGTGAGTGTAGCGTATCTGGGTTCGACAGAGTTAACTCTGAGAGACGACAACCGTAATGTCAGTAAAGCGTATTTATAATTCAGAGTAGAAAGCAAAGCTAAACTTTTGCGCAGCAAAACAACTTATAAATACGAAACGATCACGAGGTACAACAATGAATTGCTTGCGTGAATTATACGTGCAATCAAAAATAATGACGTAACTAGAACATTAAACGGAACTGCGACAAAACACCAACACACATATAAGCATGAAAGAACTATTACGTCATTATCATAATTATTATCACACATTTGCTACATGAGGCTGAGCCTATGATGACGACTCCGAGTGGCGCAAGGCAGCATTCTTTGACGAGAAGTCTTGTTGATGGACGACACAGCATAGCTGAGAGTGCCTCAGGAGTGAATCAATGCCCTGTGCCAGAACTGATGGCATGTTGAATTGTCACATCCGCCTTTGAACTTAGGTTCAGTGCATGTTTGGAAGCATGGACGTAGGAAGCATTATAAAATAAGTGGGCACACGTTTTGAGGGGCATCCTCAAAAATTTTCTGAAAAGTGTCAGAGACTGCTTCGGAGAGCCTAGGGTGGCGGTAAATGAGTGAGAGACTCTTTAATGTACTTGTTTTCTTTCTCATTTCATGTAGCAACTGAGTATTTTGAGGTACATTTTAGTTATACGGTTGGCAAAAAAGGGCAACATAGTAAGCTTCAAAGGGGCACTCTACCCGAATTTTTTAAAAGTGGAGGGGACATGTCCCTCCTGTGCCCCCCGGTTCCTACGTCTAGGTGTTTGCCGTTGATTCAAGCTGAGTTCTTGCATCACCCTAACCAACAAAAACTTACCAATTGTTTCATATGCCTTGTCTTTAGTAACTTTTCCCTTTTTGCTCACTACCATGTCTTGAACTTGTTCAAGGAATATTGTTTCCCCATACATTTCAGTCGTCCAGTTTGGATTAAGATACAGAAGAAAGGTGTATTCATGCTGAAAGTAAAATATTACAATGAATTATTTATTGCTTGATAGCCAACCGGCGTCTTATTGTATCAAATTGGTGCACCAAAAAAAGCAAGTTATTTCATCAAATCAAATTTGTGAGGGGAATATTAGGTGGCCTAAGCGTGAATCTGTAATGAAGTAGTCTTGATGAACCAAAAAAGTAATAACTTGGCCCCCCAATATTTTGGAAGACAATAGTCTTTTGTTCTAAAACAATGGAAATATGTGATGTCATCCTACCAAAACAATAGGCTTGCCCCCCAATATTTGGCCACGTGTCTGCCACTGATGTCATGGATAGGTGCCCCCCATCAAACCCCTAACAACATCTCTGGGTATAAGACAATGCAAGATCCAATTTCACTTTGGCTGCTTACTTCATAATCCTCACAATCTGAGTGTATTCTAGTGTGAAAGGTCTTTTGAATCATGTTCAATGACACATCATATGGATACCAACCATCTTCACCACTCAGATATCTTGCCATTCCTTTAATAAGATCCAGGATTTTTGTGTTGTTCACTGCTTCTGGCTAGAAATGAAAATAAAGAATGAAAAATTTAAATCTTCTTTGCATAGTATTACTAGTTTGTTCATGTGTGAACTAGTTAAATTACCAAGAAGAAAGGGAATTCTAAAAATTCCAAAGTGTTAGGGTATATATCAAATTGATGAACAAAGGAACATCCAGGGAGGTTGCTTAAAGGGGAAAAGTGGGGATGGGGACACTGTATCCCCCTATACTTGTGTTTGTTGGTACAACAGAAGTTTTATTAGGGAATGATAAAATTTTGCTCCTCTTGCATTGTTTGCTTTTGATTTCATAATCTCAATGAAACAAGTAAAAAACCATAGCACAAAAGTTTATTGTAAAGGAAATAAACATTCTAATGCTTAGAAAATTCACCGCTTGTAACAGAGAGACATATAGTATGCCAGGCAGTGGGGGACACTTGGCCAAATATTGGGGGAGCAAGCCTATTTTTTGAAAAGATGACATCATAAATTTCTATTGTTTTAGAACAAAAGACTATTGTCTTCCAAAATATTAGGGGGTCGTTGCCCCCTTGCCCCCAAGTGTCTGCCACTGATGCCAGGCCCTTAAGCAAACCATGCCCTAAAGTCATGCCATACTGTCTGCCAATCCCAACTTTCTACATTTTCTTTCCCATATCCAAAGATTTTTTTATGAGAGTCACTGATCAAACAAAGACAGGCACAGTGGAAAATGGTGAATAAAAAAGGCCACTTATTTACAACATGCGAAAGGAAAATTGGACAAGTCAGAAGACTTACCAAAAACATTGCAATCCAGCTGACATTGTCAGAATCATCATCTTCCCTTGTAGTAAACCCACTATTGCTGTAGGCAGTATTATGCTGTGACAGATACCTCCTCAATGTCGCAAGTTCAGTTTCATTCAAAATGCCATCAAACATGCCTATGACACCACCTGCTTTGTCATAAAACTTCCGAGTTAAGTGCTTCTCAAAAAACTCATTGTTATACTGAGGGCCTCTTTCACCATACATGGGAAAGTTATCCAGCTCTTGCTTCTTTTCTATGTCTCGTATGACCTTCAAAGGAAATATAAAAAGAAAGTAGATTAAGTTGTGGCTTATAGCCTGCTTACTTTCCACCCCCCCCCCCAGCTGCTATGTGCAACCCCATATAGTGGGCTACAGCACAGATGGCTCTCACAATTATGGACCATGCACCCATATATACACCTGGGTAGTGAGAGGCACAACTTTGTGTTAACACTTTGCCCATTTCAATACAACCTTGGAACTATGAATAAGCTCTCAAACCATCATTGAAATACTATATTACAGCAAGTCTCCTTTGTGTCTCAATACAATTATCCCTAAGGATACAAACATACAAAGACTTTAGCACATCACTTCACATCAATGGGATTAACTGCCTTTGCATTGAGTTTTAAAAGTAAACAAGCAAAAAACTTAAAAAAAGCAAATTAGATTTAGAAACCAGCTGTTTTGAGTAATTATAATATACCCCTTTGTATCAGCCCAAATTTGAATGGGTCATTCTTTGATTCACAGAATTTCATTCCTCTATTAATCAAAAATGGGGACCCAGTTTTCAAATTTAATAAATAAGGGGGACATTATTGAGATGCATGATGTAAGATATATATACAATCCAATTTTATGGTAAAACCACATGATGGACAAACGCAGACAGTCTGAAAAACAGGCCTTGCAAACTTCTCATCAAGCCTATGAATGTTTGAAGATCTGCACATAGTGTACTTGGATATATCACCAATCCAGGTTAGATGTACGTCAATATATATATATATAAATCCATTGATCGAGGAAATTGAAGTATGGCGCTGTGCTCTAGTGGTCTAAGACACTTGCTCAAAATGGGAGAGACCCTTGTTCGTACCCAGGTGGCAATAGATTTCAATTTTCTTGATAAATTTGGAAATTAAAATGTTCCTGTTTAGGCTAAAAAAGGAGAAATTGTGGTTGTTTGCTAGGTTATGAGTTCATACATCTATTGATAAAGTTATCTGTTTTTTCCAAAGCTTATTTACCAATGGAAAATAGGGTGTATTTGCTTAAGGGCTGCCAGTTGCTAGTCTATGTACATTTATCTGAATATATTTATCTTCCCGTGATCATACCTGTACATATTGCATTTCTTCTTTCATCTTTTCCAAATCTCTGCTCATCTTGATAAGCAAACTATACTCAGTTTTAAATGTTTGAAACCCTGGTTGTTTCATGTAGTAGTCCAAAGATGCATTCCAAATGACTATCCTGTTAAATTTCTTCTTTATTGCTTGCAAAATCTCACCATTTTCATCAGTAAATACCATCTCACAATTTGAAACATTACCTTTTGTCAAGAAAACTCTGGCGATGACATCGTCTGAGGTAGGTTCACCTTAAAAGATAAAAGTTTGAGCAAAAACTGTGTAGTTTCTTAAAGCATAAATATTGATCACTATAATTCTAGGTCTATGTGGGGATGGAGTTCAGGTGGCTTGAAATGGTTAATTTTGTCATGGAACAACTCTGCGATTAGGGGTAACTTTTTCTTTAAGAAAAGGAAATTTTTTCATCTCTAGTAACTTGTTATACTAATCGTCATTTGCAATAGTTTTGACGATTTTTGTAAGAATAGTCCTTTGTTCAAATTTAAAAATGAAATGAAACTGATCTGAACTGAAACTCTTGTGGAAGCACCCCACCCTTTACCAGAGCCAATCTATAAAAGACTAATTCCATTAAAATGTGGCGAAAATTGTCAATGATCAGCCCTAAACTTACCCTTGATTAGTGTGGGTGAATCGCCCCTCCTGAGCATCAATCCTTTGACCTGATAAGGAACAAATCCATTTTGCCCAGTGAAGTCTGCCAATATTTTCTTGAATACAATCCACAGCTTGCTTTTCATGAAAAAGTCTGGGGAGATGGGGGCCGACCAATCCAGGTTTCCTTCTTCTCGTTGCGTGACATTCGCGAGCTGATCAGGGTGCTGGTACAGCCACCGCGAACCAAGGAACAAACTGCTTTCGGTGACTGAAGTCAGCCATTCGGGCAGAGCCTTGTCATATACAGCGATGTGTCCCTCTTTCGAAACGGAGTTTATCGTCCTCTCAAAGCTCGGTTTAAAACAATGAACTGCAACCGTTACCAGGCAAGCAAAAACAGTAATACGATGGCAATAACTGCTCAAAACTATTTGCTTCAAATTCTTCATTCTCGCATGTATATGGCATTCCCAGCATCCGAAAACTCAACATTGAAATCTTCCGGGACCGGAGCAGCTTATCACGAAAATCATCACGCTCCTGTATTTTAAACAAAAAATTATTGTTTCTCAACAATGCTATATTCGTTTTGTAACAATCAACATATTGTTTCTTGAATTCTGTGCCATGACAAGAGAACTCTTCCGCCTCTTATCGATTCGAGACAAAGTCCTCCGCATCTCAACACGCCTCTCAAGCACTGATCAGTGCATCTATGGCAACACAAAGGACCCTGGAGACTATATAGAGTAGCCATATATAGAGTTCCATTAGCCTGCGTGCTAGTGTTCCATATAATGATATGATTATCTGAGATTTTGAATGGGGGGGGGGGGGGAGGCAAGAGCAGTGAGTTATCTGAAAATAAGGGGAGTGGCCCTCCCAAGAATGTTTCGGTCACGCCCTTTTACGGCCACTCCCCTGAGTGACCACGCCCATTTTTGTGACCAGGTACTTTTTTTAATACTGAAAAAAACCCTTTGCGAAAAATTTCAATGTTTCAACCCCAAGAAATTATTAAGAATTACCCCACATCTAAAACTTAAACCCTAATCCATGTCCTTTGTTAGAGGTCTTTTTTGCAAAACTTTACGTAAATAGAAAACGTATCAGCAATTGATCAGATTTTTCTCTCCACTTCCCATATCAAAATATCCGACTTTCCGAGTCATATCGAATTGGGGGGGGGGGGGGGGGCGATTGCCCACAATTTCCGCCTCTCATGATGATGAAAGCTTGGACCGAATTAAAGCAAATGATTATCCAGAGGACACACCAGAGTGTCACACTCCACCCCCCACAGCCCTATTGCAATAAACCCATCTCTGCTCAAGTGACACCACTGTGTAGAGCTACAGGTGAGTGGAAACAATCAAGTTATCTTTACAAGTCGCATTCTGTTCACATTCCTCATTCTAGTTTAGTGGCATATTCAGTGGTGGCACCAGAAATTCTCCGACGGAGAGGCTAGGCCTTCTGTAGAAAAACAGGTGTTTTTGGTACTTTCTCGCTCTGACTATCAACAGAGTATTTTCTGTTAACCACTCCTTACAGGGGAGCTAACTACATCCTAGAGGTGGGTCGGCTGTAGTCCCCTCTGCAACCCCCTGCTCCCCCTTGTGATTATAAAAGACGTGAGGCACGTTGATAGCGTTTCTGGCACAAAAAACTGACAAATTAAACAAGAAAAGCATTCATAACAGCCCACAGGAATAAATACAATCATTATAAATTATTTTATTAAAAAAGCTTCTAAGCAAAAAACAAATCTTTTCGTTTCATAGTGCAACAAATTCCAAGGGGGGGGGGGGGTTCATATTTTTGACCACAGGATGTGCAGAGTATTTTTGGGTTGAAATATGATTAATTTTAGCTTTTCTACAGTGTTTATATTTTTATCTTTTCTAATAATTCATAAGGCCTTCATCTATGATGTATATCTTTTATGTCTGATATATTCAATACAATATTTTTCTAGGTAGATTCTGAAGGAAAAACTCTCCACATTCATGTCATGTAAAATTGGGGAGTCTTGGAGCAAATCTAGTCTCGCAATTAGGGTAAGCATGAAATGAAGCTCATAAGTTGATGAAACTTAACATAAGTTGACATTATTTCTTGTCTTGGATAATTCAGCTTCTCAGCACACAGGAAATCTGACATCCAACCAGCTTTAAGCACTTTTAATTCAGCTCTATAATTGAGAATCTCGCATGATTTATTATGCAATGACATCAATAAGAAGCATCCAGATTGTGCAAAATGCTCCATAATTCATTGTCAAGTTGATGTTCTATGTCATTCCAAAAAAAATGAGTTGGTGGATCATTATCTGGTGTTCCTGTCTTGTGAATGAAATGACGACTTAGTTCAATTGCAAGGCTTGACTTGACCAATCCGACACCGCCAGCTTTTTCAGGTGCTGGATGGTAGACTCTTCCACTTTTTGGCAACATGCAAAGTTTGCTTGGCTGAAATTCAAACTTGACCTTTGGTCCAATGCCATTAAAGGTCAAATGATAGAGTTCATTGTTAGATGTCTCTTCCTGATCTTCGAGAAAACTGCTGAAGACAATTGGGCGATCTTCACAACGGATGTAATTTATCTCCTTGCCACAAGGTGATAAATAGGGAAAGTCTTTTTGAAATATTCCAGTATTGTTTATTTTTAATCTCTTGAAGAAGAATGCCAAGAACTGTTTATCTTGAAAAAAAAACAAACAGTAAATCATTCAAAAACTTGCAGTTTTAAGCTTTTTAAGCATATCTCCTAACTTTCTTTTGATTTCCATTTTCTAAAAGAAATTAGTTACTTGATTCTTCATTTTATGCTAAAAATTGTTAAATTTGAAAAACTGTCATGGAGTGTAGAAAGACATAGCTAATTGAATCATTCTTTTGGCAAGACAGCACCTAGAATAGAGAGCTGAGGAAATTGAAAATATGCATTGCAGGATGGTTAGATGCATTAATTATTTATATACATACCTTTGAAGCAGGTTATGAAATTTTTGACTTTTGTATCATCCAAAAATAGCTAGAAAGGATAGAGATGGTGTACAGCAAAAGTGAATTAATTGCAAAGGAAATGTTAATATTGAAAGGGAGACAAGGTTAAGCTTGCAAGGCACTTGGGTTGGCTCATTTGGATTCCATGGCAGTTTTTTACATAACCTTGGGAATTAAAAGTATCTGTCAGGATTTGAGAGCCAGTCTGCAGAGCATGACTGAACTCGACGAGATCTCGCGTGTGCAAGGTATCAAATGGGGGGTGCATGGCGTGCACATCTGATTCTCTTGGGTGCACCAAGCCACTTTAGGTACCTATATTGACCCTATACGCACACAATACATGATGCAAGGCCTAATTTTTGGAATGCACGTCAATATGTTGCAAATTTTCTTGTGCATGCAGCTGCCATGCTCTGCAGACTGGTTTGAGAGCAGATCCAAGGTAAATGTGCAGAAAGAATTGTGAATACATGTCCATATTTCTATTCCTTGCTAAGAACTAGGCACTTAGCCTATCAAAACAACCCTTTTGCCATACAATGTCGGTTTCTGATAGAGCGTATCATTTTGTCATTTGCATCGATGCCTTAAGCTTATCTTATGCCTAAAGGATCGGTATCTGGCCATATCCCTAAGCAGTTTGTTTGCAACACCTTTTTGCAAAAATTTCAAGGTTTGGTTAGAAAGGTTCCCAAGTAGTGCTTGATCTTAATTCTGGGGTATACTAAGAGTGTAGCTAACCAGGAGTATTTTTCACTGATTAAGGTCCTGGATCGAATGTTGTTAGATTGCAAGATGGAAATTGAGTAGCAGGCCTTGCGTTTGTATGTGGGACACCTTGAATTGTCAATGATTATGTAATTTGCCAACCTGTCCATGATGATCTATGTAATAAAAATACTCTCGAACTCCTCTTCTTGGAGACTGGCCTTGAACATATGTTATTTGCCGTCTTCCTTTGACATTTTCGCTTGCACTTCCACAAAAAACTCCACTGTTGTTGCCTTTCTGCATCAATGACGCAACAGCTGGCCTAAGCGAAACACAGGAGCTGGGCATGATTTTGACTAGATTCTGCACCATTGCGAACACGTTGATTTCGGCCTGCTTCTTCCGACGTTACTTTAGAGCAAATATGAACTGGCCAAGGTATAATATACAAAGGCTTTCATGTAATTAACGGAGTTGAAATCTGGCCATAGCAGGAGCTGCTTCCCAAGTCCTAAGTGTACCAGAGGCCCTGAGAAGTCGAGAAGTTACAGGGAAATTGAAGGAATGCAACAGGCATTACGTCACAAGTGATTAATTAAGATACGCATCGTTTGGAAAACAAGCAAGTAGGGAAGTCAGCTGTGGGCAGTACGGGGAGGGGGGGGGGATGTAATGAAAACCATGAAAATATAATCTTTCCGCATGGTAAAAGCAGTCTACTCAAATCATGTATTCGATTTGCAGGGGTTTACAAAGACCTCCAGAAAGAACAGCAAAAAAGAATGCCTGAATTTGTTCACACTTATCTAAGTTTGCTTCAACTGGAATTAACCCAAAGTAAACTCTTAAAATTAGAAAGTAAGGTGAAAAAAGGTTTTAATGCAGCATTAGTGTACTAAAAGGAAATTCTATACAAAATTGGTGGGATGTTTCATTTTGGATTCGGGAAATGGAATTTTACAAAAAGCAGTCAGATATTTTTAAGCCAAAAATGCCTCTCATATAAAGAAGCAAAAATGTGGAACCCTCTCAGCTTAGAATCAAATTTAGAGTCCCAGATGTTGAAAACTTTCAAAAATTCACCGAAAGCAAAGCACTTACCTAATTATCTCCCATATCATATCTAGCATATGCATGATCATATATAAACTTTTTATACCGATTGCTTATAGATCATACTTATTGTAGTTTATTTTAGAGTTATGTGTATACTTAGATTGCTGAATGTTTTTTGGTTAGCAAGTTTTTATTTTAACAGGGGTACATTGTAAAACAGTAAAAACCGAATGTTTTACCCAGTATAATAATTATAAAATGAAATAAAATTATAAAATAAAGCTCCTTGGTCGCTTGAAGAAATTTTGGGCTTCATAAATGCCAAAAAGTAGCTTAATATTTTGGTTGGAGTGAAGGAGAAGACACAGAGGAAATTTTTTGGGAGACATCAGATCCTATTAACCTACTTTTATCCTAGCAAAGGAAAAACACAGTTTCCTCAATCAAGTTCTCGCAAGATATTTCTAGCAACTTGTAAAATGTTAACAAATACTGAATTAAATAATTCTACGATGCAAGTTATCTTTAGCAGATGCAGTGTTTCTTTGAATTTTTACTAAAAAACTTAACTGTTGCAGTCTGCTTATAAATTACCAATTAGTTCACCTATCAACAAACATAACCCAGTCAGACATGTTCAGATGAGACTAAATCACTAAAACTACACTCTTAATGATTGTCTCTGGCAAGCATCTCAAAAAAGTTGCATATCTCTACTTGTCTGCAAGTAATAAGATGACACTGATAATATACATGGCAGTGGCAGACCATCCAGCTCCATATGACCAAGAGAACTGCACTTTCTTGTTTATGTAGTTGTCAGTATAGATAGCAAGGCCAATAACCACAAAAATAGCTGCAAAGCAAAATCCAGTGAGAACAGATTGCATGAATTTAGGCACTAAATATTCTTCAACAACTGATATGATAATAATATATATAATTGATGAGTCTTTATACAAGTTTGCTTGGTCAGTTAAGAATGACTGCATAAATCATGGACCTGTGCTTGAGAAGAGTGGAAAAAACTATTATATATTTAAAACAGAACAGTTCTTGAAAATTAAAATCAAAGTGGTCTGTTCTCGATTCTAACAACCGGGTCTTCGTCCTTCAGTTCAGGTGGCAATCTGTAGTATAATTGTTGATAAATGAATGTTTTAGGCAGCTTCAGACAGTCAAGTGAGTATTTAGCAATTCTGTTATGTTGTAGATCATGCAAGATATTCTTCCTATGGCTAATATGCAGGGTTGTTCTCATATTCTGTCAACTTACCGAAAAACTTTAGTTAATAACATAACTACTCCTTGAATGGAAAGTTAAATTCAATGTCATGATTTATTCCTTTATATTCAATATAAACTTACAAGAACAAGGCACATCACAATGGACTTAGACAGGACTGAACTAAACAGCAGGATTCTGAAACTGAGGAAGTCCTCAAAGCCAGAAACTGTTGGGTTCGCACAGACCATGTTTTGATGTTTTAATTTTTTGAAAGCAAGTGATGCATATAAAATACTCCTCACAAAAGGTATTTAGGCTTGTTAAACTTCTACAAATACTTTGAAATAACTTTTAATCAAACAATTTACCTGATAAGAAGAATAACACTGCAGATCTTGTTACTGGGAAGAAGTATTTGTCTGTTATGCAATAGACCGTGACAAATATGAACGTAATCAAAGTTGCTAGCATTGCAAGCAGATACATTGCGAGAATTGCATCTCTTTTTGCTAAAAATTGAAAAAAACATGATTAACAAAAGTGTTGGTAAATAGGTTGTGATAGCAAAATGAAATTATTGTGGGTGTCATAACAAAAACTCCTAAACATGAATTCATTAGACAATCAGATGAATAGTAACAGGGAATCACAAAAATGAAGGTGTAAAAATACTAATTTTGCGGCATTCTTCAACGAGATCTTGGGAGTATACAAGCACTAGGCTACCATATACTGGGGGTTCAAGAGTTCGCACTCTTGTTAAATATTCAGTTGAATATTAACGAAAATCATCATCAATAACGGTAGGCCCATAATTGAATGGCCGTGAACCTCTCCACCATAATCATTGGTGTCAAGGTTTGTAGGGAGAAAAGAAAAGTTGAGTGGAATCCCCCAAGCTCCTTCTCAACTCGCAGTCTCCAGCTAAATAGGAGGGATTATCTCCGCCGCTTTGGAGCAGTTGCACTGCAATACGCCAGACATATTGTTTGTGAAACCAGTAATCAGTGGAATGAATGTGTTTCCACCAGACATCCACTGCCCTGCTGCCTACAGCTTCACCGTAACCCTGGCACGGGGAGCTAATAGGGTGGTATCCTTGCTCAAGGGGACCCCAGGGTGCAGTTTATTGTCTTACCCAGGACATATTAACGAAAATAGATAACTGAAATAATATTAAACCTTTTTTATTTGTTGAGGAGAATAATTCCTAAAATGAATGTGGGATGGGTCAAATGTAGCTCTGGGGAATCTGTCAACGAATCCAGGGGTACCCTAGTGCAACAGAACGAAAAGTTTGGAAAGTTGCTAAACAAATACATTTAGTAAACATGAGCGATGCTGTTATAGATGAGTTTTTGAAATAAAAGTCAACCTGAATCCAAGCCAGTTCCTTCTTGTTCACCAACAGGTATGCATTTCAATGCTCCGTAGTCTTTGTGAGTGATTTCTTTCACTTTTTGGCAGTATTCCCATAAACCAGCCCTCACTCGATACCTTCGAGTTTCTTTACCAACTCTACTATCAATAACTTCGTATTCAATCCAGTAATTCGTGCACAAACAAAGAATCAGGACTATGACCGAGAAGATGGCACACGTGTAGCTTGCAACTGTTTTAACAGACATATTTGAAGCCTGATTTAATTTTAGGGCAGCTAGATGTTTTAATAAACAAACACCTTTCTAACAACTTTTCACAAATTTCACAGCTACTCCACCTTCAGCATCAATGACTCAAAAGACCTCCCTTCCGCAGGGCCTCTCTTCAACACACCAATCAAATCTCAAAATTTAAAATTTTAACCAATCAAACACTTGGCCTCGTAATCAGTTTGATTTCAATTTCACCAATTTTTCGAGTCCTACTTCACAGTGGATAAACATGCGCTGTCCAAAGAGGCGATGGATCAATTAGTTAATTTAAAGAAAATTGCATAATTGGAGTTGAAGGTAGGCAAAGCACTCTTTTTAACTCTGCCTAACCCTTTTCGAAATTTATTCCCAGCCAATAACTTTGTAATCATTAAAAATTGACGAAGCTTGAATAGGCCTAGCCTGTGTTCTCATGCTGGTCACATGACAATTAAATAGACGCCCATTTTGTTTGAGTTTCCTACTGTTAAACGGAGAAAATATTTAAAAATTTATGAAGATCAACCACATTTACTCAAAACTAAATGATGGCTTTTATAAAAAAACATGCATTCTGTGTGATACGTTTTATAGTAGTGTTATTTTTTAATTGTCATTTTTGCTGCGAAACTGTTCAACTTTGGCTTGCGCAAAAGAATTTCCATTGTAAAATCCAAAAGAACCAAGAAAACGCTTCCACTCAAAGTTATTAACTTATATGGCATTGATCCCCTGGTGTTTCCTAATTCTTCATGAATTTTGAGGTTAGCTTGAAATCAGAATGTAAACTTTGTAAATCATACTCATACCATGCATTGTCTATTGTCTTTTAACCCAGAGCCTGATTGTTTTCCTTTTTTCAGCATCATTGATTGAGAAAAACTCTGTAATGGAATATCTAAACACTTGCTGGTCTTGTTAGTTGGGCTTGCTCACTATAGTTTTAAGTCTTTGTTTACATTTACGTATAGAAAAATCCCTGTCCACCAAACAGAGCTAAACTCATTTTGCATCGAAAAGTAGGGGTGGTTGTGGTCAAACCAGCTGAGCTGGCTTGCCAAATCCCATTTAGGGGCTGTTTATATGGAAAAAATAATCCCAACTAGCAGTGGCAATTTTCATTACCAGGTTCCCACTTTCCTATACCCACACTTGTATTCTAAACTCTGCGTTTATATGAGAATTAAAATAATCCTGGCTAGCCGAGGCAATTTTCAGCTGCCGGGATCCTGGCTTCGATAATCAGTTTCTTGGTTCGAGACTCTTATTTCCCCTTTGTAAACGCAATCTAAAAATTGTCTTGCCAAGGCATTGCTTAATTTTGCATACCATGCATGCGAAGGAATGTGAAACAATACTGCGTGCAGCCATGTTGAATTGTGGCGCCAAATTTAACCTTGACTAATGTCTCCATATAAATGCAAACTGAAAATAGTCCCGGGCTGATAGACGGGTCTTGACTAGATGGAACTATTTCTCACATAAGATGAGTCAGCCCAACTAATTGGGCCAGCTTGCTTCATGTAAACAAGTGCATTTTGAATGAGAAATGAGAGTCATTAAACTGCTCAGAGGCCCCCTGTATTGATTTTCTTTTTCAAATGAGTACATTCTTATGAAAACAGTGCTAACATCATTCACTTTTTCAACGTTGCCATTCATTTGCCCAGAATTGTACCATAATTTGATATCAACATTGGCTAATTTTGTCCTGTGTCAAACTATACATACTTTCCCTACTGTGGTTATTATGATTGGAGTGGCACTGGGTCATCAATGTCTCTTTAAAGAAACGGGCAGTTACATTTTAAATATTATGAACAGAACAAATGAAAACCAAAGCAAACAAAGTGTTAATTTAAGACTCTCATTTGAGGTCTAGCAATGATGTGTGTCTATGGTTTAATGCCTAAGGCAAGAGGAACCACCTTTCTTTTAAAGAAAGGCTTCTTGACATGCTAGATTAAAACATAAATATCAGCTGACTAAAACCATGTGGATCATAGATTGACATGAATGCAAATGCCTAAATGGATGCAAAACACAGTTACAGTAAGAGGAAATGCCTAATTAGATTTGAAATGCAACAACCACAGACAACAGTAGTAAGTATTGATAGCAATCAATGATTTATTAAAAAATAAGTCAGTGGGAATGGTAGAAATTAAACTGGGGGAGAAAGGGATTTTATGCTGTATATATCTTCTCTATTTATTTTTGTTATAGAACACTTTCAGGGAGCAATGGATCCTCAGCTAGATATTGATCCCATACAAGAAGACGATTCAGCTTTTCTCATTAGTCAAAACTCTCAAAAAGAACACAATCAACAATGGCCTTTCATATTTTGGATTTACCTGAAGTCTCTTGGACTCTATCATTCTGGTAAGAAAATTGGCATTTTTGCCAGCCCCTTACTGTCTAGATTGAACCGTTTAAGCTGTGTTATGGCAAAAACAGTGCTTACCTTGCAAATAACCAGACAAATTGTCTGAAATGTGAATCATGTGCAAAATTTTATTTGACAAATAATGCATGTGAGTTCAAAATAACCTATAAAATGCTATTCTTATTATTATTTGCTTTATAGTCAAAATCTTTTTAATTTGATGTTTTTTGGTCTTGGGGTGTCACTTTTAAGTTAGATCAGCTGATGATGTTGTCTCATGGTGCAAGTTTTATTACCTCAAGAGGTGGCAAAATTTTGAAAATGGCAAAATTTCATTTCTTAAACTTTAAATTTCTTACTTAACTATTGTTCTTTTGGAAATTTATCAAATATTTTCAAAAGAAGTAGGACCCTCCCTACAGACCTGATAATTTCTGCCTGCTGTTTTTTCAATTATGAGGCTTCTACTAATTTTTGACTTGCTATAACATAAATCTTTGAGATGTTTTTATCAGATGATATCTATTCTTTTAGCACCCCTTGTTACAATCCGTCGTTGCAATGAGTGCAAAGATAAAGGTCTTGATAACTTTGCAAGTCTCAGCTCCTACATCTCCCCATGTGATATCTGTGAGAGCTTCTTGTGGGACCACACTGGTCACGTGAACCATTTGAAAGACAAAGAAATTGGTGCAAGTCGTTTGAATCATACAGGTAGCACGTGTTTGTCCATCATATGGCTGCTTGTCATTCTAGCAAGTGTTATATACTTGATTTTGTTCAACATTCTACGATACAAAGACAGCAAAGATGATATCGTTGAGTTTCTGGCTACAACATCAATACAACTGTTGCTATCAGTACCACCTTTTGCTTCCCTCACTTGCAATATTTACAGTGCATGGCCGGATGTTGCCCCAGGAAAATGGTCAGCAGCTCTTAGTCCTGTCTACCTGGTCCAGCGTCTGCGATTGGTTGATATGAGAAGGTCACGTGCAGTAGGATACTTCCTTCTCTTCGGAAGCCTGTTTTTCATTGCTTTACAATGCACTGTCACCAACATATATAACTATGGGGATCTCAAGGCTATAGATGCGATATTTTTTACATTCTTTACGCTAATCGTAAACACATTCAATTTCGCAGGCTTCGCTTATATTGCGTACCTTTTGCGACGAAGTTTCGAAAAAGAAGTTCGCCTGGTATCGCAATTTGTGAACACGCATATTGATGATATCGACATCTGCCGACAAAGACTCGCTGAAACTTTCGATCATTTTCACACGTTCCGAGAATTCACATCCGGCTGGATGTCACTTAACATCGTTCTTGCGACGCTGTCAATTTTGCTAGAGCTGCATTCTTGGATAGCCGCGTCGCCAATCGGAGCATATCGTTACGAACGGCTCGTCTTCTTACTCGGCTGCTTCATTTTGCCGATTCAAGTTCTCGGCAATGTGTCCATTGATTATCTTTGGGGTCGGCTGGTGCGCAGAATAAGTCGTCTACGTAGGCGAGAAAACGAGCATAGCTACGACAAAATGATGCAGTTCTTATTGGAGCAGAAACCAGGAGACAGGCCCTGGCAGTCGGTAATGGCATTCATGTTGTCAACAATTGCTGTTTTTGCGGGTATACAGTTCAGGATTTTGAGTAGCAAAGCAGTAAACAGCGCAACTAATTTTAAAAATGTCGACTGGAACAACACGGACATTTCCTGACTTATTTTCGATGTTTCTTTCTCCTAGTTCTATTTTTCTTTTCTCAGTTAGTTCTGTCGTTGATGAAAAATTGTAATTTAATAGTAGTGCAACTTAGAATGCAGAGAAACTGTTGTGGAGTTGGGCTCATTGGACTATTCAAAAGCAAACAAGGACATGTTTATTCTCTGCATCGTGATGGGGCTAGTGGGTAAAAAATGGCCCGATAAACAAAGAGAAATATCATTAAGAGGGCGTGGAATAACTTTTGTAGAAGCGCACTCTCACTAAATGTAGAGAGTCGTTTTTGCCCTACCGTGAGGAGTGGTAAGATTCATAATCTAAACAACGATAGCCGAGACCTCTGGTGCATCCATCTTAGCACATCCTCTTTCTATTTCCTTCTATTTTATGGAACAAGAATGTTTTCCATTAGCAGGAACTTGCTTTATGGTAGGAAAGATCAGGCTACTGTTAAATGTCCCAGGACGTTTTTTTATATAATCGCGTTTTCAAACTGCCGTTAGACTGCATGGAAAGGATCATAGGAAATGCCCTTTTTATGGCTAAATGCGATCCTTTTCGTCATAAAGCCACCACACTCCAAATCAAGTTATCTGTACATTTTCTTTGTATATGACGAGGAGTTGAAGCAACTGGCCCTATGTATTCCTTCTGCGCATTTTATCAGTTTTTATCAAAACAGATTTGTAACTCCCCTTGAAAACCTATTAATAAATGCAACTTGGCACCCTGTTTTTCTCACTAAAGAATTTAAATTGCGGGAAAGTAGTGTAATATGAAAACAAAGAATTTGTCATGATACATAATTTATTTTAGAAGTAATGGTAGAAATTGCAATTAGACCTCGTTGTCTTTTCACGACTTTTTTTCTCATTTCTCACCCTCCTTGTCTTCTCCTTGCAAAAGTGTATGATGCCAATGCTTCAATTCTATTTGACGTGTTATATAAATATTTTATATTGTAGTTGAATAAAATGAGAAACTGCATCTAACTTGGAGGGCTCCGTTTCCATTAAATACAAATTCCTTTAAATAACTATTATAATAAGGAAGAAGCGAATGGTTTAAATTTTGTCTGAATTACATAAATAGTCGAAATGTCGAAAATTGCCGACCTTCAGTGGTACTGTATTTAAACCAGATTTGTAAACGGCTTTAGCCCCCCCCCCCCCCCAGAGCCCCAATGTCGCTATCCCTGCATCCCCTTTGCAGCTTGCTCCGGCCCTGGAATAAAATAAAACAATTTGTCCCTGTTTGCCATGTCCATAACAGATCTTCTTACGACAATGTCATTGACAGCATCTTGTATACTTTGTTTTTATTCGATCTATCGATCTTTTCTTTCTTTTTCTTGAACCGAGAGTACCTCTCATTGAGAAACTTCTCATTTTTAGCATTTCCGGAAGTGTCATATTTGCCGGCTTCAAGATCTTCCATTAGTTTGAAATCTTTACTGCCCTCCTCCACAACGTCACCAAGCAGTTCTCGCAGTTTCTTCGCAATGGCTATCTCCGGCGACCTTCCAATCTGTGGGCAAATATAATTTTATTATGAAACTGATATATGACGCCAATATTACCTTTACATTTTTTACTCTAAGATGTCCAACAGACAGGGATTGGAATATAGGAGGGCAATTGATTTAAAGAGGGATGTAACAAGAAAGGTGTCGAGACAAACGGAAGGCAGATACTGTCTATCTATAGCTCACCAATTATAATATCTTAGGCATCTTTCAAAACGTTGCTGTCGCAAATCCCATTTGAAAGCAAAACAAGCTCTCTCTTCAAATGGCCGTTCTGTTTGGCAGCATAATTTTGGCTGCTACGTGAAAAATGCCAAGGCGAGGCTGGTTATTAACTTATAGCAGCAGAATGCAATTAATATTCTGGCCTCGGTCCGACCAATTGAATAACCCCTATCATATAGCCCACTAGGCAATTCCACCCAATTATCAGGAAAATGGGTCAAGCGGTGTTCCAGAGCCCTAGCTTTGCCTGATCCCTAGGGGGGATGAAGATCGGTGCTGATCAGGAAAATATAGCCAAATTTTTCCCGCTGATACACCTTCCTACTCGCCTCGGAAAAGGATGAGGGAGAAGGCTAGTAAGAAGAGAGTTGGAAAGGAAGCGACAGAAAGACGAAAAACCCGACGTAACCCGATTCGATGCCGAGAACCATGCCAGGGAAGGGAGGGAGGGGAAATAACTTCGGTAATGAAACTTCGACGAAGTTTGCCACGGCCATGTGCTGCAACGCGTAGATCGAATGATGCGGTCAAGTCATGTGACTACCAATTAAGAGCAAAATAAAGGGCGCCGTCAATCATTCTGAGGCGACGTAGGCCATCACACCTACCAAACTACCGATCCATACCTCCGCAGGGGTACCCCTACATAGAGGGGGGGAGGCATCATGACAACCCCCCAGTCCTTATTAACGTGGATTAAATGCTTTAATCCTCCATAAACCTCAGCTTCGCTGCTGACCTCGTTTGCAGGACGATTCAATTTAATGGCGATTCAGCAATGCTAACAAATATGGTTACCTTGACAGCAAAAGTATACCGGGCAGCTAAAAAATCCGGACTCGGTGGTCTTGCAGAGTGATCGATGATATTACGGAAAATAACAATTCGTCCGAATTTTGGTGTTACTGCACCTACAAACCAATAAAATGCTCATTAAAAATTTCAAGAGAGCCTAGGCTAGCCTGCAATGACATGTGACGTCATAGTCCCGTGATCCTTTACAAATTTTTTTTTTCTCTTCAGCCTGCTTTCAGCAGGATATATTGAAGCAGCTTTACAATAGTTTCTTGGACCATACTGATTGATCACTTTCATATTCCTGGTATCAAAACGTCAGAGAAGAGAGCATCTTTAAAAACATGCACCACTAGGAACGTTTGCAAAAAGGGTCCAAAAGAATAGTAACCCAAGGAAGCAGGAGGATTTATTGCTTCTTTAAAAAATGATTTCCAAGAAAATGAGGAAAGTGGGAATTGACAAGGGCCCAAATTACACAAAAAATTCTGTGATTTTGCTGCCCATTTTGCATTAGGCCAGTCAGAGAACTTACCAAAGTAACTACACTGTTAAAATATGCGCTGTCAAAGAAAATGACCAAAAAGGAAATGAAAAGGTACTAACAAATTGTTGATTGTAACCAAAGGGAGAAAAGAAACTATCCAAGGATTGCATACAGTGTCCATTGAGGACCGAATACCAACAGGTTTTCTTCAATCGTGAGCTCTCTTGGTCACGGATAATAGACAAAAAGTACGAGAAGGCCATCCATTATTGCCCATGGTCTAAGAAAGAAGCCAGTCAACGGATCATGCCTACCTAGGGTTTCATATCTCTCATTTCCAGCTTTAAACCTGCCACTTTTCTTTAAATCTTGGTCTGCCTCTTCAAAGAATATCGTTTCACCGTACCTGTTCTGACTCCATTCGGGCGTAAGGTACATCAGAAATGTGTATTCATGCTGCAGAAATGAAAAATTAGAAACTAGACAAACAGCTTGATTTGAGCCCTATCACAATCTCATACAATTCCATGACTTGTATATAATGAAGAATGCATGGTTGTAGCCAAGAGATTTAAAGAGACGCCAATTTTTGCAGTTTCAAGTTAAAATAGTTCTGTCTCTACCGACCGAACGAAAACATGGTGAAGATTGTAAATCAAAGAATGAGGTGGTTTTGGGAACGGCGCTGTGGCGGTGGATCATGCGTTTTAGCTCTCTTATTGTTGCTAGTGCTCAAAACTGTTTGTAAAGAAACAATTCTTTTTTTCGTTCTAAAAAGGGGGGTGCGATGGCTTCCACCGCCTTATACTTTCTCCAAACTTCAGACTAAGCAATTGGCAAAAAGAGGTGGCGGAGCCCAACTTCTGCTCGAACTCACCTCCCAGCTGCTACAATCTGCATGAATTCTTGGATGATGGTTATGCTGAATTATATTCATTGAGACATCATATGGATGCCAGTTTGATTCGTTGCTTACATACGAAGCGATGTGGTGGACATAACGCCATACTTGGCTCTTTGGCAGCAGCTCGGCCTGAAATGTGTGATAATCTCATAAATAAAAACACTCTTCGAGTAGACATCAAACGAGAAACTCTGACATTGTGGAGTAGCCTTCAAACAGTTTAGGAAGGAATCCGAGCTTAATAGAAAAGAGGTATTAAAGAAAGAGGGTTTTATAGAGGGAGGGGCTTAATAGAGAAGGGGATTGATAGAAGGGGACTCATTACGGAGGAGGATGTAACTGATAAAGGGAATATATAAATAGAGGAGCTTTATAGAGGGAATGGTTAAAAAAAGAGAGGGGCCTTGATAGGAAGGAGATTGTATTAGGGGGGAAAGGTTGAAAGGTTAAAAGAGCAAGGGGCTTTATAGAGAGAGGCAGCTTTATAGAGAAATAGCTTAATAGAGGGAGGGGCTTGATAGATATGGGGACATATCAGAGAGGAGAGCATAACAGGGCAAGGGGATTTAATAGAAAGAGGGGCCTTAATATAGAGAAGGGCTCAATAAAAGGGGGCTAAACGGGGAGAGGGGCTCAATAAAGAGAAGCCCAAAGGGAGCTTTCATGGTTCACCATTTCCAAAACTTCTAGTCCATGAATTGATTATTAGCAAATCTTTAGATCTGACTTACAGGTACTTGTGCCACCCAATTGACATTGTCATGTTCTTCACTATAAGTTGGATCATAAACATTGTAAACATAGGAGCTGTCATATTGAAAGAAATATTTCCTCAATGCAAATAGGATCTCCTTTGGAACAACATTATCAAAAACAGCAACAATTCTGTTTTCTTTGTCATGGAATATATTTGTGAGATGATTGGTCAGATTGATGTTATAAACAGAATCATCATCAATGTTTGAAAATGGGAATGGCTCCTTTCGAAATTAGCTTCTTTGATAACTCTTCATCCTGCAAAAATTCAAAAAATGGTCAATGATGATACAAGGTCTGTAACTAAAGTGGCACAAAAGGGTGTGACAAATTTTGTTTCAAAAACAAAGGCAGTTTTGGCCATGAGGGGGTAGTTCATCAGCAAATTTTGCTAACTTTTTCGGCAAATTAAGGATTGTATGCCGATTTACTGTCAAATTCATCCTAGGTGACCCTCTCTATGAAGACTTTTACCAACAACCCTGAATGATATTTACAGTTGATGAAAATGTATTTTAACAATAATTCAATTACTATGATAATGTAGGATAGTGTTAAGTTAACAGGAATAATTACCAAATCTTTCAGCCCAAGAAAACTTGCAAGGGAAAATAGGATAATAATAAGTGCATTCCATTCTATCATATTCAACAGTTTATCAAGATAATTTATCAACAAGCAATTTTTTAACCAGGAAACAATGGCAAACACCTCAAGCCTAAAAACTAAAGAAACCAAGCCGGTAACTTACATCTTAATCTGTCATATACATTCAAAAAGAAAAACAAAAGTACAGATGAGCAAATTAGCAAAAATTTAGAAAATGATACCTTATAGCCCTGGACTGATTCTTGAAATCTATTTTCATCCAAAGTTGCTTTGATAAAAAGACTATATTCTCCAGATATGTGATGCATACTTGGTGGCTTGAAAATAAAATCAACAGTATCATTCCAGACAACAGTTCTTCCAAACTTGGGATGTACACAACCAATTATTTCCTCTTTTTCATCATAAAAAGTCATCTCACTGTAATCATTCTTCTTCAACCTTTCTGTTAGAAACACCCTGATCAGAAGGTCACCATTTCTCTTTGCTAGAAAATTAGATGTTTCAAAGTAATGTCAGCAAAGTTGAGCATTTCTACCACTATTAGTAATTTATTTCGTTTTTTATCTATAGATCTATAATTCATGTGCAAACATATTTTTATAGATGGTGCTCTAAATATACAATTTGAATAAATATTACAGAGTGAATAACTTGGACAAATTTCAGGAGAGCTTTCATCAGGTGTAATTTTCTAAATTCAAAAAAGGGAATATATATCAACATACAACAAAAATAAATTTACACAGCACAATAACTTATGCTATATGTTTGTAAAGCAGCTTGCAAGCAACCTATTCATCTACTTCTTTTAGCTTCTGCTAACAGGGGCATCACACCAAGCTCTATTTTGTCAGAGTGATGGCACCAGTGGCGGACACTTGGGCAAATATTGGGGATGGGGAGCCTATTGTTTTGATAGGATGACATCACACATTTCCATTGTTCTAGAACAAAAGACTATTGTCTTCCAAAATAATGGGGACCATTGCCACCCCCCTCGCCCCCCAAGTGTCCGCCACTGGATGGCACGTTTACCAAGTCAAAGTCACTCATTGGCCTGTAACTGTAAAAATTATCCATTTTTCCCTATAGGTTGACTTGCTATGTCTAGGTTTGTCCTGCAAGGTGATAAAATCTTCATAAATTGGACGGTGAGCCACCCCTCGAGCCCCGAACACTCGCCACTGCTTGCTTCTGTGAAGATTAAGCTAATATTCATTTTTTTATTGCAAATATAACCTTTTTGCACGGTTGGAAAATCACCACGATTTATCAAAATACTTTGAGCTTGGTAAGGGTAGTATTTCTTTTCACCAAACACAGTTGGTAATCTTTGTATCAATGTCTTCCAAATCTTCGACTTTGCGAACTCCTTTGGTGAGAAGTTTGCAACCCAATGAAGGTTTCCATTATCATTGCTCTTCATTCCCTCCAATTTTTCTGGATAAATAAAATCAAACGGTGCGTGTCGCGTTGCAAGTTGAGACAGCACTGACAGCGACTTTTTACCGTATACATCGTCGTAAATAAAAATCTCATTGTTTTGGCTTTTCAAGATCTTCATAAGTCGGGAGGAAGTTGGGTCTTTGGCCAGAACTAGAAGTCTGTTGTTATTGAGAAAAAATAAGCCTAAAGTAAAGAAGATTCCGATGAACAATATTAAAGAATTAGATCCAGCGACATTGCCAGCCATTCTTTCCCAGCTTGCTATTTCTCAATGTAGAAAATCAGAGTCCTTATTCAAGAATATTTATTTGCAGAATACTTCCCTTTTCTTCACTCACATTCCCTGAAGAGCCTCTGTTTTGATGATGATTACGAGACACACAAAATGACGTCAACGCAGACTTTTTGTGGAAGATAGAATTCAAATTCAAGTTCAATTCATTCAGAAAGTGAATTATACTAAAAAGCTAACAAATTTCATTAAAAGTTGTAACAGATCAAAATAAGAAGAAAAAAGAAATCAGGCGATAGTAAAAAAGGAAAATGGGAGGGTATGGCGGTTTAATGATTGCGGTGGGGAGGTGGTTGGAACGTTTAAAAAGATAGGTTCTTCAAGCTTTTTAAAAAGATGTTGAATAGTTCTAGATGCTAAAAAGGAAATTTGAAGCTTCTGCTCTATTCCAGGGGGAGAGTGTTTCTGGTAGCTACGGTGGCTCATCAACGATCAACCTCAACAACTCCACCCTTTCAAGCAGCAACAACTTTGGTTGTGTGGAGGAGCAATTGGCAAAAATTCCAAACATAACATGCGAAAAGGATGGCAATGAGAAAATTTCCGGAACAACTGTGAAAGATAATCAATAAATCCCGAAGAATATCCTCAGATTTGCATGTCTTTTGAATTCGCAACCATTGTACAGTAATTCTGATTTTCACTTGAAGGAAGAAGCAGTGAAAAAGCCGACTCCTTGTGGAAGTTTGCGAGACTTGAATAGTTCAAGGATTGGGCCTAAAGTTCAACTCAAAAGCGTCAACACCCAGAAAAAAGTTGATATTTTTGTGAAGCTCATTAATTGTTGCATCTGTCAGCAAACCGGGTAAACATGGAGGAAGACGGAATCCCGCTTCGAGCTGCATATAACGGGTAATTATGAATCTCAAGAAGAAGTTTAGTTTTTATTTTTAAGTTTTAAAGCGACGTCAACAAACCAAGCAGAACTCGAGGCCAATGAACAATAGGTTAGAAATTCGAGAAAAGGTCATGGTTTTTCCCGTTCTTCCTTGCTTAAATTTTCGCTGGAATCTGGTGGTAGCGGAGCACAAAATCTGTGAAGATTGCTCAGTCTATACAAATATCTGAATTGTCTTTATGCTCCAAAGCTTTTTTACTCCAGCATCTAGATAGCGTTGCAACTTGATCTCATGTATACATGCATATATACTTCTTCATATTGTTTTGTTATATTAGTTGATATTGTTATGCCATGTTAGCTAGTATTTTGTATGTTAGGTGGTATCAATTAGCTCAGCCTATTGTAATTGTTTATAATTAAGCTAGAATTTGTATCCAACTTTAAATAAAGTATCAAAAAAAAATATCTTGTAATAATAGATAGCGATCTATGTTTCGGGTTTTATGCAATATTTTTGCCTTCAAACTTGTAAAATTAAAAATGTGAAAAGATTGGGTATCTGTAGCAAATGGGTAGAATGTGGCTTGATAAGGTGTTGAAATAGTTTGTAAAATTCTCCCTTCAGCATCCATCTGAGTTCCTCAATCCCAAGAAAGTTGGTAAATATTTTTTTATCATGGCCAAAAGATCATATTTCAAAGAACAGCTTTGTGCATAAGAATAGAAGCATGGTTTAGGAAAGAGTTTAGAAAATTTGAAGATAGTTTCATTATTGAAATCCCAGGGTTGCTTCAAATTTTTTTTACAATGTCTGTGATAAGAGTGGAAAGTGAAAAGAGAGACCCACATCAAAGAACAGCACATCTAAGGCTTTACCCAACCCACGTTAGTTTGATCAAACACAAGAAAATTCCCTGAAAATGGATTATTTAGACTAAGATTTTAGCAATAGATCAGGCACCCTTGTAAATCTCTGTGTGGAGAGAGGCACAACTTGTGAGAACATCTTGCCCGAAGGTGTTGACCTTAAAATCACAAGGGCCAGATTCGAATAAATGGCCATTTTTGTGTGCTAGCATTCATGGAAGCAAGACTTCACATATAACAAAATGAAAAAAATGACTGATTACTGAATTGCCACTCTTGTCCTTTACTATCACTTCAAAGTCATGATAAATTTTCTTAAAAAACATTGTTTCTTTTCTTATGCAGTGATGTCACATGCCTTCGCATGGATCCAAGAATCAGTTATCATTCACTTTTAAGTGATTTAAGAGACATTTACAAATTTGATGCAAAGGAGAATTTCACTTTAAAGTGGATTGATGAAGAAGGTATGAACTTTTCATTTTTTGGAATTTTTATATTTATATTTCTTTGCAAATAGCAGTATTATTTGAGGAGAGCTTCAACTAAGGAAAAGATGAATGCAGCCTTGGCTTTATTGACATTGGCTTAATCTCCTATGGTGGTCAGGTTGTAGAGAAACCTATGATTAGATTATGATGATGAAAATGATGATGATTATGATTATGAAAATGAATATGATGATGATGATAATGATTATAACAATGAAGATGATGATGATGATGATAATGATTATGAAAATGAAGATGATGATGATGATAATGATGATTATGAAAATGAAGATTATGATGATGAAAATGATGATGATTATGATTATGAAAATGAAGATGATGATGATGATAATGATTATGACAATGAAGATGATGATGATGATGATAATGATTATGACAATGATGATGATGATGATGATGATGATGATGATGATGATGATGATGATGATGATGATGATGATGATGATGATGATGATGATGATGATGATGATGATGATGATGATGATGCTGATGATGATGATGATGATGATGATGATGATGATGATGCTGATGCTGATGCTGATGCTGATGATTGTGATGATAATGATGATGATGATGATGATGATGATGATGATGATGATGATGATGATGATGATGATGATGATGATGATGCTGATGATGATGATGATGATGATGATGATGATGATGCTGATGCTGATGCTGATGCTGATGCTGATGCTGATGATTGTGATGATAATGATGATGATGATGATGATGATGATGATGATGATGATGATGATGATGATGATGATGATGATGATGATGATGATGATGATGATGATGATGATGATGATGATGATGATGATTATGACAATGAAGATGATAATGATTAAGGTGGTGATGATAAAAATGCAGATAATAATGTGTATTTTTTATGCAGGCGATCCTTGTACAATCACATCCCAGGCAGAACTTATAGAAGCAGTGAGGCTTTTCTTTCTAAACAGAGAACCGCATCTTGTGATAAATGGTAAAGATAGTAATTTTTTTTAATTCAGTTTATTCTACTTTTTAAGAAGGTTTCACAGTTAAAAGGGTGAACCTCTCACCATCCAACCAACCTCAATTGAAAACTCCTCTATTGAAATGTTGTTATTATTGGTAATATTGAACTATAAAGATTTATTGTCAATAGTCAATCATACGCTTAAGTCTCCATGTTTTTTTAGTATTCAGAGGGGTTCCTGATGAACCTGGTCAACTTTTAGCTGGAGAAGATCGTATGTATATCTATTATTGCATTTGTCCTTAGCAGGGGTATAGATAAAGTTAGAATTTTAAAGTGCTAGAATGCATGTTCTACACACTTGCATTTGAAAATAATTATGAAACTGCAGATGCCTTTACTCCCATACCCATACATGGGAAGCCCTGTATGCTGAAATGGAATATTTGTCATATTTGCTTTGTTATCCGGCCACTTTGTGTTGTTCCTTATCTCTGTTCTTACTTATCAAGGTCTCAAAGAGGTCATTACCCTCTTTTCCTCCCAATAATAACTACACAGAAATAATTTGTTGGTACTAACTGCATTTTTAAACCCAGAAAATACTTGGTATAGTGTCTAAGGCCCAGTGGGTCAACTCCCATTGTCAAATGTAAGCACCAAGGACATAGAAATTGGAGAGAAGGGGTGTTTTTTTGGAAAAAGTAAAGAATTTAAGAAAACTGGTTTATTAGGTCCAACTCATCGTATTAAAAACAATATGTTCTCTGGTTTCAGAGAAAAAGGGGGGGTAAAATTTGAGTTAAAAATCAGTGAAAAGGGTCAATTTTCAAGAACCTCGGATGTGGGTGCTTACACTTGACAATGAGAGTTGACCCACCGGGGTCTAAGGTTGAGATGATGCAGGTATTTTCAGTGAATTTTAGTCATCTGACTACGCAGAAGGAAATGACGTCTGGGGGCATTGAACAATCCATATCCCCTGTTGGTGCCACCCATGCTTGGTAATCTTTGCTTTCTTTCAAATATGACCAATGACAGCAGAGGTTAGATGTAGGCTCCAGTCAATGGCGTATCTGTGCAACAAAATCCAGTTTGTTTCATCTAATCTATTGCAATTGTATTTTTCGTATGCATCCAGGGTTGATGTATCGACGTGGGGCAAGAAGATGGAGGAAAATTTATCATTACAATGGTCATTCATTTGTTACAAAAAGATTTGGAAAGGTTAGTTCACACCTTCTTATTTTGATTACTTGAAAAATCAGTTACTTTTTGTTCAAGAGTTTCTCTGTGGGTTTTAGTTCGCCTCCGTTAAGTGTCATACGCTGCCAGCTCATTGGTGTTACTCGGCGGAAAACTAGCCTGTCCTGCGCCCAGTACCATCAAGAGGGAGGGGGGGGGGTAGCTGCGGTAAATTACCAGGGCCCTTGTCTCAAGGAGGGTCCGCAAAAAGTGTTGCTAATGCAAAAAACGTAATTTCATATGATCTCTTTATTTGATTCATTTGTTAATTGATTCAGACGGGATAGCTGAATAATATTTTAGTGGTGCTTGTGTTTATTGATAAAGCCCTTGTCCTTTGCATCGCTATACATCTGCTAGGGGGCCCGTGCCGTTCATACACTAAGGGCCCGAGCTGGTTCTCGATTTACGCTATACATCCTCACACTTTCCAGTTCTTGATTAACCCTTTCCCACCCTGATTTATTTTCAGTTAACTGTTAAAAGCCATATAATTATACGCTTTTCAGGGGGTAGCATAGTCAAATAACTTGAAAGCGTAAACTATTATAGAAAACTGCCATCAGAACATTTACAATATTTTGTACTTAACCCCCTGAAAAATCATCTTTCCGGTGTTTGTCATTGGGCCATATGGACCGTCCAGGGTGTAAGGGTTGAGGAAAAGGAAATAATTTTCCGATAAGGTTTGGATTGCTTCCACCCCTAAGATCCCTCTCATTTCTGCAACTCAAATTTAAAGAAAAACCAATTCTCAGTCATTTGATAACAAACAAAGAAATAGGCAGTTGCAAAGGACATATTTCTGTGGTCGCTCGGAGCCTTGCTTTTAATATCTTCTAAACAAGTTTCTTACACAAAACATCTTCTGTCTGCTAAGAATTACATAAATCATGTTTGGAAAAGTTTCTTCGTACTTTCAAGATACATGCGTGATGTGAAGGGCGCTCATCTGCAATAATCCCAAAAGTTCTGCTTAGCTAACTAGGAATTTGAGTAAAATATCAAGCTTCTAGAGGCTTTTCATTGTCGTATTTAATAATTCATAGGCAGTAGAACTTCTGATTAATTAAGCCGGTATGTGTTTCCCAGTGCTCGTCTTTAAGTCAGCTCTGCAAAACAGCGAGATGAAAATTCAAAAAACACGCCGCGAGGTTTTAGCGCGATTTTCAGCCAAGAATGAGAATTATCGAACTTAGGTTTTGGTATTTGAGGTTCCTGAAGGATCACATCCTCCGTGACACTGTATGTATTTAAATTCTAGCATATAATTTAATTGAGTTTGCTGCAAGTAATCAGTTTAAGACTGTTAAAAGATTAGACAGGTTTTTATATCTGATATTGACTGTAGACTTGTGTATACTTTTTTGCGAAGTATGTAAAAACAGCCTAAATTACAACGACCTAGCAGAGACAAGGTGGCCATTGAAGATGATTTTGAACTTCCATAATTTTTGCAAAAATAAAGATTTAATGGTGTTTTGCTCGTGGAAGAAGACGTGGGTTACTTTTCAAAGTTTTTACGCATTTGGCGAGCATCAGTAGCATGTTCTATAAGGAATAATCTATGATTTTATGTAGAGTATAAATTTTATAAGATATTTATAAATTCTACGTTTGGTATTTCTACAGGCCAGTTTCGTGATTAAATCACACTTCAGGAGATCCTGGTGTTGATAACCATCGTAGTTTGATTTTTCTGCTACTCTGTCATACTCAAATGTATGTTACTTTTTGTTTAAGAAACACAAAGTTTAAAAAAGATTATAAAAGTTAAGAAAATTGAGTCGGTTTGGTCTTGCTTGTTTCTTGAATTTAAAAAACTTGTATAAAACTACTTGACAAATATGACATATATTGCGGTTCGAAAATCATCCACGTGATAAAGAACATTTGTCTGAAATATTTGAAAAAACTTCTCCATTCAAGAAACCCTTAAACTGGACACCAAACTCATAAATTTGGTAAACAGCTATTTAAAAGTTGCCTTATTCGCGTCTTTCTTGCTTGGAAAATTTTCTATCTTGAAAGTTTCTTATCTGATATTTAAGCTTGCATTTTTTATTTACTTTATTCCTTCCTTAGTTTGCGAATTGTGAAATCTGCAATGACATGATCTGGGGGCTTGGAAGACAGGTAAGATTAAAACATAAGATTCTATTATATTTGAAGAAACTGCTTTATGCAAGAATGCAGAATTTAGAATGTTGAAACATTATGTTTACCGTTGTTTTCTTAAAGTTTTAAACAGCTTTAAAGTGCTGGGATATTGAATATTTTCAGTGACTTTGAGAGCTGTAGTCTCATACATATTAAGCGACTTTTAGTGTGAGGCCTATCCATCAAACTGTTTATTCAAAAAGGGCGTTAATCTAATCATAATTGTGGTCAATTATGGGCATCCCATTTGCTTAATTTGTATTAAAACTCAGCATATGGCAAGAAATTCTTTTCCAGTCAAGGAGCAGTGCTATGGTATCTTTTATTAGTTTTGGGCTCTACACCCTTTAAATTTAACAAATTAAAGTTAATTTTAAAAAATTCATTTAAGTATTTTTCATTTACTTAGGTTTAAATACTTAAATTTTAATTATTTTTCCGTTTTTAGGTATATTTTTATGCATTCATAATATAAACAAGTATTTTCAATTGTTGTTATTACTTGCTGCGAAAGGCGGTTTTTTGCAGATGGGTTAATCTCTTACTAAATAGTTTAAAATTGATGACAATAAATATCGCTTGACGACAGAATTTTGCTATCGTTGTAGGGTGCAAGATGTTTGAACTGTAAAATTATGGTGCACAAGAAATGTCATCGTTTAATAACACTTGACTGCGAAACGGTTTCAAAAACCATGGTATTTTTCTTTCGTTTTTTTCATGTTTGGTTAATTTTTCTTTCCATCAGCTAAACTGAGAGTGTACGACAATACGTTATGTGGGCACCTGTTTTCGCAAATAATTTCAGACTATCTGAAACTTTGAAATGGCCTTAGAAATTACTTTGTAGTTTATAAAGCACGATGGTGTGACAAAGAAAATAGCGTTACGTTCATTATCTGAATACCCTGTTTCTTCCACAAGGAGATTATCCACCCAATCACTGCAAAACGGTCAGTTAACATATCATGATATTTTTAATAGCTACTGGTTTGTATTGGACCGCGAATTTTCCCACAGTTGTTACCTTTAAAAGTATTTACCTATTAAAAATATTTAACTATAATTGATTGTTTTTATTTCTTTCTTTAAGGCCCAATCAGCACCGAACTCCCAAAATTATAGTTCTCTGCCAATGAATATGGCTCGCAATTCTGCATTGTCAATCGAAAATGCACACGGCGGACCGAAGAGAAGTATATCTCGAATACAATTAAATCTATATTACTCAGAGACTTAGAGAGTCGCACAAATACTGTTTATGATTATATATCTGATACCAAGAGACTCGCTTGAAAATTGCAGCCTTGGCTAATTTTGTATGTAATCTGTAAGAACACTTGTGCAGGCCAGATTCACATTTCAGTCGCATTTTCGTTCGTTGTTAACTCAACGTTCGTTAAACTTAATATCTCGTCGATGTTTTCTTAATCATTTCATCGATAGTCTTTTCAAATGTTCAATCTCAAATTTAATAATCAACAATATGATACAGGCTATGAGCATGCCATATTCTCAGTTTCGTTCGCTGTTGAACTTAACGTCTTTCAACTTTTTTCCGTCGCAACGTGATGTCCCATCGATGTTTTCTTAATTCATTTTCATCGATTTTCTATGAATTTTTCAATTTCAAATGTGATAACCAACAATATTGTTCAGCTTAGGCCCATTCTTTTGTCGCAGTTTCATTCCTCATTGAACTCAGCCTCCTTAAACCTTTTCCTTTGTAACATGATGTCTCATCAATATTTTCTTAATTCATTTTCAAACAGCCAAAAGTGACAGTCCTAGCACAAGAAAGAAAGGAATATACAGAGATGTAGATTTTAGCTCGGAATCAGTGCAAAAAGAGGTAATAATTTTATGCCTTTTTATGGGCTCTTTATTCGTTTATTTGTGGCATTTTTGGGACAATTTTTGAGCATTTTAGTTATAGTTTCATTCGGATTATTATCATAACTCTTCTTACAACATAATTGCTCTGATGAAAGGAAAGTTGAAGTCCTTGATAAACCAATGTTTTATCTGATCTATAAAAATTTTGCGACGACTATTTTTTTTATTTTTTTAGCCAACAGGTGAAAGCTCTCTGATCAGCTTAAACGATTTTGATTTCACGCGAGTGATAGGACGTGGAAGTTACGCAAAAGTTTTAATGGTAAATTTCGTGTATATTCCTTGATTCTCTTTTATTGTATCAGGTCATATTCACTCGTATTTGCGCATATTTCTTGATGTTTTATTTTCGTTATTATTTGTACATGTTTTCAGGTACGTTTAAAAGCAACTGATAGAGTATACGCAATGAAGGTGATCAAGAAAGAACTTGTCAATGATGATGAGGTTTGTAAAATTGAATTTAGAAACGATAATCTAATGTTTTTATGTGAAGATATAAGAATTGAAGATATTGAGTTATATTTTGTGTCATTTCTTTCAATTAATTTCTTTCATTTCATCCATTTCACTTCACTTCATTTCATTTTATATTTCTTATACACGGTAATTCGATAAGCTAATGCTGCTTTTTAGGGGGCCGTGATAACGATTTAACAATTTAAAACACAATAATTTGATCAGTTGATATAAACACAATAATCAATCAGTTGATATAAACATCATTTGCTAAATGTAAGTCTTTTATTTGACAGGATATCGACTGGGTGCAGACTGAGAAACACGTGTTCGAAATTGCATCGAATCATCCATTTTTAGTCGGATTGCATTCTTGTTTTCAGACGAAGAGTAGGTATGTATCGTAACCCTTAATAGCTTCATGTCCCTACTGCATTACGTCGCTTCTTTTCTTATCACTCCGAGCATCTACATACAGTGCAACATGACACCCAGCAGGACGAAAAATAAGACCTTTGGAAGGATGGATGAGTTCAGCTTGAGTTAATGGCCATCATGCACTAAACTTAAGCTCAGAAAAGTAAATTTATACAATGATACGGAAAATTAATTAATACAATGATAAAGAAAATTGAACAAATAAATTGTATGCAGGGAATTACATTAAGGAGGAGCTTTTTCAATAGGTGAACTAATCGGCGAGAGAGCCGCCCCCCACCCCTATGCTCTTGTGGCCATCTCAGTGATGCTGTGGCGTCGATCAACAAAATTTCTCGCCAAGGGACGCCACTTTGTGCCACTCAGTCTCATTAACATTGGCGTATCCTTAGATTTTAGTGCAGTACATAAATCTTCATACATCATCACAGGCATTCCTCGATAATCTAAAACACAGCCTGCTATTTTGTCCTCTTCTTAAGTTAAGGAAGAACAAAATGTCTCTCAGTAGTTGACATCAAGACCTTCGGACTCTCTGAATACCATGGTTATGAATAGAGAACGATGGAAAGGTTTGTGGTTATGATGTAGAGTATTTTGTACAAAACAAAACAATAATAACTTGTTACTTCTCCGGCATATTGTTTCTACTTTTAGTTAACCTAGAACCCGAGCGTATGCATATGTTTAATGCAGAATGCTTTAGATCATCACATAAAACTTGCAACCTCCCTGAGAAGCTTTAGAACTGAATACGCAGTTGAGGATGAAAATGATTGCATGCGCTATACTTGCACTTAGTTTGATTTTTATTTTGTATATAGTTGGTCTATTTAACTAGGCGAACACCATTTTTAAATGTAGTTTTTATGGTAACGATATGATTACCTTTATGAAGATGTTTGATCCTTTGTTTTGAATGGTTCCTTGTAGACTTTTCTTTGTAATCGAATTCGTAAACGGTGGCGACCTGATGTTTCATATGCAGAGGATGAGAAGGCTGCCGGAAGATGATGCAAGGTAAGTTTTACAAATTTATCGCCCATGCTGTGTTAGAATATGATATGACTTAAAGCAGCAATGTGTAATAATAATATAATATTGATTATTGTTTGCTGACTGTTTTATAGTGATATTAAAAATTAATACCACCTCATATTTGCAATCTACCTCTTTTTTTGCAGATTCTACGCAGCTGAGATCTCTTGTGCATTAAATTATCTTCACGAAAAAGGTAAACAAAAACCTTGATGCAACTTGTTTAGATTCCTATTATTAAGCTGCCGATAGGTATCTAATTTTGCTTCTATTATTTAAAATCTTCCGACAAATGTGCACCTTTTTTTGGTCCATTTCTATTTGCATTATTACATACTTTGGCCATCCTTCGTTCCTTCAACCCATAAAGTCATTCGGAAAGCCTTTTGAAAAGCGAGTAATGGAACTCTGAAATTGATTATAGGCTAACTATTGGCATTTTGTCGCAGCACGAAATCTTTTGTGTCTCCACAGATTGATATGATTTCCTCCATTCACTCATGCCTGTGACACAGGCTATTGGCAAATTGTCAGAACATGAATCTTTTGAGTTCTTACAGACGGTGATATCATCCTTTCTCTGTCTATGATGCAGGCTTTTAGCAAGTGGTTAGAACACTAAACATTATTTGTGCCCATAGACTGTGATTTCACACTTTCGCTGTCTGTGACAGAGGCCATTGGTAAACTGTTAGAATATGAAATCTTTTGAGTTCCCATAGACTGTATTTCGTTCTTTCACTGTCTGTGATGCTGGCTGTTTGAGAGTTGCGATATAGCGATTTTGCCCGCTTCCATCAAGCGATTTTGCCATAGATCAATTCTAACTCAATTAACTTCTGCAGGTATCATATACAGAGATTTAAAGCTTGACAATGTGTTACTGGATGGCGATGGTCATGTGAAGCTAACGGATTATGGAATGTGCAAGGTAGGCTTTCCGTAAGCTCCTCAAATTTTTTCATGTTTCACATAAATATGCTAGAATGGAAGTGAAAGATCTCAACAAATATCCCTTTTAGCAAGCAAGAAATGTTATTTGTTTACTAAGGCGCGGAATCTAACAGCTATCAAGCTGATGTGGACCTCGGGTGCTAAGGCCAGTACCCTCAGGATTCCTTCTGAGTACCCCTTCACCGACCACGGAAAGATAGAAAGTTGGGTTGGCTGAACAGCTTGTGGAGAAAGGTATCGACCGTGGTCTCGAACTGCGAACCTCTTTGTTCATATGTTCGTAGACCTGAGCCTTAACCATTCCCCCCTGCCGCCTTCAAGGATTATCAGGATATGTCTTTAACTAAAACTGCTTTTAAAGCAGTCCTTTTCGTACGTTAACAAGATAAATGATGTTTACTTGCGTCCTTTCGTATTGCAGTTGACTGTTGAATCCTGAAAAATCATGAACGTTTTATCCAAGTTGTTTCATAGGCCTTTCTTTATGTCTTTCTAGGAAGGACTTGAGCCGGGGATGACAACCAGCACGTTTTGCGGAACACCGAATTACATTGCTCCGGAAATTTTAAGAGGAGAGGATTATGGTATGAGCTTAATCGATTTTGTTTTATTTTACAAACATAATGGAATAGCATAAGGTGGCAAAACACAAGACGATGTGCGATGCAAGTAAGAAATAACTCTCGTATTACAAGTAATTCCAAAACTGATCTACTTCTTCCTCTATTAAAAACTTCTTCTGGGCAGTAAAGGGCTATGAATTTCGAGCGGCATTTATTTGGAACAACCTTAGTAATGAGGCAAAAACAGAATACATTTTTGGCTTTCAAGTCCGATGGAAATAGGTTCTTTTTATGATGCCACCAAGGCAACTTGGATTTTTCCCTTTACTATTATATTTTTCTCTTTGACTGATGTATTTAACAAAAAGGTATAATTACTTATTCATTTACTTTTATACTTAGTAACCATTGTAAATAGATTTTTTACATGGCAATTGGTAAATCAACTTTTGGTTGTGAACTTTGCTCTGTATATATAATTTTTAAATGAAATGAAATGATATTGTCGCTATAAATGTTGAGTTTTAAAACTTTATCCACCTATTCCAGAATCAGATAGAAGTCTAGACGGTATAGTTTCAATAGTAAGTTTTACCTTCAGGTGCGAGCGTCGATTGGTGGGCACTTGGTGTTCTGCTATACGAGATGCTAGCTGGTAGATCCCCCTTTGATATTGTCACTGCTACAGATAATCCTGATGAAAATACAGAGGACTATCTCTTCCAAGGTATTCGATATCAAATCCTTTTGTTGAAGGAAATGTTAGGCAGTTGTTAATTGATTCGATCACTCATCTGCTCATTCATTCGATGATTTTCATTCCTCATTTATTAATTCTCACATTCATTCATTCATTCATTCATTCATTCATTCATTCATTCATTCATTCATTCATTCATTCTTTCATTCGTCCTTTCATCCTTCGTTTATTCCTTCATTCATCTCTTCGGCATTCTTTTGTTTTGTCTTTCATTAATTAGTTTATTCAGTCATTCACTCTTTCATTCATTCATTCATTTATTCATTTATTCATTCATTCATTCATTCTTATATTTATTTATTTATTCGCTCATCTATTTCATATTTTAAAGGTTGCTATTTATCAACGCCAGTGTTCAGTTTTGATTCAATTTTAGTTTGTAAAAATCCGAGCATACAATTCTTTATTTTTCTCAATTGCAGTATTTTTCACGTACAAACTTTTTCACAATTTCACAAATGATTTTTTTCTTTCTAGTGATTCTGGAGAAACCAATCAGAATACCGCGTTCCTTGTCTGTCAAGGCCTCCTCCTGCCTCAAGGGATTTCTAAACAAAGACCCAAGAGAACGACTTGGTTGTCATTTGCAAACTGGTTTCGGAGATATTATGTCACATTTATTTTTTAGGCCGATCAACTGGGATGCGGTGAGCTATCACTTTTCAGTTTCAAATTTTTTTTTTAAGGGCGGATGTTCTAACTTATTTTACTTTGGCTAGCCTTGGAGCCAATCATCATAATAGTGACCTAAAATGGGAGAGAAATCTTTAATTGTTCACCTATTTTACGTACTCATATTCTAATTTTCTTGTCTAGACCAAATGGATAGCCTGTTAGGGGCCATCGCCATTTCGGTTTCGTCTTTCTTCACGGCTTTTTGCCGCGTTTGTCTGACCCAGCTGCCTCCTCCTTCACCGTGACATTTTATGTCTTTTGTTGGTCAACTGTGGTCAAGGAATGCCACCTATGCAATAGGCTTATTTTGTGCATCGTCAACAATTTGATACAATTGTGTTTCCCTCGTTATTTTTGAATTATCATGGGAAAAGGTATTCATAGTTTTGCTTTTTTATGAAATCTTGAATAAGGTTTCGTCCTAAGAAATAATTAATCATGGCATTGGGCTGCACCACCTCCCGCTATCGGGGCCAAATGCAGCGATGAAGGACGAAATCTAAATGTTGACGGCCTCTTAATAGGCTTTGAACATGTCCATTTTATTGACTGCATTAGAAAAAGTTGCAATTGAGGTGAAATTTTTTCATTCATGCTCCCCTGCAAAGCCGCTACGGCCGAAGGGTTACCCATTTTCTTTGCTTTGAAAAATAAAAGAAACTTGGTATAAAACATTCAACTACACTACAATATTAAACCTCACTAAATTCGTTAATTTGCATTAACATGCTTAAGATCACAATCTGTGTAAATTTTAAAGTAACATCAACAGGATAACCATCCTGGTTAGATTAATGGGGTAAAGGTTCTGGACTTTTCCATGGCTTATTTCTACAGCCAAAGATATTGACATCTAAGATAATTTAACTCTTTTATCTCCGAAGAGACTATTTGGCCCAATGACTTTAGCGCTACTTTATTTCTTAAAAGGGAAGACTAACCCTTTAAATATTTTGATGCATCTGCCTCTAAACATTCGTTAAGATTCTTGGCTCCAGCATCAATTATTACACCCCCTTGCAATCTGAGCAGATGCTTTTGATGTTACTGTGCAGCTGTATAATCACCGGGGGTCAAAGGGTTATGTATACGTACTATTTTGTTAAACGGTCTCAATCGATTGTTTTTCAGCTCGAGAAAAGGCAAATAGCACCACCTTTTAAACCGACTGTCGATGCAGAGGATGCTATTTTGGCAAATTTTGATAATCAATTTACAAGCGAACCTGTCCAGCTTACACCAGATGACCCGTAAGTGATCGAACTTTTCATTTGTTCGTGCATGCATAAGATCGCAGGCTCGAGCCCTCAAAGAAACCGGGTCTAACCCTTTCGCACCCGGATTAATTTTCATTTAACTGTTAAAGCCAATATTAATCTACGCTTTTCAGGGGGTAGCATAGTCAAATAAATTAGGTGAAAGCGTAAACTATTACAGAAAACTGTCGTCAGAACATCTACTATATTTTGTACTTTACCCCCCTAAAAATTATCTTTTACGGTGTTTGTCATTGGGCCATATGGCCCGTCCGGGGGTGAAAGAGTTAATGAATGATGCAGATAACTCTTCTACCTAGCTAGCACTGAACATCGTATTGATCTTAGCACTAAGAGAAACTTTGGCCCAATGACTTTCAATGAGATTGCTGGTTTCTTAGAAGGGGGAGTCAAGCTCCCTTTAATATCTGGATACACCTGCTTCTAAACATTTTTACAGATTTTTGCTTCAGCATTATCAATTATTGTACCCCCGTACAAATATGGCAGACGCTTTAAATGTTACGATATAGCTGTGTGAGCACCGGGGGTGAAGGGTTCACTTTTAAACACTTCCAATAATCACCTTACCAGGGCCTTTATTAGCCATTATTTATGAACCATAGGCGTAGATTGGTTCCTTAACTTTTAAACTTGTAAACTTTTAAAACCTTTATAAACTTCTATGTAGTATATAATTTTCTACATTTCCTGAACTGTTTTTTATGGTGATATTATTTTTGTAGATCAACTTTGGAATCAATCGATCAATCTGAATTTGAAGGCTTCGAATACATAAATCCGTTGCTAATGTCTGTGGAAGATACAGTTTAACTTATCGCGGGAGTCCCGCACGTTGAAGAATAGAACGCAGAAATTTTGCTCCGTGTACAAAGTATCGCGAGAATTCTGCGCTTTACTAATATATCGTTGGAATCCAGAACTTTTAATGATAGATGGAGCAAATGTCTGTTGCTTTATCTTACTTTTAAGACGTCTGTATATTATTCATAAAGTAACCATAGTGGATACGTCAGTAGTAAAGCTCCATATATTTCAAATATAACAACTGTTTCGATGCTTTTATGATTAGAGTTCCTTTCGCAACGTTAAATCATCCATTTCAACTCGCAAAAGATCCAGATCCTTGATTGCAAACAAAAAAAATGCATTTGCCTTTATCTGACCTTTAATTAACAACCAGAACAGTATAGATTTCTTCATTTTTCTTGTTAATTTGCTCAATTTCCTCGCATTACATCACATTTTTATAGGAATCTACCTAATAGGGGCGGTAGTTCCACATAAATGATCCTATTTTGTTGTTCCTAAGAAAACCTGCAATAGCTTAATCAGTGTGACAATGTTAATAGACTTGCTGGGCAGATTTCAATGAAAAGCAGCTGAATGAACTGTTGAATAACTTCAAGATGAACTGAATATCCATGGCCCATTCACTTCAATTTAATTCACTTTGGTATTTGTAAAAACGTTGAGACGAGCAAGCAAAGATATCGCAATGATACCTGATACCAAGCGAAAAATTTAACTTCTTTTACTGTGGATTATGGATATTTTCTCTTCGATTAGCTTGCCTGCTCCGAGCGCCCTTTTCTCTTTTAAGAAATTCGTCTGATCGCATTGCAGCGCATCCATTTACTCCGCCAACTTTTACCTTTAAGTATCTCATTTCGACCTTTCTTTCTTTTGATGTTATGTTTTATGTTTTACTTCATTTTATCATTTTTGATAAGATAGATGGTATAAAAACTTGGCAGTGCTGGGCAAAAAAAAATAGAGACGGCCATTATTCCCTCTGGTCCCTTGGTTTCATCGGGAAAGTGGAATTCCAAATGTTTTCTATTCATTTCGCTGTGTATCTGTGTTTCGTAACTTTTACTAACAAGTTTAAAAAAAGATTGTATGTCTTGTTTGGATGAAACTAAAATAAATTGTACTTTCCTCAATCCCATTATGAACATGCTTCGCAGGACCTCGCAGAATCATGCATTTTTAATTTAGTTGAATTATAAAGTTAAGCCCCAAGAGATGCCTTATTGCAGAAAAAACAATCAGCGCCCAAAGGACAGGATAATGCAATTTTTAATCCCATATTAGAGGGAAAATTCTATATAACAGGGATGCCGGGAGCAATGAAGGGCGCGGGGGGGCAGACATTCTTTAAAGGGCACTTGACCACAAAATAAATCCTGTAAAATAGTAGACAATAAAAAAAAACTTGTGTTATATTGAAGTTATATGATGTTACCTCTCTGCCCATTCGAATGTCCATTCCAAAACGATTTATGCTTTGTTCTGATTGATTTTCAAAAGAATTTATAAAATTGAGCAGGGCACTTCCTGCCCCCCTGTCCCTATTGCCCCCCATCTTTTGGCATCGCTGCTATATAATCGTAGAACAAAGGGTGTGCTAGAATAATTATCGATTTCAAGGCCACTGGCTACGGCTGCACAGTACAAAACCAAACGAACTACTGTATTCTTTTATTGTTTATGGTTAGAGGTTAATGTCAAATAATTTGGTACTGATGCAGATGTGGACGGGAGAGGGTTTGGCATGTGTACATGGCAGTATGAATTTTGTGCTTAAGAGCGAAAGTTCTATTTTGTATGACAACATATCTCACTTATGATTTTTGTATTTTCCCCACCTCCAAGCTAAAGGACTTTTAAGCGCAAAACTAAGGGTATAAAAACTCGGCAGGGGGGCCCCAAGAAATTTTGTGATTTTTTTGGATGTAAGTGCTTCTTAATAATTGTTATATTGATGCTAGTTAATTTGTTTAAAAATTGCATGTATAAATTTATGCAGTTTAGGGTAATTTTAGGCTTAGCCAGTATACTTCGACTAAGGGCCTCACACTGCTCCGTTACGCCATTGGTGGGGATTGGCTAATAACAAGCATGTGACTATGGTTACCTAAGACAATATGCATAATTATATGGCTAGATTTGGATTTTCTTGCGTTTTGTATCAAGAGGACATGGCTTGTAAAATACGACCATGAAAGTTTTTCGACATTGGTTCCATCTCCAAAGAACCTGGATATTGGATCAGCTATATGCTTTTCTTTGTTTGCAGTTCATGCCCTTTCTGAGTGCGATTCCACGTCTCACATTTCGAAGAATATCGAGTAAAGGTTGATAAAAAACCTTTGGATGCAGTCTTAAATGTATGCTCTATTTTTATGGTTTAGGAAAATCTTTGATAATTGAAGAGTGTGAAACAGAAAATACAAAAAAAAATTTTTAAGACGGTTTACAATGGGAAGTCAACTGCATTGATATATGCATTGATACTATATATTGGAAATATTCAAAGCCTTGACAATTGAATCATCTAGCTCCCTGGCGTGGCAACTCCTGGCTAAAAGTGTAAGCATGCGTATCCAGCAATGTTCTCGAGGTACCCTTTATCTATGAGATTATAAGTATGAAAAAGGCACTCTCTGATATGTTTGGTAGTGAGCAACCGTTTTCTGTGAGAAATAACCATTTATCTGGTTACTTCTGAAGCATTTCAAAGCACCCCTTTTCCTAGATTTCCAGATGTATTAAAAAATACACCCTTTTTTCTGCTTTCTCTGTCCTTGGATTTTGTAGATATTTTACCCCCTTCTCAAAGATGTCGCGGACGGGCATGTTTATACCTTTAACTGGCCATGCCGGGGAGACGACAAATTATTTTGGAAAAACGCTCTCAAAAATTGCATTTCTTTCTAAGACTTTCAAAGGGAGGAATTGAAGTGATATAACCATTCTTATTAATCAAAATCATATATATAACCTCAGAAGTAGCAACGTTAGTCTAAAATAAACAAATGGCCTGTACTAGCCCATTCAGCAATAGATATTAATCCAAACGGCAATTAACTTAAGAAGTAACAACGTGAGTCTATGATAAACTAAAAATTTTTGTGCATTTCATGCCCTTTACAGAAAGGAGGGAGGCACCTTTATCCTTGAAAACCTTTAATAAGAACCCATTTTGTCGCTAAACCCTGTTCTGCAGCACCTATTTTTGTCCTGTAGGAATATAATTATTATTGGTATATTTTCACCTAATCTCCTGAAGTGACGCCCCCGTATGATATACCATTTGTGGTGTTATTTACACTGAAAATTTAACGTCTCTAAACATAATTTCCAAACCATATTTGTGTTGTTCCATCTTGATTTTCTGTGCATCTGAAGGCTGGGTTAGTATTTACATAATGACCAAAGTTATCTTCCCAGCTCACAGCTCCAGAAACAGCATCAAAATAGCACATGGTAGCGGTGCTGTCTGTGTGTAGCGCATGCGTCGATTGTTGCCAAAATGGGACTGTCACATTAAAACCAGTATACCCGCGGATATTGATGTACTCAACTTTCTTGCAAACGCCTGCTCCAACAAACGAAATTATATCAAAATCAGAGTTTTTGCCTCTCATGTAATCACGGTAGTCCACTCCGAGCTTCTCAAAATTGCAAGTTGCTCTCCAAAGAGTAGAGTTGTTTCTGATTGACTCCATTCTTCCTTTGCTTGCCCTGGAATCAAAATATTCCCTTACATACATGCCTAAATTGCTAAAGGAATTGAGCAAGCACGTTAATCGATGTAGAAACTACCTTCGACATGGCTACGAAAACAAACAAAGGTTGAGCGATTCGAACAAACAGAAGCTTTCATAAGCGCTTGGGAGGCAGAACCTAGTTTATGGAATGTTATGTCAAGCATATACAAGCCATGGTTTTACCCAAGCAGACCTCTGTTTTCTCCTCCTTTTTCGTTTTGAAATTTTGGCAATGATTATTGCAGCAGCAGCACGTTCCGTTTCGCTATCCATGTTCGCCGCAAAACTGAAAAAACTAACGAATCTTTGACTGATCGTGTAAACGCGCGCTCTTTCAGTTTAACTAATGAAAAAAACTGAAGTGAAAAACTGATTGGAAAAACTGATGTTAATGGAATTGAGGCATTATTAGCGGACTGGCCCACTGGCCAATAGCCGATAGGCCCCTTGAACATTCTTCTAAAAGGGCCCCTCCTTGACCAAAACGGGCCCCTGGGAAATCACTTCCCATGTTCGGATAAAATTAATGAAACCTTCGTGTTAGGAAATTAAACTGGGAAGGCAAGGTTATCGAGGAAGAGATTTGACCAAAATCGTTTCATCTTAGATGCAAATTTAATGTAAGAATAGTCAGTCATTACGCTATTTGTTATGATATATTGGAAAGAAATCAAGAAGCTAAGTGACTTTTACGACCACGCCCTAACTTCTAGCCCCACTCAAAAGGGCCCAACTAAGTTCTCCATGGCCGGTGAGCAATTCTAAGCCAGTCCGTCACTTTGAAACATTATACAAAAACTTTCCAGATGCATAATCAATTAAGGTTACCTGTATTTGTCCCAATTAGGGTTATCTGCATATAGTAGATTGTCTTCATAAAGTCTACCATTCACTGCATCTTTGTTTTTGAGTGCATATGACATAATGAGAGTCCATGTTGAATTTGCCTCGGATTCAAAATCGCAATATACTTCAAATGACGCACCAGCTTTGATAAGATGATAAATGCCATTGTTTCTTGCGCCACTTTTGTATATGTCGGTGCATGAACGCATCTCTGCAGTAAAAGAATGCAAATCTAAGCATGGAAATAATGTTTAATAACATCATGATTTTTATTAATTGAAGAAGACCGTTTTCCACTTACAGGAAAATTCCTCCGACAGGAACGAAACGGAAAATTTTCCATAGACAGGAACAGGAAATTTTCTATTGCCAATTTCCACATATTTATGCAGATAGGAAAGGAAAGGTTTCTTTTCTGATAATATTACTGCGAAACTAACTCATTACGAAAAAAACTCATGAAGAAAATGTGGGTGAGAGTCTACCAGAAGCGAAAACTTAAAGGTGAACTGAAGGTCCAGGCTTGTTTTTATAACTACATTTGAATGCTCTTCTCGGGCTGTTCCACAAACTGAGATTGCCTACTTCTTCTATCGATGTTCCAAGAAAGTCAATGCTGTTACCCCTGGCACCAATGCTTTTTTTTATCTTTTTTTGTCACAAAGAATTAAAACCTTGAAAGATCCTAGCTTAAAACGTTTTATTTCTATTGTTTATCCTCGTGAAAGTCTAGATCATTCACGAGAATCGTCACTGATTGACATGTGATGAAAATTTGTTCCTTTACCTGATGCAACCCGGTCACGAAATAAAGTTACATGGTTAATCATACAAAATTTTTTTCCGAGGAAAATTTTCCATCCAAATGACCCACGCGCATGCTCATTAGCTTCTCTTTTCCGTTCTGTTCCTGTCCGCGGAAAATTTCTTGTAGGTGGAAAGCGGCCTTAAGAATCATCGTGGAAAGTGCTGTAAACTCAATGGGAAAGACATATTCAATAGTATTTATCAGTGCCAGAGCCATTGTCATCATAGAATTAAGGGTAGGCTCATTTTAATTGGTTTATCTGTAGGTGATAATAAAAGGAGGAAAAAGGAATCAACCTGCTGGAAAGTGACCAATTTTGGAGCATCTAGCTTGATCTTCATGGCGGCCGTGATGTTGGCATTTCATCGCATTGTAACTGTTGCTAACACGACGAGTCTATTTATAATTGTAAATTTCAAAGAGTTTGGCTTACCCTTTTCACAATTGGTTCCATTGTAGCCAGATTGGCAGTTGCACTTGTAACCATTTATATCATCAACGCAAGTCCCATTATTTTGGCATGGAGTGCTGGCACATTCGTTGATATCTATAAAAATTCAGATGCACATTGATTCTTAAAGTGTGTATTCATAAATTTAGTTTATGAAATTTTGTCGGCAAAGACACAAAAAATTGGACAATGCTTATAAGATAAAGCTGTTTTGATGTTGAATTATTGTCAAAGTCTTTTCATAAAGAGAATTTTATTGTGGTATATAAGATAAAACAATAAATAGAGCAAGTAAAGAAAAAGAAATAGCATGGTGCCTACCAGTTTCTCGAAAAATGCTTATGTAAATTAAAGTTGCGACGACTTATGTAAATTAAATGTGCAAGGAAAGTTCTAAAAGTGGTACAAATACTAAGCAAATAAGAAAAGGTTATATTAAACGATTTTTTACTAATATTTCGCCCGAAATACGGGGCTTCTTCAAATTATTTTATGAAAATGATAAAAACTTACTTTTGTCACATTGTGCTCCATAGAAACCAGGTTCACAAACACATTTGTATTTATTGATTTGATCGACGCAAGTGGCATTAATACATGGATTGCTGGCACATTCATTGATATCTAAAAAGGCGCACATTGATTGTAGGACACGGATGCCAGAAGTATAGAGAGGTGCAGAGGGGAGGGTGGGCTGACATTCTCAAAGTGGCATTTTCCCAATTATATCCCGCGATATTGAAACTGTATAGAAAAAAAGTATAGAAATTGAAACGGCATGGAAGGCTTCAGAATTTTGCCCATGGGCTTGCCATACCCATAAAAATTATCATGCCTAATGGTATCGAAAAAGTCTCAACAAAATGAAAAACTTCACAAATGATAGCTTGCCTACAAAGCTTGTAATGTTTCATATTACAAATTTCAAAATCAACAATATATATAAGCGATCGAATCAGATAAAAAATGCTTATTCGTTAATCATTAAACCAACAGTGTTATAACGTCTGTAGAGGAGCAGTGAGTCTCGAACTTCTGCGGAGGAGTATATGTGAAAATAAGTTAGACGATAGGAGTGCATGAACAATTTATGTTGCTTGTCAAATGATTGACGTTTCTGGTAACCTGCAGGTCATCAAAGACTTAATAACTGATGTGATTGGTCAGTTTTCTATCCACATTCATGCGATTCGCATTCTAAATGGCTATTCTCTTAAACCACAACTACCAATCAAATGAATGTAAACAAAATGTCTATGACAACAAACAAACTGATAATAAAACCTATCATTTGCAAATAGTGCTTGTAGCATATCGCCAAAATTATTAGGAATTCTATTTAAACGCAATGTTTTGTGAGAAAGACAACAAATGCATCGTAATGATAATGTCTATAAACTAGAGAGTGGATGTTGTGTTATATTGGTACAATAAGCTATTATCTAACCTTCTGCTCTCTTTTTCCAAATTTTAGAATACTTTGTGTTATTCAATGTCGCACCAATCTTCAGCTTCACAAATTGTCCATCGTTCTTCCTTTTTGCCACATAACCACATTCATCCATTCCCCAACATTCATGATATGCTGTGAATCTTGCAGATGATAAATTGTCTTCTTGTTCATCCCCAGAAACAGGTTCATAAGCATATCCAGTAGTAGAAAGTAGCGACTTTACTTGGCTTGCAAGAAATCCGATAAATATGATGACAATTTCAATATTTTGTGGAAGTTTCATGATGATGCAATCTTTGCACTGCTTTCTTTTGCCTAAATATTGAAATCAATGGCATTTAGAAATGAAAGCATTGAAATGTTTATAAGGTTTCAGAAGCAATGTTAAATCTCACAATTTCCCTTCAACCTCACCCCCCCCCCCGCCATCCTCTGTCGGAGAGAAAAGTTTTTCAAACTGAATTTGGCTATTGCGGATTACTTATGGAGGGTGTTATATATGAGCACAATTGTGCAAGGAATTAATCTCTATGCATGAATATCTATAAGAAGCACTGATACAACGGTATTTTAAACGCATCTCTAGTTTCTGGTAGTTATGCACCTGATTTAGGCCCTTGGCGCTAAGATCTGTGCCGAAGAATTGCTCATGAGATTTCTCCAATTCTAATAAATCACATTTTTATAGGGATCTACCTTAACATTCCAGGCTAGGTCTCAGTTATGTTATATATAGATTGTTGAGTTTACTTACAGAATGGATTTTTTCTATCAATCTTTGTAAACAAAGTGCAAACCTTTCTCTTCTTTTCCAACTCTCCAACAGGCATCAACTAAAAAAACTTGTTGAAAACAGCTGATCATTGAATGTCAAGCAAATTGTTTCAATATAGCAACATGCTGCGGCCTTTTTCTGTTAATAGCGGCGGTAGTTCCACATAAATGATCCTATTTTGTTGTTCCTAAGAAAACCTGCAATAGCTTAATTAGTGTGACAATGTTAATAGACTTGCTGGGCAGATTTCCATGGAAAGCAGCTGAATGAACTGTTGAATAACTTCAAGATGAACTGAATATCCATGGCCCATTCACTTCACTTTAATTCACTTTGGTATTTGTAAAAACGTTAAGACGAGCAAACAAAATTATCACAAAGTTATCACAATGATACCAAGCGAAAATTCAACTTCTTATACTATGGATGGTGGATTTTTCCTTCTCTTTTGGCTTGCCTGCTGCAAGCGCCCTTTTCTCTTTTAAGAAATTCGTCTGATTGCATTGCAGCTCTAAATAATCATCCATTTAGTCCACCTACTTTTACCTTAAAGGATCTCATTTCGACCTTTCTTTCTGTTGATGTTTAGTTTTATGTTTTACTTCAATTCATTAATTTTGATAAGAAAGGTTGTGTGAACACTTGGCAGTGCTGCTGGGCGTACAAAAATGGAGAGACGGCCATTACTCCCTCTGGTTCCCTGGTTTGATCGAAAAAAGTTGAAATACGAATTGTTTTTCTATTTATTCTGCTGTGTAGCTGTGTTTCATAACTTTTACTGACAAGTCTAAAAAACAGTTGTATGTCTCGTTTGGATGAAACTAAAATAAATATCATACTCTTCACAATCCACTTGTGAACATGCTTCGAAGGACTCAGTCGCTAGGGGATTTGAATATTCATTTTAAATTTGGTAGAATGATAAAATTAAGCCTCAAGAGATGCCTTATTGCAGAAAAAACAATCAGCGCGCAAAGGATGGGCTAGTGCAATTGTTGCTTCCATATTAGAGGGAAAATTCTATACAATCGAAGAACTAAAGGGGGGGTTGGAGTAATTGCAGATTACACGGCTGCACAGAACAAAAACAAAACAAACTATTATATATTTATATATATATTCTCCATCATTGTTAGGAAAGAGAAGAATTTAAGCAGTGACTGAGAGTCTAGAAGAGCAATGGCTTAATATAGTGATAACCTGATTCAAAGAAAATGAGGAAGAAAGAGAGCATAAACAGATCCACGAAAGTGCACTTTGCTTGGAGTTGCAGAGATAGATGAGAAAATGTGATAACGATAATAAGCGATGAAGGTTGATGAAATCATCAAGGAACTGTATATCTCTGTGTTGACAAATGTGCTTGGATCTTGTCTTATTCATTACAAATAATGAATGTTTTCAAAGATGTTCAAAGTACGTCAGAAATGTATTGTCACGTTTCTCATGCCACGATGGGTGTGCTTTTCAGTACAATTAATGCGTATAGGATTGAACTGCCGAGATCAATGTCCGCCATTTTGTTTTCTCTGCTGACTCTATGTTGTTGGCTCCTACTAAAATACCTCCATTCCGTGTTGCTTATATATCAGTTGCTTAATTGCTCACATTTCTGCATTGAGACCTTAGGGTGCTTAATGCGAAACTGAGTCTGACATTTGTTGCTTTTAAATGCATTGCTTAACTGCTTACAATTCTTTATTGACTTCTTAAGTTGCTTAAACCTCAAGGGTTCCCGATCTGAGTTGCTTTCTAACCAGTGGTCTATTGTAGCGCAGTTTCATAATAGCTGGACTTGACTTTATGAGAAATTGAGCAAAGAAGGGGGGGGGGTGAGGGCGATGCGAGAGGAGGTTACTTTCGAAGCACGTTCTGAACATTTTCATTTATTTGTAAGGCTTTCAAAGGAAAGAATTGCAATCATAAAAGCCATGTTTAATTATAGAAGTCATTTATAATCATGTTAATTATTTTTAACTTTTCATCGAGTATTTGTTGTAAATTATATCGAGTGCTGCATTTCAATTTTGTATTCTCTAACTATCAATAGACATATCAACGTGAGTCTATGATAAATAGGTGGTCTGGAGCTAGCCCATCCAGCAAAAGATTTTAATACCAACGGCCATTAACCTTAGAAGAAACAACGTGAGTCTATCAAAAAGCAAAAAAAAATAGCTGTGCAGCTGTCTAGGGTGTCACTTCATGCTCCTTGCAGGGTTGGCACTTTTACACATAAAAACTTTGAAAATGGCCCATTTTGTAATAACGACTGTCCTTCAGCACCAGTGGCGTGGTGGGACACTTGTTAGTGGGGTGGCCAAATCCCTTTTGGCGCCCCTCTTTATAAACACAAAAAGTCATGCTCGGAAACATGGAACCGCGGCTCCCCCCTTTCAAAGGATAAGATTCTTGACTTAAGCATTTTGTAAAATTGGTCCTCTGAAAAACGTTTCTTGAGCATGGAACTAATTACGCGCAAGTTCGTTGAAGTCTTTTGCCACCGATTCGTGATATTGTATTTTGAAAGAAATTGAAATCTTTTCTAACCCGAAATGTAGAGAATTCCTGGGTAAAGAAGCAAATCTTTTTTGAAAAGAATCGCATTTTCTCAATTTTTTCAATTTATATATATACCATGTCAATTTATATATATACCTTTGCAACACTCGATCTTAACACTCTGCAAATATCGACTAAGAGAGAGCCAGTCAGCGCTCTACGTCTCTAAAAGGGCAGGCCATTGCCACAATTTGCTTCGTTTGGAAAGATGAGTAAAGTCTTTGCGCTGTTGCTCGCTGATTTTCTTCAAATGATCTAGTCTCAGCAACAGTCTACCGCACTTGCAAAATGCTGTCAAAGCGCCCGAAAAATATCTTCAGACAAAATTCTCTGGTGTTCTAACGACCGGTATTCAAGCGTTTTACTGAAAAAACTTGGACCTGTAAATTCTTTTGAGCATAATCATAGTCATATAATATTTATAGACAAAATTCCTATCAGCAGACTGAGATAAAAATAAAGGAAATTAAAAGTAAATTATAACTACAGGAAAAGAATTGCTGGCCTTACCAGGAATCGTGCTTCAGGAAAAGATGCTAATTTTGCAGGTATTTTTTTATATTCTTTTTAAACTAAATTGATAAGCTGGGCTGCCTCGAACAGAAGGTACACCTTTTTAAGGTTGCTGAACAGACTGATAACATTGATGGCGACACTAGCTGAATCAGCAAGGACCGGTGAGCATATCAATGGACGTATAGCCGTTCATATTCGACGCATCATCGTAGGTTTGGGCCACTTACTTCTCAAAGGTCACCCCACGGGATTAAGCTTTGGCAATGGTGTTTTAAAGTGCAACTGCACTTGTTCCTGATGCACGCTGGCATGAAAGGAGGTGCTCTGAACAATCTCCAATCTCAACCACTATCCTTACACAGATACTCAATGGCTCTTTGCGCATCACATCGGGGATGATGTCAGCATCAATGACCGTGGCCTGCAATTTTTAATCTTTCGTATAATTTCAGCAGATATCTCATAGGCAATTACCGAAATAAGCTTATTTTGCGAGTCATTACTTGAAAGGTTAATCTTGAGCTATGTCCCATAAGGCCAGATTTTTCGCTACGTTTTGTAGCAAGCTGCTGATGTGGGTTCGTAAGAGATTCAAGATGACCCCTGAAAGGGAGTCCATGAACGACTCTGATATATTGAAAAGACCTAAAGATTATTTTGCCTTGAGAATTTCACGCTTGCAGCAGTTCGGAGTCTATAGTGCACTTTCTCGCAACGTAAGGACGTTTTGGCCGCCATTGTTGTTATCTTCACAGGATTCAGGGCTTTACGAGCTCTGATTCTGGCATCACACCACTTGAGAGCAAAGAGCTGATTGGCTGTAACATTTTTCGCCCTTGTTTATTGCAACTAGTTTTACTCAATGTTGTAACAAATACTCCATTTATAACATTGGCTAGAGAATGCATACTTTTATTTAAGCTAATGGAAATTAATTTTCCGCCTTATCATTTTTGCGCCACTTTTTAGTTCTGGCGCCCCTTCAAAAACACTGACTGGGAGAGGGCCGTGGCCCCCCTGGCCCCCCTGCCACCACGCCACTGTTCAGCACCAATGGTTCCCTTCCAAGAAGATAATTTTCTTATATTTTCAACTCCTATCTCAAGAGACGCCCCTTGTATGTGATTGCTGTTTAAAATACATGGTAAAACTGTACGTTCAAGTCTCTAAACATAATCTCCAAACCATATTTGTGTTGTACAATTTTGATTATGTGCGCATCTGAAAGCTGGGTTAAAGCGATTGTAATTACCAAAGTTTTCTTCGGTGGATTTGTTCCCCACAGTTATACCAAATTCGCAGTTTCCTTTGTAATCATCGATATGAAACGCGTAGGAAATCGATTGCCAAAATGAAACTGTTTTCATGAAACCAAAATTTCCTCGGATGTCAATGTACTCAACTTTCTTGCAATCACCAAAGCCGAAATACGAAATTATATCAAAATTAAAGTTTTTGCCTCTAACGTAGTCACGGTAGTCCACCCTGTACTTCTCGAAACTGCAAGTTGCTCTCCAAAGAGTTGTTTGGTTCCTGATACCTTGCATTCTTCCTTTGCTGATTCTAGAATCAAAATAATCCCTTTGATATACACAAAGCAACGTATTGGATATAAAGGCATTGTACAGTGGCGGATCTAGAAATTTAGAGGGAGGGGGGAATTTCCAGATTAAGATGTTCTTTAATAGTGTGGTGAAGAGTTGGGAAAGACTGTTGCTTGTAAACTGGAGGGTCTGGGCGCAGTATGGGCTACAGCATGTCCGGGGCAGAGCTCTGATCTGAATCTAGGGGGTAAGGCCCATGGAAGCTTCAGAGATTTTGGTTTTTCTGAGGCCTGAAAATTGCTTAGGATCCTAAAATTTTCTTTCCGTATTGCTTTGACACACAAAAAATACGATAATTTGTATATGAGTCTTTTACTACTATCCAAAAGAATATTCAAAACCAGGCAACCCCCCCCCCCCACTAAATCTGCCCCTATTGTACCATGGAAAAATATGCTAACAGTTGCGTATCATTCGTGTTCTGCATGCCTCTACATTTATTGATTTTTTCTAAGGATAGGAAAGGAGTTTGCCTTGCTGTCCGCCCCCTTCCGGTGTCCCTGTAAACAACACAATATGCAAATTTGATTGGTTACTATTCTTTCAGTTTGAACAGAAACTGACCGCAAATGTATTGATCAGCAAAATGAAAAAAAATGATTGGCTGTAAAGTACCACGTGATATAGCATAGCATTTAACATTATTATTTTTATGTGACTCATTAAAACCACGAAACATTCTTGCACTACTGCCCCTTATGCCAGCGGTAATTTGCTTAACGCATGCGTGGTCAGAGGATCGTAAAGCTCCTTAATTCATGGATTCAAAGATGTTTATGCCCGTTCTAATTTATGATAGATTTTTATTCTATTTTCTAATATATGCCACGTTTAAAATTCATTAACAATTTTAAAAGTGGAGGCCTGATTTAACGGGTCTGCCAGGGTTGGGCATAATCTCAGAATTCTGATTATCATTGGCTATGGCGTCATTTTCAAAGCTTTTGGAATGTGAACGAATTGAAAATGGTATTTTATGGTACCTTTTCTAGAAAAATGTGTTGAATAATACGCGTTTTTCAAACCCTGATTCAATACATTTTCCAACTTACCACTTATAGAGAGAATTTTACCACAAAACCTTATGATATACATTTACGATCCAAATTCCTATCATTCGATATTTCATTGCAAAAAGTGCGGGACCACGCCCCCCCCCCTGGCCCCCTGGTTTAAATGCCGCTGTATATTATGGATACAATTCAATACCTGTAACTTTCCCAGTTAGGATTGTGTCCTCTCACTGGATTGTCACGAAAAAGTGATACATTAAGTTGCTTTATGTTTTTGAGTGCGAATGAAGTGATAAGTGTCCATGTTGAATTTGCCTCGGACTCAAAATCACAATACACTTTAAACGAATCATTGCCTTTCAAAATGGAATAAATGCCATTGTGTCTTGCGCCATTTTTGTATACATCAGTGCATGAATACATCTCTGCATTAAAAGAATGCAAATTTTAGCATGAAAATAATGTCCACTAAAATCATGATAATCATCAATAAAAGAATAATCGTTAAAAGCGCTTATAAGAAACTATAAACTTAAATGCTACGAGTATGCAAGCAAGCTTGTTTCTTAACTCAGGCTTGAGTTCAGAAAGCTACCAAGCTGTTGTCGATTTTGGGCGCTGAGGCCTGTGTCTTTAGAATTTTCTTCATGTACACATCCACCGATCTCACCTCGGAAATGTGGACAGCTGGTTGGCTCAACAGCTTTTGGAAAAAGTTTCCGACAGTGGTCTCGAACCACGACCTCTCGGTTCCAAAGCTCGCAGGCCTGTGTCTTAGCCACAGTACAAAAATGGGACCAAGGATCGATGTTAATTGGACAATTGAAGGGCTCGTTCTCAGTATAATCATAGTCTATGGTAAAACAAATAGTTTTGCTTACTTCTTTCACAATTTGTTCCATTATACGCAGATTGGCAGTTGCATTTGTAACCATTTATATCATCAACACAAGTCCCATTATTTTGGCATGGATTGCTGGCACATTCGTTCATATCTATAAAAATTCAAATGCAATTGAATTCTTAGCATTGATACCCATAAATTGAATTTCTATAAATCATCTGAGCAATAAAAAATGAAATTTGAAAATAATTATAAATTCCACGAAAAAGGGGGCTATGTTACATTTTCATTTAATTTTTTTTTCATTTTCATTTCTCATCAATCTATTCAATATACTATTCAAAACATGCTTCAATACAATTAAAATACAACATACAATAAAAATAAATTAATTACATAAGACATTACAAAATAAATAGAAAATATTTGAAATTACATATAAAATAGACTAAGGAGGAGCTCTCTAAATAGATGAACTAATCGATAGAGAGCCCCCCCCCCCCCTTAAAGAAAAACTTTACAACTTTAAAACTTTAAAGAAAATTGTCTTTTAAAACAACAACATATATTAATAAATATATAGATATAAATGAACCAGATTAGCCTCGTCGAATTTACCAGCTAGGCATAGGAATCAATAATGTATGCTTTCAATTTAGATCGAAAAGCAGTACTGGAAGTTGCAACCCGTATGAAAAGCGGAAGGGTATTCCATAATTTAGAGCCAAAATATTGTACTGTTTTAAGGCCATAGAGGGTCGTTCGTTTCAATGAAATGAATAGATCGCCTCTGGTGGCCTGACGAGTTTCAAACCTATGGACAGAAGAATCCAGCGTGAAATAATTATGAAAATAGACTGGTGAGAGTTTATTTATAGCTTTATAAAACGTTACAGAACCAAGAGTATCTTTCTGAGCTAAAGAGCAACATTTTCCGTTACAAATTCCCCGAGAGACATCAAATTTTTCCCCGACGACAGTGGGGGTTAAGCCCCCAGCCCCCTCTGGTGCCACCACCGATGTAAACACGATCATATCCGACATCGAAAGCGTAAGCTCTAGTGGTTTCTTTGCCGCATTCATCAAGGTGTTCATAATTAGACTATTGTGATACACGATGGCAAAAGAAAATATCATCGTTGTGAATAAAAGCGATGAACAATGTTTCATCTTACCTTCTATTCTCTTTCTCCAAATTTTAGAATACTTTGTGTTATTCAATGTCGCACCAATCTTCAGCTTCACAAATTGTCCATCGTTCTTCCTTTTTGCCACATAACCACATTCATCCATTCCCCAGCATTCATGATACGCTGTGAATCTTTCGGATGATAAGATGTCTTCTTGTTCATCCCCAGAAACGGGTTCATAAGCATATCCAGTAGTAGAAAGTAGTGATTTTACTTGGTTTGTAAGAAATCCGAGAAAGAAGATGACAATGTCAATGTTTTGTGGCAATTTCATGGTGATGCAATCTTTGCACTGCTTTCTTTTGCCTAAATATTGAAATCAATGGTATTTACAGATTAAAACAATAAAATGCTTAAATAATTTATATACCTAATGATAATATGTCACCAAAAAGGAAGTTCAAAAAAGGCCCTCAATTATGATAACCGATAGAAGCGGGTGGGTCTACCCTGCGTTAAATAAATATTTCTAAGGATTGTTGCAGCCACACAAAACGAGTAATACAGAAAGGTAGCTTGATTTTCAAACGGTAAGTTGAATTTGACAAGGACATAAACTACTGTGGAAGATATGTGACTTTGCTGCTCATAGCTGAGAAAAGTATTGGGACTACTTGGGAGTTGAAAATAACTTGGAAATATGGCATCAAATGAGAAGATAATGAGCTACGGAAAATTAGATTATCTTCGACTTGGCTGGAGACAGCATTTAGAGAGAGAAAGAGAGAGAGAGAGAGAGAGAGAGGGAGAGAGAGAGAGAGAGAGAGAGAGCATGTAGAACATACTATATCAAACTTGAAATATACTATCAAACTTACGCCTTTAATGTCAGTGTAAAATATCCTATAGGGTACTATACCTAAAATTTAATTCGTTTTTTCCCCTTAATTACACCTACGAGTGCATCATAAGATATGTTATCTATATCTAAGGCATAAATGGATCACAAGGGTACCTGCCGAGAAACTTGAAAATAAAAGCTATCTAATGTTTAAAATGTAATATAATTTATACTCACAAGATTGATTTGATGGATTCAGAATTTTTAACTTCAGCATTAAACTTCCTTGTCAACTCACCTTGCCACCTCCCAAAATGACTTCATGACTAAAGCGGGTGTTAAAATACGTTGAGGCCCTTTAATATTTAATGCATCGATCTGAGTAATGACAGCACTTCCTCAAACCTGCAATAACAACGTTAGCTTGGAAAATAACGATAGATCAAAGAGGTTTCCATCATGTTGATTGCCTCAGGGGCAGGGGTGGTGCCAGGATTTGCCCAAAGGGGGGGGAGGGGCTGGGTTTCCCGACAGAGGGGCAAAATATCAGAGTAAAGGGTATCTTTCTATGCATTTGAACACAATTTTTCGTCGAAAATTCCCCGACAGAGACGAAATTTTTCCCCCAACGGGGGGCTAACATTCCCCGACGAGGGACTACAGCCCCCTGCTCCCCTCTGGCGCCACTTCTGCTCAGGGGTGGTATTGTCCTATTTTGAGTAAGAAGTCCAACCTTGGTCCCAAATAATGGCTTTTCTTGTCAGAAACTGTACTAGCCTTGTCCCAAAAGCAAGTCTTCTTACTTCCGTCAATTGTTATCTCTTAATATGTCCTGCCATCAAAACGAGGGCTACGCCTATGATGAAAACACTGAGTGGCGTAGAACAGTGTTCCAAGTCTTGTTGGTCGACGACACAGCATAGCTACTGCAGGAACGAATTCTGCCTTGTGCTAGAATTGACGTTTTATTGAATTGCCAGAACAGCAGTTTAACCTAGGCTCAGCAAATGATGGCTGGTGACGCAAGTTGGGCTCATCAACCCTTTAAAAGGCCTTATTCTTCGACTCCTCATTGGGAAAAGAACGGCTGGGGAGGGGGGGGGGCAGAAGGTTTAGATGCAGTCTACCCATTTATACGGCTGGTTACAGTGTTAACTTTAACAAGACCACGAAAGTTGAACCTGGCCTGGCACGAATGTTTACTTGGTAATGATTATGCTAAAGAGTCTTTCAAAATTATGGCTTATTTGCAAATTCTTTTGTTGAATAACTGTTTAGCTGGGCTCATCCGGTCGTGCCTACTGGACACTTGTAGGCCCAGAAAATATACCCCGACCATTTTCTGTTCGGATTTCGACGAACTAGCGAGCTTGGCGACCACTGGGGGGACGCGTCCCCCCCAATCCCCTCCTTGGCGCCGCTACTGCATGGCAAGTACTATAATAATGAATACACCTTTTACACCGAATAACATTCTCTGTTGAGGTACAGTGCGGAAAAGATACTGTATGTTGGTGGAATATAAAAAGTTTCTTTTTAGAATTCAATTGCATATTATATGAATCCCAAGGCAGAAATGAATACAATATTGTTCATTTTTACTCCTTTTTGCTTAATCAATTTTACAAAAGGGCATGGCTGACATGAGTGTGTCTTTAGCGATCCCTTCCCCTCAACCGTAGATTTCCATCAAAAAGTTATGAAAGGTTTAGCACAAATAACGCAAATTAGATACAGACAGGGATGCAATGGGAGCTGGATTTTTTGTGGGGGGGGGGGGGCGACAGACATAATCTTTCCGTTGAGTTGTAGTTTTTCAAAAAAAAATCCGACAGCCTAGCATAATGTTGACAATTTCCGACAGACTTGGATACAGAAAGTGGCAATGTACCATGTACATATTATTCTTTTATTATTATTGATTACACGTATTTTCTATAAGAAACTTAGGTCCTGGGTTGTTAGGCAGTTTCCTACATTTCCAGGCCATTTCGCTACAAACAGTTTCTAACGTGTTTCTTAAATTTTTCAGATCATGAATTTTTTAAACGTGCTTCCAATGTGCGGTTAACTGTCACAATTTTAAGCTAATAACAGCAGAATCACATGAGATAATATAATTCAATTCGTTATTATAACTGATTAACACGCGTGTCGTCATTATCGCGTTTATCGTTAAATTTGCGTGAATCGTTTTTATCATCATCGTTTGTGCCGTGTTTTCCGGGTTTGTCGCACTCACCTTCAACACTTAAAATTTTTGTTTTCTCATCATTAATAGTTTCTTTAGCTTTCTCTACAAAAGTATTTTGCTTTTCTTTTATAACTTGTGCATTATTTTCAACGTCCTTTGTGCCTTTTGTATCATTTTCATTATCAATTTCTTTGTTATATTCATTTGTATTTTCATTTCACAAAATGATAAATTACAGTATACAGTATTAGAACTAGCTAACAATAGTGCGTTGAAGAACAGGTTTGACACACTTTGGATTTTCTGTGAAAAAAGGAATCTGTATACAAAGTGTAGTGTTACGCAGATCGCCGTAAAATCTCGAAAAGGCGAAATCGAGCAAAAACCTACACAGGATTTGTAGCAACAGGACTGTGGAAACTTGTGTTAAGATAATTTCCAAACCATCGAAAGTATATGTTGTCAGATTCTTTTTAAAGGAGGGGTGGTCTTAGGCCTGAAAATCCACTCACCTGCCAAATTTACCGCATTCGATTGGCTGAATGTCACGGAGATTCCCGCAAAAGGGGATCCTGCGGCAGCCAATCAAGATTTGACGCCTATGCTGTGTTACACTAGTTGTGATGAATGTCAAAAACCCTTTGTGAATTGAAAATTAAAACAACAAATTGCAAAATTCTCTTCCTTCCTTCAATCAATTGGAGTTATTTCTTAACTTTCAAAGAAATGTGTCCAACCGTTCCTTATAACCTGTTTCTTATAAAGAATACGTGTATGCCATAACCTTGTATCCATTTTCCCGCATTTTAGAATACTTTGCGTAATTCAATGTCGCTATAATCATGTGGATATATTAAACAAAATTATCAATGGGAAAACCAAAGGTAAAAACGTGGTGCTGAATGTATTTATAAAGTGTTTTTAGATTGCGCCAAAGACCGTGGTGGAACTGTGAATGTATTTATAAAGTGTTTTTAGATTGCGCCAAAGACCGTGGTGGAACTGCAGAAACATGACCAGGCGCTGTGGCGCTGGCGTAGAGTAATGGTCAAGGCACTGGTCTACGAAGAAATGCACCGAGAACGAGGCTCGCGTTTCGAGACCACAGTCGGAACTTTTCTCCGCAAGCTGTTCAGCCGCCCCAGCGCTCATCTATTCAAGGTTGGTAGATACATATTGTAATAAAATAAGCACAATACACTGATACAATGCTACATCGAAAACGGCCTTAACAAACCAAGTGTAATGTAAAGAAATAGGTCCGCAGAGAGAGATCAGAGAACAAGCGATATTTGTGCTACTTTGAACTCATGAAAACAACAACTAACTTCAAAACAATCCATTCTACCTTATAACCCCATGACCCCCATGACACATGGCTGACAGTCGTATGATGCATGGCTCAAGGTCTCATAACCACGTGCTTACAATCATATGACTGTCGTCACACCAAGAACAGAATATAATACAAGGAATAAATTATAATAAAGTGAATCCCCTTTAGGGGGGCCACGACAACATACTCGGTACTCATGGGGGGCTATGGCAACATACTCGGTACTCAGGAGGGGCTATGGCAACAAACTCGGTACTCATGGGGGGCTATAGCAACATACTCGGTACTCAGCTTGATAGATACCAAAAAATAAAACCGAGTGCTTACTTATTTGCTGTGTGAGAATAAGCGAAGTCTCAACGAAAAATGCGAATACATGATTCTTGTTAATAACATGCAAATAAAATCTCTGAAAGTGGTAACAATGAAATTGACAATGATGAAATTAAACGGGTAAAAAAGAGTAAATATCTAGATCTAACAATAAATAAGTATGTAAGAACTGTTTCTCCAAAATGTGCCAGCCTACCAAGACGGCTTTTTCAGTTGGCTTAAAGTTTAAACTGGCTGACCGCAGGGATCGCCAGCCCGCTTTTAATTTTTTAAACAAAAAGTAAGTATTTTTATCTTGACATCGTAGTATTTTATAAAGAGAAAGACATGGAGTCTTGGATTTGTTGTTTCTACTCACATTTGTATTTTTGCGACGTTCTTGAACTCAATTTGAGGGTCATATTTGGAGAGGCTTTATTCCTCTTACTTTCATCAAAATCATTTAGAATCAAAGTATAAATTCATCCATTCTCTGTTTAGAGAATTGCATTCTTGCCTCCACATATAACCCTATTCAAGACGCCGTGTCAAATGCTATTGATTTATAAGAAAGGAAAATGGGAGATTTAGAAACGATTCCGATTTCTGGAGCTTTGATTTACCGATAAAACTGCGATTATTAAGAGCTCCTTCCCTCCTCCCTTTGCCCCCATAATTGACTATACATAAATATAGATAGTAGAAAGAAAGTTTGAAAGTTTTGGTTAATAGCGTGTTATTAGCCTGAGCCTATTCTCCTGACTTTACACTTTCCTCTGGTCGCTGTGCGTAGTAGCAAATAGAAGGGTGCGGCCACAGACGGTGCTCATAACTACGGTCCAGATAGCCACTTATAGGAATGGATAAAGAGATGCACAATTTTGTGTTGAAACCTTGCTTAAAATGCCATCCTCGAACCGGTGGCGTTAGTTCTAAACCTTAACGGCTGCACCACAGAAGCCACTAGGCGAAAATAACGCATTTTTTGACGATTTTTAGATATGAATAGAATATTCTATAAATAAATAGTATATGACCAATTGCAGGTGCTAGCTGGTGGTGGAGGATCTAGCAATATATATCTGCTTCAAGCACCTTTTCCTCGGGCGGCGATCTTTTCAGCAGCATAACAATGGGATGTACGGAATGTAAATATTTACATTTAACGTACTTCTTAAACAGGCCCAAAAGCATGTGCTGAACAGGTAGCCTGGGACAAGCCCATTTATCAAATATATTTATCGAAACGCTTTTTAATCTTGTGGCAATGTGAGTCTATGTAAAACTAAACAACTGCTGTGAGGTCAGGTGCGCCAATTCATGCTTTTTGTAACTAAAAGCTGTCCTTCATCGCCTGTCTTGGCCGCTAGAAGTGGATTCTCTCATTTTCAACCCCCGCCCCAAGTGACCTCCTGCATGCGAATGCCATTCGATGTGCATAGATAAAACTAAACAACAAACTCTCTACACATAATCTCCAAACCATATTTGTGTTGTACCATTTTGATTTTCTGTGCATCTAAAGGCTGGGTTGGTGTAGTCGTAAAAACCAAATGCATCCTCAGTCTTTACAGCTCCTGGCGTGCAATCGAATTCACAAACTTTGAACTCGCAGTCCATGTGCAACGTGTATTCAGAGCTTTGCCAAAATGGGACTGTTATCATCATACCAGAATTTCCTCTGATGTCAATGTACTCAACTTTCTTGCAAGCACCCCAACCGTCATACGAAATTAAATCAAAATCAGTGTTTTTGCTTCTAATGTAATCACGATAATCCACCCCGTACTTCTCGAAACTGCAAGTTGCTCTCCAAAGAGTTGTTTGGTCCCTGAAAGCTTGCATTCTTCCTTTGCTAATCCTAGAGTAAAGAGAAAAGAACCATGTGAAAGGAATTGAGTCTTGGTACAAAACGTTCGATTTCAGCATGTTCACGTGATTTTCATGTGGTCAATTAGCAACAAATCTCCATAGAAAGACCATTCCAGATTTGCAGTTAACGTCGTATATTCTTGGATACATTATCAATACGAGGCAGTCATCATGTGATCAGTTATATGTGTGGTCTTTCAGTCTTTATCACAAAACATTGTGTTAATATAGAATTACTACTAACTTTGCGACGTGTTTCTAGCAACTTTTGCAAATGGTATATTTGATTATCAGTTTGTTTGTTGCCATAGATATTTTGTTTGCATTCATTTGATTGGTAGTTGTGGTTTTTTTATCAAACTCATATTTTTTTATGATAAGTGCACACCCAAGGTTTTTTATACATATCACTGCACAGCCTGATAAAATAGGTGTGTCCGATGGCATGAATGTGATCTTTGTGTACCAAGGGCGCGGTTTAACACATTCTACAGTTATATTAGGGGTGAGAACTTTAAGGCTTTGATGTGCAGGGGCCCCCCTCACCCCCGTCGCATAAGTCATCCCCGTCGCCAGTGATGCATGAAGTCACATGACAGGAACATGCCGTGAAGTTTTTGAATGAGAGCTCTGTAATCAAACTGTGAAATGTCTAAATAATTAACAAAAAACACATGTACAAGGAATTGTTCCGATGAAATAAAAAAAAGCAAGGTGTTTTCTTTATATTCATTGATGCCTCTATCAATAAATAGATAGTGGGATTTCATCTCTATATATTACACAATATTGCACATTTGAAGTGCACACCTAGCGATATTGCAATCCAAATCTTTGGTTACACACCCGAGATTTCGGTGAAAAGTGCCATACTTCCCATACTCAAGGTAAAGCAAAGAAAGACATACTTGCTATGAAATTGGCTTTTATAAAAATGCAGAGGATTGGAGCATGATTGGAAGTTAAGAATTTATACAGAATAAAAGCCATACTTAGATTTGATGAAAAGTTTGAATTTGCATCTCTCAAGGTTTTTAAGGAAAGAGTTAAGCATGAAGGACGGAGAAACCTGCACTAGATTTTTCAGAATATTGACGCACAGCAAATACTCAAATAAAAAAGGGTGAAGGGGTATTCAATGATAATGATAAATATCTTTTGAAGGCTCTAAATGTTCTAATGAATAAGTGGATGGAGAAAAATTTAGAGGCAATTGTAATGTCGGGTCTAAGACGAATGTTAAAAATAACTGGGGTAAAATAAGTGGGGAAAGTTGACCTTTTTATCTAGGTATGATTCAGCATAAGGGAAGACAGTATTAAGAAACTGGTCATCCATCGAAAGAAAAGTAGATGAAAAAACAGCTAAAGGCAGAAAAATATAACTTATAGAAGGTATGACATCATAGGTTGCTGGTAATGTAACTTCGAAGGAGCTTCATGATACTCCAAATGACATACAAAGGTTTCAGCACATGTTTGCCAACGTCAGGAACTGATGTTCATCTGCCATGAGACCATAAGTAGAGCTTAATGAGAATTTTTATAAACTAGTGAGTTGATGTCGTTTTATATTGATAAAATCAGCTATCCTCTAGCCTTCTGTTCTCTTTCAAAATAGAAAAAAAACTTTTGATACCTGTGAGCTTCCCAATTAGGATCAGAACCTTTTACTGCAGCTCCAAGGGAAAGTGGCGCGGCAAATTGAGCTTTGTTTTTGAGTGCATATGACATAACGAGTGTCCACGTTGAATTTGCCTCTGATTCAAAATCGCAATGTACTTTAAACAATGCACCAGTTTGAATAAGGTAATAGATGCCGCTGTTTCTTGCGCCACTTTTGTATAAGTCGGTGCATGAACGCATCTCTGCAGTAAAAGAATGCAAATCTAAGCATGGAAACAATGTCCCCTAACATCGTGAAAAGCGCTCTATTAGAAACTGTCAATCTACTCAAGAGGCATGACATATTCACTAGCTTTGATCAGTACAAGAGTCAGTGTTGCCATAGAAATAAGACTAGGCACATTTTGACTGGTTCTTCTGCTGATGATGATAATAGATGTAAAAGGGGGAATCACCCTGCTGGTAAAGTAACCAATCAACTTGTAACTAGCTTTATCTTGCTGAATCCAATTCCGTTTCGGGATGCTGAGTCCACAGAAGAGACTGTGTGTTGGTATTTTCACAGTATGAAACTTAAACTAAACTATAGGCACAAAGTTGTTTTTGCTATAATTGCAACGAGAAAAGTATGGATTTCTTCATTTTTCTGATTAATTTGCTCAATTTCTTTGCATTGTGTTGCTGCATTTTGTCGCATCTTTATTATTAAGAGGTGATTGACCAAATCTGCTAAACATTGTAAATTGCAAAATGTTTTGCTTACCCTTTTCACAATTTGTTCCATTATAACCAGATTGGCAGTTGCACTTGTAACCATTTATGTCATCAACACAAGTCCCATTATTTTGGCATGGAGTGCTGGCACATTCGTTGATATCTTTAAAAATTCAGATGCAAATTGATTCTTAAATTTTGTATTCATAAATTCTGTTTGTAAAACTTTTTTGGCCTGATTTCTCAAAATTTGACAATGCTTATCAAAATATAGAAGATTTAATTTAGTTATATTGTGGTGGTTTATTCATAAAAAGTGATTATAATGGTGTATTTAAAGCATTACATAAGAAGTTACTCTAAAATGTAAATGAGAGAAGAAAGTGGTATGCTGCCTACCATTTTCACGTGAAATGCTTGCGACAATGTATGTAAATTCAGATATAAGAAAAATCGAAAAGTGCAGAGATGTAGCTGTAACTGGAGCCGGGAGACCGTTATAAGGGGTGTGGTTTCATAAATAAATTCTCCTGGCTAACCCCCGGACCTCCAATTCCACTCTCTTTTGGGTCTGTTTACCCTCCCCCCTCCTTCCATTGTAAAAGCGCCACGCGGTTACTTTTCCGGTTTTTCGTTTTGTTTGGTATATATGTAATCAAATATGGCGCCTGTAAAGGATTTCATCGATCTTTGAACTGTATGAATTCAACCAAGATGAACGCCTACAAGACGTCAATTTCTGCATGATGGGGAATTTTGTCTAAAATATTCTTCATATGAATTGCGGCCTAAACCCTTTTAAAATACCTGGCTACGTTCCTGGTAAAGTGGCAAGAATACAAAGCATATTCGACAAAGTTATACTAAAGCGCTACTAATATTAAGTCCGGAAGGCGGGGCTTCTGTAGAGTATTTTATAAAAATGATAAAAACTTACTTTTGTCACACTTTGTTCCATTGAAACCAGGTTTACAAATGCATTCGTATTTTTTGATTTTATCGACGCAAATGCTATTGGCACAAGGATTGCTCGCACATTCATTGATATCTAAAAAGACGTAAATTGAAAATAAATTATTGACATGGAAGCAATGCATTGCGGGGCTCAGGGGGGGGGGGGGCTGACATTCTTTAATAGGCATTTTACCAAAAAAGCATAACCTGTAAAATTGTAGAAAATCAAACAAATTTGTGTCTAAATGAAGTAGGGTGTTGGTACATATGCAATCAATACAAACAGTGACATGAGTTGGCAAAGTCAACTAATCATAATTTACAAAAAAATCATCTTATTGATCGATTTTCCAATCCCAAACAATTTGTACTTGCCTTGCTTGACAAGACCAAAAATAAATTTGCGTTTAGAAGGCATCAACAAAAGCCTTAAAAATTTTTGAGAAACTTCGCAATAGATAGCTTGCTTGCGAAAGTTGCAATACTTCATGTTACAATTTCCTAAATTAACAATATAAATAAACGATCAAATGAATGCAGAAAATGCTTATTTATTAAACAGTAAACCAGCAGTGTTATAACTTCTGTGGAGGAGCAGTGAGTATCGATCCTCTGCGGAGGAGCATTAATGAAATTGAATTTGACGATAGGAGTGCATGAACATTTTATTTTGCTTGTCAAATGATTGACGTTTCTGGCAACCTGCAGATCACCAGAGACTTAATAACTGATGTGATTGGTCAGTTATCTATCCACATTCATCCGAGTTGCATTCTGATTGGCTATTCTCTTAAACCACAACTACCAATCAAATGATTGTGAACAGTATCTCTATGACAACAAATAAACATAAAATCAAATCTATTATTTGCAAAAAGCGCATTGTAGCATATCGCCAAAATTAGAAGGAATTCTATGTAAACACAATTATTTGTGATAAAGACAATAAATGCATCGTAATGATAATGTCTACAAACTAGAGAGTGGATGTTGTGTTATATTGGTACAATAAGCTATTCTCTAACCTTCTGCTCTCTTTTTCCAAATTTTAGAATACTTTGTGTTATTCAATGTCGCACCAATCTTCAGCTTCACAAATCGTCCATCGTTCTTCCTTTTTGCCACATAACCACATTCATCCATTCCCCAGCATTCATGATATGCTGTGAATCTTTCGGATGATAAGATGTCTTCTTGTTCATCCCCAGAAACAGGTTCATAAGCATATCCAGTAGTAGAAAGTAGTGATTTTACTTGGCTTGCAAGAAATCCGAAAAAGAAGATGACAATTTCAATGTTTCGTGGCAATTTCATGGTGATGCGAACTTTGCAACGCGTTCTTCTGCCTAAATATTGAAATCAATGGCATTTTCAAAATTGAAACGTGAAAATGTTTCAAAAACGATCTTAAATCTGGCAATTTCTCTACCCCCTTCCCCCTCCCGGGAGAAAAGTTTTTCAATCTTGGTATAGCTGCTACGGACTACTTATGAAGCATGTTATATACGAGGAAAATTGTGCAAGAAATTTAATTCTATGCATTAATACCTGGATAAAGACACTGTGCATCGGTTTTTCAACTGCATCTCTGTATCCCTAAGTTATGCCCTTGATGTAGGCCTGGTACGCTAAGATCTGCATCGCAGAATTTCTCACTAGACCTCTCGAATTTCAATAAATCACGTTTTTAAGGGACCCAGTTGAAAATTCCAGGCTAGATCTCAATTATGTTAGATATAGAATGCTAAGTTTACTTACAGAATGGATTATTTCTATCAATCTTTGTAAACAAAGTGCAAACCGTTCTCTTCTCTTCCAACTCTCCTTTGCCATTAACTAAAAAAAACTTGTTGCAAACACCTAATCATTGAATTTGAAGCAAATTGTTTCAATATAACAACATGCTGTGGCCTTTTTCTGTTACAAGAGGCGAAATCTCCATATAAATTATCCTATTCTATTGTTTTTAAGAAAACCTGCCATGTCTATTTTTGCATTGCAATGCCCATTCATAATCATCTATTAGTCTGACAATATTTAGATTGGGTAGAGGATTCCGTCTTCTTTTTATGTTATGCGATGGTTTTAATTCGATTTATAATTGTCATTAAGAAACCTGATTTATAGGGTTTGCCAGGGTTGGGAATAAGCTCGGAATTCTGCTCATCTAAGCATCATCATTTCCAAAGCTGTTGGAATGTAGAAATTTGGAAACTGATGCCCAGTACTAGCTGAATTTTCAATGAATTAATGAACTGGCCTGAACTAAACGGGAGAGTTGCAAATTGAAAATGTTTTTTTATTCCGCTGTGTATCAATGATTTATAACTTCTACAAACAAGTCTAAAAATTAGTTGCATGAAATCTTTGGATGAAACTAAAGAAAATTATAATTTCCCCAATCCCCCTGTGAACATGCCTTGAAACATCTCGTCGTTAGGGGATTTAAGTAATGATTTATCAATGTAGTATGATAACAAAATTAAGACCCTAGGGAGGCTAATTGCAAAAAACAGGTTACGTGTACACGAGTAAAAGTGGATCGGAACTAAACTGGATCAGATATGCTGTTGGTTTGGGGACCAGAACTGGATCGGACTTCGATATCCGTACTAAAAGTAGATCGCTTTCAGTTTAGATCCGATCCAGTTTTGCTCGTGTAAACGTAGCCTCAATCAGCATGCAACGATGGAGCTAATGCAATTGTTGCTTCCGTATTATCTCAGATCAAAGAACTATGCCTACTCTCTTCAAGAAAATCCCAGGGTTATAGTATAATCTCCCAAACGTTCAAAGGGAGTTTATTGTGGAATACTTCAGACGATCGCTTAATGCTTCCCTGAAAAGAGGTGTATATATATATATCATATATATAAACCCACTCTATCAAAGTTCTATGACTTAGCCTGCGCCCCAGACTCCCATTCACTCTGATAGTCGTTTAATACTTTTAAGTAAGGGGTCTGGAGCACAGGCTACTGTCAATATGATTAAACCATTCAGCGTAATTATATATTAATATATTTTCTATACCTAACTACCCCCTGAATGGTGGCAATTTTTAGTCTAGAACTAAATCTTTATTTCTTGATTGCATATGCAATGTACAACAGTAGCTACAGCCAGTACTTGCGATGTCCAGCAGATGTCAATTAATGATGACAATATCGATGTCACGATTACAAAAATTGCTAGGAAATATATAAGATAACAATTTTTTCTTCTCCGTTCTTTACAATAATTCAAGATGTAGATTCCAGTGATAAATACTGCACACGTTAATGATGAACCGTCGTAGTCTGATCGAATTCCTTCTTCCAAATCTTTGAACCACGTTACGATAGTCGGCATTTTTAGTAGCACTTGGATGGCAGTGAGGTATATAACCTTGACGTCAGCTTGATTCGTTGATAAAATCGCTTTGACGAGAAAAATGGCGAGGTAAGCGAGCAGTGCGATACCTCCTGAGGTTTTGAACGACAAGGAAACGAGAAATGGAATTTCACCGTAGAACAGCACAGAGTTCAAGGTTTTATAATTAGCATTCCTGAAAGGATTGAAAATAAACCAGCGACTTATTGTCCCGAGGAAATTCAAAGTTAGAATTAACATTTTTGAGGCAAAAAGCAGCACCGCGAACGCACTATAAGCAATGAGTGTTTCGAAAATGATGAGCAAAAACCCTTCGTATCCAAACATAACTGGAATGTAGAGACAACGTAGCACTAAAAGACAAAGAAGCAAAGCGAAGACATTACGTTCGGTTGAAGATTTGCAAGTTCCCTCTGCCAAATGCAGCAATGCAAATACCGTGATGAGTGGTAGCAATTGCCGATAAGAGAACTTAAAAAGCTGCCGGACGGTTGCAGCAGCATCGAATGAGGTATTCATTGTAAAGTTGCATTTAGAATCGAACCAGATGTGGAGTTCTGGTGTCTCTTTGAAAGATGCATCCAACATCGAACTTTGATGCAGGAACGATTCTTTCAGTGTGAAAATGTCCGGTATCGCATGTACCTCTGACACAGATGCTCCTGGCGGCTCTACATTGAAAGACAATCCTAAGTCTAAAACCCTGTCAAACACTTTGTGTATATCTTCTCTAAACCAAGGCATTCGCAGCTTAGCAGATAACAACGGATCTTTCTTTCTACAGGAAGCATCGATATGCATTCTATATGCAAACCAAGGAACGCGCATAAACGGTAATTCCAGTTTTGAAAATGTCCGTTGATTTGATAAATGAAGATCATGTTTTCTCAATTTCAAAGGACTGCTAACCGAAATTGTCCCGTCTGTCTTATAACTAACCTTAACAAATAGTCTTTCAGTTTTCGGTTCAGTTAGCTTAAATAAAATGACTTTTCTATCTTTATGGAACTGAGCTTCTTCCAGCGACATGACTTTTACAGCGCCGTCTTTCGAAGGGATTATCTCTGCTTTTGTAGCAATACTCGTGTATAATTCACAATTCTCAAGGTCTTTGCATTCACCAATCCAATCGCCTTGACTACCTCTGTACATGGCATGAACCTCTTTGATTTCTTCAGTCAGTTTGATAAGAAAACATCTGGTTTGACTTTTTACTGAAGACTGAAAGAATGTCTTGTTTGAAATGACTTTACAAGATGCGACATCAATTTGACTGTTTGTAGATATCAATGATTTGGCCTTCTCCACACTATTCTCAGTTGAAAATGATGACAATAAATGGTACTTTAAAATTTCAACTCTCGCTTCCGCCCTCTTTGTCACCTTACCCTCATCTACCATATCGACAAGAGCTCTGTTTATCGCAAGAACAAGCTGTTTGCACCATACTATACATTTATGATCTGTTGATAGCCAGACCTTTGGAACTGCTGTAGTGATGACTGAAAGGGATTGGTTAGTAAGGAAAGAATCGCTAAATGGAATTAAATTGCTTTGAACTTGCAAGTCTCTGTTTCCTCCACCGATTGATGCAAGAGCGAGATGCATCACTTTCTCCCTGTCTTCTGGATTTGTTGCATTCCAAAATGCAATCAGTTGAGAATAGTAATTCGACATCTCCTGATCAACCATTAGTGGAGGTTTCAAGTTTGGTGTGGCTAATGTTATTATTGTATTAACTAACCTCGGATCAAAAGTCTCCAACATGAAAAGGCCCCTTGCAATAACACCACCCATTGAATGGCCAATAAGAATCAATGACTTCTTGTTATTGTTTGGGCTTTCGTACAACTTCAAGATAACTTTGATACATTCATGTACGTAGTTTGTTTGTGCCCATAAATACTTCCCTCTTAGTGCTGTCAGTTCTTCCTTGAAGTCCACCGTAAAGAAATTAAAATGGAATTCCATGCCCTCAGTCTTCCTCAGTGCAACAGAGCCAAGCGATCTTACTTGTTTATGACTCCCAGCATTGCCAGGTATGAACAGGACAGGAATACCAGATGGGCCATTATTTCTCAACTCATCAGCATATCGTCCTTCCCCATACACCATCAATGAGTATTTGGGAAATAGGCTCTGCACACCAGGATCTAGGGTGATTGGTATGTACTCTGGATATTCATACATGTATGTCATTTCACACTCATTTTCTTCTTGTTTGTGCACATTTTCCAAAATGCCTGATACAAGAAACAGAATGCCACTGGCAACTGTGATAAATTTGAGTAGCAGTGCTGTTTTCTTTGAAATGATGGGCATTTCCTTTGCTAGAAAATGAACAACATGGTATAAGAATGCAGTATAAAATTTGACTGGCCCATTTTTTTCAAGATTATGAATGGTTTATTTTATAATCTTTAGTTTGGATTATTCTTGTGTTTGTGTTTTTTTTAAATATGTGATATAGGGCAATTCTATTCAGGTAGAGTTTTGTTTAAAAAGCGAAGTCAGTAGAAAACTGTGTATAGCTTTATTTGAAATTCTGCTACATTTCAGGGGCGCAAAAGGAGTCCTGCAGACTATAATTCATGTATATTTTCAACAATAGCAATAGAATCACACAATAAAAGATAGAATTTGTCGGCAGTACCATAAGAGATCTTGGTAGTGCAAGGAAGATTTCCTGGCTTTCTAGGGGGGGGGGGGTCTGCATTCCTGGTTTTTGTCGGCTGCAGCATGTGCCTATTGAGGCTCTTCAAAGTTTTACACATGAAAATTTAGTAAAAATAATAATAAATAGCAAGTTGGACTTGCCTGCATCAAGTAAATCCCCTCAAAACTGCGTAACGCCGAGTTTTATTTTGAATCGTTCAGTGACTCCCCAAGCTATTCTTGCATTCATATCCACAGCCTTACTTCCCTTTAAGGCGCCATTACGTTTAAACCTCGTTTGTAAAAAGCTGTCACATGACAAAGCTTGGCTCCTTCTCTGTTACTTCCAGGATCAAAGGGTGGAGTGGAAGTTGATGGAAGTATTTTGCGGCATGTTTGACAAAGAAATTTAGTTGTAAAAATACACATCTAACCATGATTGGAGGGTTTTTTATGTTTAATCATAAAGGCGAAGTCCTGATATCTCGTATTTACAGAGATTACATCGGGTAAGTGCATATTTTTGATTTGATTTGATTGAACTGTTTTGAAACAGAACGTAGGCCTTAAAGTCAAATTGTGCACATTAGTATTGCGCCAAAATAGTATAATAACTTGTAAAGTTAGACGTTAGCAGAGAAAAAGGTAGTTGGAGGAATTAGAATGATAATTAATTGCAGAAAATGGCTAGAAACTTCAAGGTCACAGGATGTGTCCCTATTTTGCAATTTAAGTTTTATTAAAATTAGGTACTATCACAAAAGTTTTCGAAGGGATGCAGAAACTTGATTAACATACATTTTACCTTTTTACTATAATCACATCGTAAAGTCTCAGGTAAAGACTGAAAGATGAAGGTGTTACTTCCTAACTTTGACATTTTCATTCGATTAACTGAAATTTTGAATGGTCAATTATAGCTAGTAAGTTATGGAATTTTTAATTGTTAGTCTGCTAAAGGAAATGGCCTTTTAGCCTAAATAAGTGCATATGATTTAAACATGGAAAGGAACTTTGGATTTTTATGGAATACTTTAATATTGTCACAAGCCAAATATAACCCAGGATGGTACTTTTTGTTTTTGTCACAGATAACTGCTCCATTGGTTTTCAATGACATCTTATGATTTTTGCAAGGGAATAGTTAGGTTCTTAGCTCAAAACTTGCATGCTTTACCAGCCTTGGTTTTTATTCAACCTTGTATCATTTTTTTCACAGACGTAATGCTGCAGATGCATTTCGTGTCAATGTCATTCATGCAAGAGGGCAAGTTCGCTCACCAGTAACGCTTTTGGCTGGGACGAGCTTCTTCCACATCAAGAAGAACAACATCTGGATAGCTGCTGTCACAAAACAAAATCTTAATGCTGGAATGGTGTTTGAATTCTTGAACAAGACATCAGAAATTATGTCATCTTACTTTGGGAAAATAACAGAAGATAATGTGAAGAATAACTTTGTATTGATCTATGAGCTGTTAGATGGTGAGCCTTACAGAAGTATTTATGGAAAAAGATGAGATCAACATCATCTCTAATAATCTATTATCATCATCATCATAAGAATCATCATCATCATTATCATCATCATCAGTGGCAGACACTTGGGGGGTGGGGCCGAGGGGAGGGGGCAATGGCCCCCCCCCCAAATTTTTGCAAATAATAGTCTTTTGTTCTAAAATAATATAAATTTGTTATGTCATTTTTCAAAACAATAGGCTTGCCCCCCCCCCCCCCAATATTTGGCCAAGTATCCATCGCTGATCACCATCCTCATGATATTTGTGATCACCTTAACTCTATATCCTATTTTTTACCTTCAGCCTATCAATGTTTTTAAATCTTAGAAATAAATGACTTTGGATACCCACAAAAGACTGATACTGGTGTATTAAAGACTTACATCACACAGCAAGGTGTCAAATCACAGGTATATACAGCCCCAGATTCTCTGTAAGATTATGCAAAAATTTGTATATAAAATACACACTTGCCCCACTGTATTTCATAATTGTTTTCAAGCCATTTGCTGTTCTTTACATTATTTGTGATTAATTTAATACTAGACTAGAGAAGAGCAAGCACAAATTACAAGCCAAGTAACTGGCCAGATTGGCTGGCGACGAGAAGGAATCAAGTACAGAAGAAATGAATTGTTCTTAGATGTTCTAGAATCAGTAAATCTTCTGATGTCACCACAAGGTAAGCAGATGAGCTTGCTATGATCTGATGATTTCAATTTCCAGTCTAAGCTCTTCAGAAGCTTTTTGCATAACTATCAATTAAGACAGCAATGTAGCCACAACTCTATTTTCCCTAGGATCCAAAACAAACCAATTTCAAACTGCCTTACCTAGGTTTTGTGTGGTGTGTTGGGCAAATAATTAAATTAAAGAGCATTTATCTAGTCTTTCATGTAATTACTCCTTTGTAGCATCTTATTTGCATCATATTTCAGTGTCAAAATGATTTTCAGTGTTTATTATTCCAGTGAGCTTAACATATTAGATTCTAAAAAAGGATAAAGTCAAATTTGTTGACATCGTTTTTTTCCATTTCAGGTCAGGTTCTTAGTGCTCATGTATCAGGGAGAGTTATCATGAAGAGCTATCTCTCTGGTATGCCAGAATGCAAGTTTGGAATGAATGATAAAATAGCCATTGAAACACAAATGGGCAAAAAAGGTGGCAATGTGGATATGCCTGACACTGCTCCTAAAAGGTTTTCAAGTGCTTTGATACCAATTTTCTTAGATTTGATCTTATCTGTTCATTGATAGAGAGGGGCAAGGAGGCAGCTTAGATTAATCATGTATGCCAGGGTTAAAATTGGCTACATAATGTATTCATTATACTAATTTATAGCTCCTTATATTTGCCAGTAGTCTGACCACTTTCTATTGTTCCTTATCCAAGTTTTTTATATGCAATGTTGCTAGTATTTCTTGAGAATCCTATAGGCTGCCTTCTTCTTTACTTGTTGCACTTATGTTCAATAAATATTGTTCATCCCCATTAATAAGGGTAGTTGATACCTTAATTTCTAAACCCTGTTTACAATTGACTTAAAGATGAATGTTTTACATCATCTATTTATATCCTTCTATGTCTTCCATAACATCTTATACCTGGATTAAAGCCCTCCATGATGTTACAAAATACCATGCCACTTGAGTCTCTTGTAACATGCTCAAAAAACAGCTTTTTTGGAATTCTTGTAGATACTTATAATGGCTCTAGTCAACATAAGATATTTTATTTATGAATTTTTTTTTCTAGAAACACAAGTAAAACTGGAATTGCAATTGATGATTGCACATTTCATCAGGTGAGAAATCTTTTGAACCAGAAAATAAATTCAGTAATGTTTCTTCTGAAGTGGTTCTTTAACCGTTCCAACTGCCTTAAATGTCACTAGTACAATATTCAAATTAAGCTTTGCTTCAACTATCCATCACAACATTCAGCTTCCCAACTGGCTGTGGCAGCACACACGATTGCCCTCCATTTTTATATCTTGGGCTGTTTTTATGGCCTCAGTCATAGTCATCCCTGTTCTTTTGTTTATTGTTTTGGTCAGTGTGGTTTTCTCTCATCCTCTTGAATGTTTTCCTAACACCATCCCTGTCATTCTCTATGAATCTGTGTCTCATTATGTGCCCCAAAAATTGGAGCTTCTGTTGTTCTATCTGGCTAGCAAGTCCTTTGAATTCCTAAATCTCCTCAAAAAAACTTGTGTTTGATTTCTTTTCTGTCCAACCGAAATTATAATTAACAAAGTGTATAACCAGCATTAAACAGGATTGCCATAGTAAAGGGCAGAATACTGTGGAGTTAGCAACTGTGGAGGAGGGGTTCTCCTTCGATTAGTTTCTCTGTTCAAAGGCTGTTTCATGAACCAAATTTATTTGCAGTTTTGGTTTCCATGTCCTTTTTTTTCTTTCTTAGTTCATTTCTTAAAAGTATAATGGATTGATAAAATATAAGAATGGAATGAATAATGAAAGAGGGCAGAGTAAATCAAATGCATTTTTCATGTGACAGCCTCCATCTACACATAAATTATGCAACAAAATGCAATTAGATGACAGATTTTCATTTCAATTTTCTGTGTACAGTCAAAGTTTTTTGATTTAATTTATTTTTCTGTGAATTTTCAGTGTGTCAAACTTAGCAAATTTGAGAGTGAAAGAAGCATCAGCTTTATACCACCAGATGGAGAATATGAACTCATGAGGTAAGTGGATTGTCCAAGCATCATCGGGGGTTGCAATTCGTTTTTCCTCCCCCCTACAGAAAATTTTCAACCCAAAGAGTTAAAAGACACCTTTACACAAAGCTGCCATCCATTCCTGGCCCTCTATATTTTGTTAGAACCATATCAACCTATATCGCAACCAGTAACTAATAGATTAACTAATGTGATCAAATACTACAGTCATAAAAATGTTGCTGCCATGTGTTCTACATTGCGCTGATTCCCCAGGAGACTGAGAACAATTGCCCTTGTTCTTTAAGCCAATCAACATCAAGGCCGATTGTATTCAAGATCAATTAAATAAGCAGCTGTGGTTGGAATCTTAACCCTTTACATCCACGGAGGGCCATCTGACCCTTTGACCCTTTGACCCTTTGACCCTTTGACCTTCACTGAGAATTCTTTATTCCTTAGATGGAGAGGCTAATCCCCTCAATATCTCGAAAGACCTGCTTCCAAACAATCATTAAGATTCTTAGCCCAAACTTTTTCAATTCTTGTACCCCCTTGCAATCTGCGCAGACGCCTTTAATGTTAATGTACAGCTGTATAATCACCGGGGGTTGAAGGGTTAAACACGGTATAAATGCATTGTAGCTAAAATGTTTTATTCATCTGCATCAGGTACAGAACAACGAAGGACATCAGTCTGCCATTTCGTGTAATTCCACTTGTCAGAGAAGTTGGTCGAACAAAAATGGAAGTCAAAGTGGTGCTGAAATCGAACTATAAACCATCTATTCTTGGACAGAAGATTGAGGTAATAAGATGTCACAGAAATTTTCTCATTGGCCAGTTATTTTGTAAATACATGCACGTAGGGCCTTGATAGGTTTGGGTTGGATTCAAAGTTTGGGGTAAGGTGAAGCTATAGGGAACGATATTTGATAGTTGCGAAGTTTGACCACCCCCCCCCCCAGAAATCCCCCAGCCCCCGCAATTGACGCCTCATTTTTGTAATGTTGTTGATAACGGTTCTGAATATTTTAATGAAATATTGCAGTTTATTGCAAGGAAAAGGGATCACATTTTGCGATGATAAAGTGATGACCTTTTTTTCTCATGTTAGGTACGCATACCTACACCACCAACAACTGCCGGTGTTCAGCTACTCTGCCAAAAAGGAAAAGCCAAGTACAAAACGAGTGAAAATGCAATTTTGTGGAAGTATGTAGCCGTCCTTCATTGTTCTTTTTATATCTAATTTTGCAGCAATATATAATTGGGAATTGAGCTGGATTCAATTCACAACAAGTGGAACGTGATCGCTACTTTTTTCGAAAGTTCGTTACCAGCTGCAAATTCTTTCTGTTTAGGCCTGGAATTCTGTTATTGTGGGAAAAGAGAACATTCGTCCGATTTATACAGGATGGGGCTCAATTCTATACATTTCGCACACTCTATCAAAACTATCAAACCACTAACATACGACAGTGTTTTTACCATCATATATCCTTAGACGCTGCTCACATTTCATAGCTCTTTATCTACCAGTTCACGTGAAACTTTTTTTGCAGAATTCGTCGGATGGCTGGCATGAAAGAATGCACGATCACAGCCGAAATCGAGCTGCTGCCTGCTAAGGAGTCTAAAAAGTGGACCAGACCGCCAATTTCCTTGAACTTTGAGGTCAGTATTCATAATTCGAGAGGTAACTATCATTATAACACAACGCGCAGCTATGTGACAAAAAATTTAGAGGCGAGGAATGTTGGATACTATGATCGAGATTTTCTGTTGCAATACAACCGATATTTTGATGCCAACTGTGCCATTCTTTGTGGTCAGCAGTATTCGCGCATGACAGATAGTCCAGCTATGATTTGTAAGAGTTGGCGAGTAACTGCTAGTGATTCTAGCAGCCTCGATTCAGTATAGCTGCTTCAACAACTACAGAACTTGTACAATGAACAATAGCAGGGAAAAACTACATTGCACTTGTTATGAGTGTAAACCTTAGGTAAGAAATGTTAGCTGGGATCAGCTTTGGATGCGGTTGGATTTTAATGTTGCGCTTGAGTGGTTTTAAATTCAGGTTTATAGTTATTGATTAACGTAGGATATTTCCTTTAAAAGATGCTTCTTAGGCCAAATGTCCTGCTTAGTTAGCTATTTCGTCTATAGCCACTGGTTGACTGGTTGTTTGTAGATAGTGATAGCGCACTTGCAGCCAAGAAGCTACAAGTTTTTTTTCTACGAACAAACCATAAAAGGACATAATGCTTCAAATACCTAAAAGTTAAGAACATGTTAAGAAAATGACAAGGCTTCATAGCTTTCTTTCAAAAACATAAGATAAAAAGAGTGAAACACAGTGTTAAAATAGTGTTTGAAAAGTGTTCAAATTATTATTTCAAGTACCTATAATTTTGTACCGCCAAAACGTTTTCATTGGATTCAAGGTGAATTCACAGACATGTGCTACAATTTAACCCGTGGCTTCTTTTCAGAGCAATTATCGTTCTTTTGAGAAATCAGTGCATATTTTAAAAGCAATGAAATTAAGGACATGTTAAGAACATTTTAAGCTTTCAAACCAAAAAGATAAGTTCATAAAACTAAGTTTCATCGAAATTTGATGTTCTTATAAAAATACGTGTAATTGGCTGAAAGCTTTACGCATAAAGATAATGTCCCGTATTCGAGCCCTGTTTATATTGCATCATCAACCTTGTGAGTCATCTCTAAGGTGCCTATCATTATTCTTGTTTTAGTTTGGGTTTATGTTGTTTTTTCTTTGCAGGTCCCATTCTCATGCTCTGGGCTGAAGGTGCGCTATTTAAAGGTATTTGAGTCGAAATTAAACTATAGTGACCAAGATGTTGTGAAATGGGTGAGATATATATCAAGAAGTGGATTGTACGAAACAAGATGCTGAAACAAAATGGCAGAAAAAGAACAGTGAAGAGATCGATCCTCAAGATAAGTACTTATGGATAACACATTTTTGTAGTAACCACTAATAAATAAACATAATTTCAAATTAGATAATATGATAATCATGATCAATTAGTAGCATACAAGTTAATCTGAAATTCAGCATTTATGATTCCCTGCCATCGTCTTCAATCATGATATATGTGTCCAGTTTTTCCTTACGTTGTCGTAAGATTGCCCTGTTCTGTTAACTATATTTGATGTTGCAATCTACTGGCATTTGGTTACATTGTATTGGTTTTGCTTTGTATTTGGGACGATTGGTACTTTTATTTCGCCTTGTTTATGTCTGACATTGAATTATCTTGCGGTCAATGTTACTTAAAGATTTTGGGAGGTTAGGCACACTGTGTTGCTTCAATATCACCATTCTTTTCTCTCTCATCTTTTCATAAAAAAGTTCGAAATTTGTTGCAGCGAAAAATGGATTTAGTGGGCTTAGCTTTATTTGTATTTCTGCAATCTAAAATGGCCATTAGTTAGTACAATTCGCTCTACTTAGCAACCTAAACAGCTGAGCATATTTTATACTGCATGATTGCATCTTAAAGGTTTTGCCTTAACAAGTATCGAGGTATAGATGGCGAACACAGGAAAAACCCAGACCAGCTAAATACAAGACAATTTGAGATGGAATATAGCAAATGAATAAGTGTATAAGCATTGCACTAGATAGAGTCCGGAAAACATTAAGGCTACTGAGAACAATAGAAATTTCAAGACCAGATAACGCTCAATTTCTTTTGTTAAATGAAGAAGAGTGTTGAATTTGAGCCATTAGGCAGGGGGATGGCTCGGCACTTTCCTGAGCTCAGCACTAGCTTAACTAGTGATAAAAAATGACAGATAGCGGACTCCTAGATAGTAGTTCGATATTTTGATATTTATTTATTCGCTATTTTCTCCCACATATATCTCGTTATTAGCTGTTTTACGCTGTTCCTGCATTTGTTTTTTCTTTTCGACCTTCATCGTAAGAATCTTTGGTTCAGGCTAAAGGCCTGGTACCGCGAACATTCCTTTTATTAGATTACCTGCTTGTGTAAATGTAGGCAGGAATTGATTTCACTTATACTAAACGAGGTGTTTGTGTTTTTAAACTCCTCCTTCTCATTCCAATTAACAATTCCCTAAATGAATTAAACCTTCAATCCAGGGAGGAACCATGGCTACAAGAATTGTTGATTTCTAAGAAGGGAGAGACTAATCTTTCCAACATCTTAACCTGCTTTTAAGCATTTGTAAAGTGGTCGCTCCGATATTTCAATTCTTGTACCCCCTTGCAAACTAAGCAGATGCTTTCAATATTACGTTACTGCTGTATAATTTCCGGGGGTGAAAGGGTTAAATAAAGCAATTTTAGGTTGGTTATCATTAAATATAGTAATTAGGTACTTCCACCTCAGCTTTGTCTTGTTTCTATTCAACGAATAAAAATGATTTCTTTCAATTATACATAAAGTCCGTATACTTCTACTTCACATAAGTACATTTTAGCCTGATACTTTTCCACGAATACGAATTGACCAATCATCTCGCTATCGCACATGAAATTGACTGTGATTGGCTCATTGATTGTTATGTTTTTCTTGCATATTGGATTGACACCAGCATTGTCTTCGAAGCCAATTCTAATATCGACGTTTGATAGATAGGTTGCCATGACTGTGTGCTCTCCGCCAGCATTTGTTATGGATACACTGTGTACTAAGGCGTTTTTGCCCAGATCTACTCTCCACCATGGGTTTGTGTCACCAGTAATTGAGCCGAAACAATAATTTTCAAAATACCTCATATTTCTGTTTCCATCTACCACTAGGCTAGGAAGTCTTGGCAAGTCGGAACTTGATGCCCGAGCATTCTTGTTTAAAGCGATGTTCTCTAGTTCTGTTGAAACAAGACGTAAAATTAATTGAAATAAAACGGCGTCCTCAAAAGTTTGTGTAATTTTTAGTTTCCCTTGCAAGTGCCGAACAATTTCGGTTGATTACTCTGTGCTTCAACCCGCACGGAAGATTTACTTTGATTTAATTCTCCAAGAAGCAGTAATTTACGAGGTTTTGTAGCTCTCCTACCCAATGGCCTCCTCTTCCAGCTGAACCCTATCGTCTTATTAAGACCCGCTTAGACCACAGTTAGTAGGGGCAATTTTTTTATCACACTCAAATCTATAAAAGAAACATGTAAATACAAGATGCTGTGTCAGTTGTAGCAGGGAACGACATATGGTCATCAGGTCCCTAGTACAAATAACTTTTTTTATTTATTTTATTTTATTATTTTATTTTATTTTATTTCATTTTATTATTTTATTTTATTCATTTTATTTTCTTTTATTTTATTTTGTTTTATTTTATTTTATTTATAATACATTGAGGTATGTAAAGATAAAAAATCCGATTCACAATGTGCCCTGTTTAAAAGCCTAGTTGATTAAACTAATCAACATAAAATTCATTAACAAAGATAAACGTAAATACATAAAAAATATATTCTGTTTAGAAAAGAAGAAAAAGTTTGATTCTGCACAACTCTCGCACTTTTAATTTTTTCAAGGATTCTCTATGACAGTTTAAGGGGAATTTGTTTCACTGCTTAGTTTATTCCACTCATTCAATGTTACTTAAATGTTTTAAGACTATTTCAACGGGCCTACATGCCAACTGCAAAATTAAATCCATGAATTTAATGAATTAGCGATTCGCCTACGGCGCGTAACAGTTCTATATTCGAACCAAGGATAATTATAGGCATTTGCTCCCATCGAAATGGGCCTACTGTGATCAGTCTTCAAAACCTGCAGTCAGCCTTTCAATCTTAAAGCCTAGAGGCTCAATATTGATCACTGATTCAGATTACAGATTGATTTATTAAAGAACATTAGAGGGTCTGGTTTACATGTTGTGACCCTTCGGTTCCCCCCCCCCCCCCACCTTGATATTTTTGCGGCTGCGTCTAAATCACATTGATCATTCCAGTGACCGCTCAAACCTGCCTACAATCGAATTTCTCGATAATCCTAACCTTTGGTTTGCTGCAATTGTTTTAAAGAACCTCGTTGAATGAAATCTCGACTTACCTGGCTGTTCTTTTTCCCATAACGCGGACACTTGTGCGTTTTTTGCTTCACTGTTCGTCTTGATCATTTCATATTTACCACCTTTTTCAAGCCTGGCTACGTGCGAGCACAATTTATCCATTCCACACGTGTGAAAGGCCCTCGATCTTTCAAGTGATGCCGCAAAATCTTCGATATCTTCTCCACGAATCAAGCGAAATGTTGTGCCGACCGTTGCGAGCTGTGGCAATGCTTGGTCGATGCTCATTTGAACTGAGATGCAGAGTACCAGGTATGCTTTTACCAACTGAGTGTGCTTCATGTTTTCTTATGGCACCGTCGACCAAAGCAGTGATTCTTTACTTTTCTAAACGTCTTTCGGCGATCTTTTCTCGTATAATTTGAATTTTGAAGACACCCACGGGTAGATCGAATCCTGCCAACGAAGTTTCGTTGATTTTACTTGATGGAAACAACAGTTATCTTGATAATCAAATTTTGAATTAAATGTTATGTCGATGACTTTTTTGTGTTGAACTTGGCTCGAACAATTTTTTCCGTAGATGCGTTTCCTTGGTTCATATTCCAAGATTTGTCTTGTTCATCAAGTGAATTCCTCCAAAGGTTTCTAATCAAGTTCTTGCTAAATTTTCAGTCAATTGTACGCCGATGAACTTTACAGATTACTTTTGTGTGGAATTTTTACAGGTTTGACAATCCCAAAAGACGCTAATAAACCTCCGATGGTTTCAAGCTACAAGCTTTGTTGAATGCTAAGCTTAGAACAGTCCGCTCCAAACTGTGCCAGATTTCTGCACCGGTATTCGATGCCAATGGCCTTTGGCAGGTGTCGAATGTGCCACTGGTTCCAGAGACAGAGAAGATCTCGTACCTCGTAGATCTCTATAAAATCTGAATCACTTTGTGGTAACTTTGCGATGAGGCAATGAAGATTCTGCTAGATGATGCTCTATAAGTTGGGCCTAGCTGATCTATAGAGAGGGAGGAGCTTTGAACTGAGTGATAAGCAAATCTTTCTTTCAAACTCTCGTTTGCTTCTTGATCACTGGCATTTATAGCACACTTGATGGGGCTTAATGGATTTAAAACACGGGGGTGGATGGCACAGGTGTTCGAAGCAAACAACACATGAGCTGCTGTCACCTAGCAACATTCGTAGAAAAAGCTTGCAAGATATCATAGAAACTTCGTGAAGGATGAGAAAATATGAGATCTCAAAATATGAGAGACTCACAGCATGGTTCCAGCCACCGAATTACCTTGTCACAGGCCCTTCACTTTCGTCCGACTCAACCGACATTGCCAAAGATAGGGTTCGAACCCGATACCTGAATATGAATGAACGTTTGGACCGTCAGAAAAGAATCATTTGGGGGTGGAGCGCTAGATTTAGAATAAAACAGAGATGCTGAGGGTGTTGGAAAAGAGGAGGGTAGTTTTGTTCTCCGTGTGGAAGAACGTTCCATTGTTTTAGCCAGGTTAACGGCATTGAAAAATTGCATTAGAATGTCAAATTTAGAACTTGGAAATGCGAAATCACAGAAGCTTAGTTCCCGTGTAGTTTTCAGCTGTCGGCTGTGGGTTTTTCATGGCCTTTTGCATTAATTGTTTGTACGATAGCTAGCCCTGAATTTCAAATCTTTTCAGTCGCTTGTTGCCATTTGGATGCACCATGATAGAAAGTTGTGGGTCCAAGCGACTCGCTATTGATGGTCTTTAGAAGTTGGTGGTTCTCTTAACTAAAGTACATGCTTTATATGACTGCTAGCGATTGACAGGAACTTTCAACGAATGTTTCGGAGGCAGCCATTAAAAGTTGTTAAATTAGCGATCTTATTTTAATTATTCATGAGCCAAATTAGGCTACAACAGAAAAAGATGCTGTTAACAGCGATTTCCAAATCTTTTACAATTAAAGAATATTTACAATCCTTCGGGCCTGTTTGAATCACTTGCATGGTTTAAGTGTAATTTTAATTGTGACTAGAGCCGCTGCACTTGCTGTTTAGCCTTCTGATCAACGTCTTCACAGCAAATTTCATTTCAGTTTGCACGACAGTTAATCATGTTTTGCAAACATCGACTTTTTTGAAAGGAAAAGAACACTTTGATTAGCCTACTACGGTCAAGTGTTAACAGTAAAACACTTCAATTGGATGGTTGGCAGAAAAATATTCGTTGGAAACCAAGTCAAAAGCAAATGTTTAAAAGAATTATTACAGGAACCAGAGACAGAAGTGCGTTTCTGGATATTAAAGTTATAGTGTGTAAAGATGTTTTTTGGAAGATGTTTGATGAAAAATTAGGAAGAAAGTGTTTTGATTTTGTCAGATGCTTTTTTCAAGTTTTCTCCTACGTTGAAGAAACTCGGCTTGATCTCAGTACATTTCCTCTATACTATCATCCATTCATCAGTTGTTCATGCATTCATTTACTCTGTAACCATACACGCATATATTTTGGTTTTTGGTTTTCATTCACTCAATAGTTTATTTGCTCATACATTCTTTCGAATGTTCTTCCATATGTCTATCCACTCTTTGGTTTCTACTTTTCGACATTATTTCATCCCTACTTTAGTCGATTTGTTATAATACATTCATATATTTTTCATTTAATCATTAATTTCTTTATTGTTTTCATTGATTGATTGATTGATTGATTGATTGATTGATTGGTTGATTGATTGATTGATTGATTGATTGATCGACTTGTTGATTTTTTCCAGCTGTTATCTGGGTTTAAACTTTGATGAATTTTGGCGATAAATGTCATCATAAATTCTGGCAACCCCCCGGAAGTTCCAGTGCGCTTTGCTTGTCAATAAAAAATTTCAAACCTAGGAAGCTTTAGCAAACACTAGCTTGTTGCCATCTTGCATTCGCGTAAAAAAATGCAATTCCTTTCGCATTTTGATTCAAATGCTGTTGTTCGCGGGACATCTGTATTTACGTGAAATGGCAAATCGCTTTTATTGTTGACCACATAGCAGGAAAACTCGAAAGAAAATTTGTTTACAGCCGGTTGAAAGGAATTAATGTAGTTTGAAAAAAAACAAAGAAAACGCTCAGATCATATTAATGCCGATTAAAAAAAGCAGGAAATCAATTTTTTATTAAATAGGTTAACAGTTACGCATCATACTTTGAATGGGGCTTCCCAGTGCATGTCTGTAATGATTTATTGCTTTAAAAGGAAAAAGTTCTCGGCCGCTCAAAGAATTCAGTCTTGGGTTTCTTGAACCTATATATGCATGGATTGTCCCAAATGATTATCTATTACATAAAAGTACAGCTGATTAAATAATTTCTAATTAATTTTGAAAAAGATGCACTCAAGATTGTCGATATTTTGTCAGTCTTAAAAAAATTGGATGCTATTTAGATTGTTAACCCTTTCACCCCTGGACGGGCCAGATGGTCCAATGACAAACACCGGAAAAGATAATTTTTCAGGGGGTTAAGTATAAACTATTGTAAATGTTCTGATGGTAGTTTTCTATAATAGTTTACGCTTTCACCTAAGTTATTTGACATGTAACCCCCTGAAAAGCGTAAGATTTTATGGGTTTTAACAGTTAATTAAAAATAAATTAGGGTGCGAAAGGGTTAAAGGAAGTAGTAGTGAAAATAGAAAATTTTTTGTTTTGGAGAGTTTTAATAAGATGTCAGTACTGAAATCTAAGGATTGTATGGAAAGTTTAAGTACCGAGATCACTCTAAACTCTAAATTCTAATATAGTATAAAAACATCCTATATGTGGACCAGTTCTATGATAACATTGTGCTGTAACATGTCCATTTGAACAGCTAGGCCATACACCTCAAACTTACATATAAGAAGCCCGTGACTCTTCTAATCGTGAATACATATCAGCCTATGATCTCACTGCCGCATGCAAAGGTATCTGTGATTTGCGTTCTAAGGATGACTGCTTTCTTGCATATAGGATTGCTACCTTTCTTATCGCTAAAATCAACCCTTGATATGACATGCTCAATTTGTGCTGCATAATGCAAATGCTGTTTGCCTGCGTTTGTGACAGACACACTGTATACAAGCAATAAATTTCCGTAGCGGGTGTACCGTATTCCCTCGAAAGAGCGCCCAGGGCGCTCATTTTTAAGCCAGCCTTCGAGGTGAGGCGAACATTATAATAAAGGGTGAAATGATAAAGGAAATAAGCCAGTGAGCAATGTATCCAAAAGAACCAGGCACCGCGCAGCCATTGGGCTAGCAGGGGCTGTAGCCCCTCCACTTTTTCAAAGATGGCATTTTCAACTGAAATACTTCCCCAACCAAGCTGTTGTATATAAACAAGGACGTAAAGAAGCAGTCTTTTTGAAAGGGGCTTGGTCTAAATAAATTTTCAATGGGTTCCCCCGGATCACAACTGCAGCTCGGTCAGCCCCTCCACTTTGAGAACGCTGCGCGCTCCCTGGAAAGAACGTGAGCCAGTTCGTATAAAAAAAGAAAAAACATTAAGCAGTGCGTAAGCAAATAATAAGGGACATAAGCCAGTGCGTAAGCAAATAATAACGGACATAAGCCAGTGCGTAAGCAAATAATAAGGGACATAAGCCAGTGCGTAAGCAATAATAAGGGGCATAAGCCAGTGCGTAAGCAAATAATAAGGGACATAAGCCAGTGCGTAAGCAACTAAGCAAGAAGGCATGCCAGTGAAATACCCACTTCGAATTATTTATGATCATTCTTTGGCAATGCGCACAAATCACATGTTAACCTCGTTTGCATTAAAGCACGCCTTTGAATAACTTGAACAGGCATCAAAGACAAATGATACATTGCAAGAGGTCATCTACATATAACTGAAAATGAAGACGGTTCAACTGATCAAAGCATATCTTCTACTCTATGCATCTTTTCGTATGAAAGTAAGTCTAGTCGATTTAATATATCTTTATTAAAGGACGATTAATAAAATGTATGACAATTTAATTAATTATTATAAGATTCATGCATCAGAATGATATCTCGTTACACAGATGCTTGAAAAAAGGAACTTTGAGTTTCAGTGAAGAGAAATGTTCATATTCAAAAATTGATAATTGGACAATATTACAACTGCATAATCTTTAATATTTTCTTTACAAGTTTTTTCGTTCCACAGTAAAAAGCCATTTTATACAGCTGTATAAGACATTATGTAAATGTGAGAGAGGTTTTGGCAGCATCGTAAAAATTGATCAGGACTTGCAATCTTACTAAATCCACATACTTGTTAAAAAAGTTTTAAAAAAATTTCGATTAATGCATTTTCATAGGAAATGTTCCAGCATTTTGTGAAAATAGAGAAAAGTGACCTCCCACACTGGTTAAAACCTTTTTTGTTCACATCACGTTAGAACATGTAACATTGTATTACAATTAAAAAGAAGGAAAGTTAAACAATGCAAAGGATTGCACGCAATCAGGCATTCTACCATGTAATAAGACATTTTCTAATCAACCTCTCGACCTAAGCTTTCATCGATTTAATAATGGACGTTCATTGAATTGATTTTTTGTTATATTCTAACCATTACAATACAAATCGCACTATATTTGTAAATTGTACTGCCATGCCTGGTTACAGCGAATAAGAATATTTGTTGATAAACACAAAATTAATGCAAATTAATAAAAGAGGAGGTCGGAATCATTCCATTCTATGTTTCAGCGGCAAAATATGGAGTAAGTTATGCATATCAACCAAGTGAAATTGAAGCACTTTTTCAATTGTTTATAAAAGACCTTTATATCGTTAATGTTTCGTAATATCAAATACTGTAGAAGAATTTTGCGAAATATTGATCAAGAAAGTTTATACTGAATATCTGTATTTATATAAATATAAATATATATAAACCCAAATGCCAGTCATAAGTCAAACCTTAAAAAAATACCCTCACCTTAGAATTAACAATATAATTTTCTTTTCATGCATGCATAGATGATGAAGATGAATGCTCAAGCAATCCAAAAATTTGCAACATTTGGCAGCTCCTTTCATCTCGTTCAAGGAGAAGTCGTCGATGAAATTATGGTTGAAAGATCAATGGCATTTCAGAGTTGTGGAACGGATACGTCTTGTTCACATGTTGCGAGGCTCAAGCAAGATGGTAGATTTATTTTGATTACAACACAAAATTCCCCGATCAATAAGATGCTTTATCCTGCATTATGGATTAAAGAACAGCCTAGTAAGTGCAGATTTCTTTATTATAAATATGCCACGGTGCTGGCAGTTTGTCCTGTAAAAAGCAAATATTTTCACATTTTGGGTGAAAGCTACCTTACCACACCCAATCTGCAGCAGGCCGCCCTGAAGTGGACTATGCCGATTTTTGATAAGAACATTTTAGATGATTCAAGGGTAGAGCAGTTATCTGAAGTTGTTCCAAGGGACATAGACGTAAGGTACGTGTCCCCCACTTTTGAAAAATTCGGGAAGCGTGCCTCCTTGCAGCTTACAGGGATACGATTGCATGTTTCTTTTGCAAACAATCGTCAGATTTAAGTGTATCATCTTTCATCAAATGTAGAGAAGAATCATTTGCTGGTTGAACCTTTTTTTAACCGCAAAGATGCCTCGAAAAACTGCAAAAGCGCTGCAGCCAAACTTGCAGCGGCAGAGAAATGACTTTACGTTCTGCTACAGGCAAATTTCCACATAAGCGAAAGAAGCAGAATTGGTCGAAGAGCCAAAGCTACCACGAAAGTCAAGGAAGTCAGGCTTCAAAAAGCAAGGGACATAGACGTAAGGTTTCAAGCAAGGCTTCAAGAAGAAAGCGCTCCTCAGCATCATTTCTTCACAGCCGAAGATTATTACCACGCTGAGTATAATGTAGCAGTAGATGTATGTTTAGTTGAGCTGCAAATCGATTTGATGGAAAAATCCTATGAGCCCCTTCAAAGAATAGAACACAAGTGGCTGACACTTTGAGGATGGGGCGAAGGGGCGGTGGCCTCCCAATATTTTGGAAGACAATAGTTTTTTGTTTTAAAACAATGGAAATTTGTGATGTCAACCTAAAAAAACAATAGGCTTGCCCCCCTCCAAATATTTGGCAAAGTGTCCACCATTGGTCTAAATGCTGCAAATGGAAAGAGACTCCCAATAGATGGAAATCTCTTTATAACATACAGTAATGAAATCAGCTTCCATGACTTGTCTGCACAGTTGAAATTTCTTCCTACGCTGTTACAAAAGCATCCACCAACCAGAATGCAGACTATGGCAATGGCGAACTCAAGATAACTCTTAAATGCCTACGGTAGCGCACTTGGGTGCCCCTCAGATTTTGAAGTTTTTATGTTTGTGCAGTGTTCTCTTAGTGTAATGGCGTATCTCACAATTTTTGTGCGGTTCAGCCCACCCGCACCTGAGGTGACTGTTGGCGCACCCAATATCAGTCATTCTCTGCAAACTGGCATACCAAGTCAAATAAGTCCCTATGATGGATACAATATTTTCTTTATTCAAAGCCGATCCTTGTGTGCAGAACCTTATCCCAGAAGTCATGAAGCTGTGTCAAATATGTCTTTTAGCTCCGATGAATGTAGCTTCGGCTGAAAGGTCTTCTCCTACACAAAGACGCCTATAATCATACTTGCGTGGCATCCTGACCAAGAATATAACCTCCTGCTGATGCTAACCGTTCACAAAGATCGGACAATTACAACTGATATAGCCAGCTTGGCGAATAACTTCGTTGTGTAGCGTGTCTGGGTTCGACAGAGTTAGCTCGGAGAGACGACAATCGTAATGTCAGTAAGGAAAAACTTGTAATTTACAGCAGAAATGTAAAACTATTGCGCAGCAAAACAACTTATAAATACGAAAACGGTCACGAGTTACAACAATGAATTGCTTGCGTGAATTATACGTGCAATCCAACATAAAGACATAACTAGAACGTTAAACGGAACTGCGACAAAACACCAACACACATATAAGCATGAAAGAACTATTAAGTGATTATTATGATTATTGTAACGCATTTGCTACACACTTGCGTTTACAGTGCAAACTTGCGATGAAGACAGAAAATATCTGATTGCTTGATTTGAATATGAAAGAAGCGCAAAAATCTTTAAAGTAAAAAAACAGCAGTTTAATCTTTTAATCAATCTGTTGAAACTGGATGAATTTTATTTCTTTCATTTTAAGGCGTCTTCTTATTCAGCCATGTTGCTAATGATAAGAACAATAATGAAATTTTTAATTCTGTTATAAATGCTCGTTTTCAAAATGTTGTTTAGATTTTAAATGTTATTGCCCTTTTTATGGATCATTTTCCTACTGCATAAATGGCCCTCTCACTCATTCACCGCCATCCTAGGCCCTCTTAAACAGCCTCTGACACTTTTCAGAAAATTTATGAGGGTGCCCCTCAAAACAAGTGCCCTCTCCCCACTTTTATATTGTCTCCTACGCCCTTGCAAAAACTGCAAAATTTTCATTGCAGTTCTTTCTCAATGCGTATTACCCTCTTATATCAACAGAACTGGGAAACATTGCTTTGAACAAGAAAGCCATGGGGTCAGCCCGGTACACGGACCAACCTCCCAGCCTAGCAGTAGATGGAAACAGAGATGTGACTTCTTCTGGCCGTTCTTGCTTTTGCTCTGTCTTTCGGTCACCAGGCAAATGGTGGGGAGTGGATTTAGGCAAAACGGCCTTAGTACACAGTGTATCCATTACAAATCCTGATGGACAGTATCTGACGCCCTTTCTAATAAACTTCGATATAAGAATTGGCTTCGAACGCAAGACTGGTATCAATCCGATATGCAGGAAAAACATAACAATCAATCAGCCAATTACAGTCAATTTCAAATGCAACAGCGTGACGATTGGTCAATTTCTTTTTATTGAAAAGTATGAAAACAAGATTTGCGTTTGTGAAGTTGAGGTTTATGGAGTTTTACTTTATTAGTGACTATGAACATATGTTGTTGAGGAGAGGTTACATAAAAATAATCACGTGTAAGTAGGGAACTGCAAGGAACGGAAGAGGAAGTTGCAAAAACAGAAGGGAGTTGGCTTTAAAAGGGAGAGAGTTGCTTTGTAAGGACAGTGTTATTGACAAATGCTAGATTATTGTAAGTTTCGAAGATAAATGGAAGAGAAGGAAGCTGTATATTTTGTGTATCTTTTGAAATATTCTGTTTGATTTAATTGAGATGCTTTAGGTGGATTCAGGTCACTTCGTCACAGAACAAAGAAGGATGGGGTGCATTTTAATGTATACTTCCACATTATCATGCACAAAATGGAATATTAGTTCATTGCAATATATATCCCTTCATTTATTTATGTAGTTTTTAAGTTATTCATGGTTTATTTTTAATCATCAGATGACATACATTCTTCATTTTTTTTTGTCTTCTCGATCCTTTTATCATTTATTTCACGCAATCTAAACATCTTTTTTCTTTAAAATTAAAATACATAGTTATCACGTTAGTTGCCTTCCATTAACAGCAATTTTTAATTTCTTTAGAATATTAATTGATCAACTCGGTGATATGTTGACTTTTAATTTAGGACATATGAAAATTTGCATTAAACTGAACATAAAGCTTCCCTCAACTAAATTTCTGCAATGCAAGACTGCCCTTCGCAACAACGGAACAAACTGCGCCTCAAAAAGCAATTTCATCTCAAGGAGCGACCTTAGCTTTCCATTTCAAAATCTCTCCCAATTTATTTCATCTATATTGCAAAAAATTGCGTTTTATCGATCGGGGAATTAAGGTCAGGTAAGGTCAGGCCAGGTTAGGTTAGGTTAGGTTAGGTTAGGTTAGGTTAGGTTAGGTTAGGTTAGGTTAGGTTAGGTTAGGTTAGGTTAGGTTAGGTTAGATTAGGTTAGTCTAGGTTAGGTAAGATTAGATTAGATTAGATTAAATTAGACTAGGTTAGATTAGGCTAGGTAAGATTAGATTAGGTTAGATTAGGTTAGGTTAGGTTAGGTTAGCTTAGATTAGGTATGTTAAGGTTAGGTTAGGTTAGGTTAGGTTAGGTTAGGTTAGGTTAGGTTAGGTTAGGTTAGGTTAGATTAGGTTAGATTAGGTTAGGTTAGATGAAGTTAGGTTAGGTAAGGTTAGGTTAGATTAGGTTATGTTAAGGTTTTACTGACACTTTAAGACAAACATAGAGACATATATGATAGTATGTTCATGATTTTAATGAAATTCTATATAGATATAAAAGCAAGTGAAATGGGAAGCAGAATGTATAGAGAGAAATGGACTTTTTACGCGCTAAATGATTAATGAATCTAAAAAATTAAAACGTTAAAAGAAGTGTATTGTTTTGACTATTGTTTAAGAATATGGTGAAGCTATGTTTATGCTATTAGAGACACATTTTATTTGAGGGAAGCCTTGAAAAGTTGAAAAATCTTTATTTTAATTGCAACTTGCTCACTTCTGGCGATGTATCATCAGCATTTGCCAGGTCAGTGTAAGATATTAACACGGTGCCGTACATGACATTCTCAAATTATCTTGAAATGGTGCCAGGATTTGCCCGACGGGGGGCTAGATTCCCCGATAAAGGGGCTATAAAACAGAATAGAGGGTACCTTTCTAAGCATTAGAGTACAATTTTTCGTTAAAAACTCCCCGACAGCCATTAAATTTTTTCCCAAAATCTCTGGACTTTTCCATTTACTTAACGATTTAAGAATTGCACGCCAAAATTGGCCATGAATTCGTCTAGGACAACCTCGTAAAAGCGATTGCTTTGTCTGTGGAAACATGAGTTATTATTCCATACACTGTAGTTAAGCCAGTAACTAAGCACATAGTAAGAAGACATGCCAGCAAAAATGCAGCTTGGAATTATTTAAGAGCATTCTTTGGCGCTGCTCCCAAATTAAATGTCAACCTCGTTTGCATTATAACACGCCTTTAAATGACTTGAACAGCCATAAAAGACAAATGATACATTGCAAGAAGTCATCTACATACAGCTGAAAATGAAGACGGTTCAACTGATCAAGGCATATCTTCTAATCTATGCATATCTTGGTGTGAAAGTAAGTCTAGTCGATTAAACATATCTTTTTAAAGGAATGCATTATAATTTAATTACTAGATGAATATCATCAAATGATATTTCGTTATACAGATGTTACTCACAAAAAAATTCTGAGTTTTTATGAAGGGAAATGTTCAAATTAAAAAACCGATAATACGAAAATATTGCCACCGCATAATCATTCACATTTTCTTTGAAATTTTTTTCCACTGGAAATATATAATTTTCGCAGCTCATTGAGAATCTATGTGGATATGGCAAACAAAACATATTTTAGCCCCAATGCAGCAGGCTACCTTCCTAATCGCAATATCCATGGCGATAAGGTATTTTAAGAATGTAAACGCGAAATTTTTAGATGTTGGAAGACAGACTGTTACAAGAATGAGTCTTCATCGTAGCTGATTGAGAACCTGTTTGGATATGAGCCAAGAACTTGAGATATTGCTGAATCTGGAGACTCAAATGATTAAAGATCTTAATAAATCCATTTTCATAGGAAACCACTAAAAATTTTGTGAGAATTGAGAAAAATGACATACCTCATCGATGAGAACTTGTATTGTACAAATTATAAAGTAAGTTGTGGAAATGAATCAAGTGAGTGGAAGCATTTCTTCAATGTTTGATAATAGTCCTTTCTGTGTCATAAAATCAAAGTCTGTTTAAGCATTTTGCGAGAAATTGGTAAGGAAATTGATAATGAATATATTTACTTATATATCATATAACCCGAATGCTAATCACAATTCTAACCTAAAAACAATATCCTCTCTTTAGAGAGAGTTAAAAATGAATTAACAGATTTCTTTTCTTTCATGCATAGATGACGAAAATGAATGCTCAAGCAACCGAACAATTTGTAACATTTGGCAACTTCTTTCATCTCGTTCAAGGAGAAGACATCGATGACTTTGAATTTATGGTTGAAAGATCAATGGCATTTCAGAGTTGTGGAACGGATACGTCTTGTTCACATGTTGCGGTGCTCAAACAAGATGGTAGATTTATTTTGATTACATCACAAAATACGCCGATTAATAAGATGCTTTATTCTGCATTATGGATGAAAGAACAGCCCCGTAAGTGCAGGATTATTTTTACTTAGTAAGCCAAAGTGCTGGTCAGTTTTTTCTGTAAGAATCCAATATTTCCATAATTGGGGAGAAAGCTACCTTCAAATACCAAATTTGCAGCAGGTGGCCCTGAATTGGACCATGCAAAACTTAGTTTGTTTGTCAAGACAGATTCGTTTTTTAACTTGAACATTTTGGCTAATTGAAGGGTGGAGCAAATGTCTCAATAAATTTTGTCATTGCAGTTCCGCCTTAATGTATTCTATTGTCTTATTTCAACAGAACAAGATAACATTGCTTTGAACAAGACCACTCGAGCATCAACTCACGATGAACCAAGAGTTCCCAGCCTAGCTGTGGATGGTAATAGAGATATAAGGTTTTTTGGTGGTTCCTGTTTTGCCTCGCTTGATGCTGACACGAACCCATGGTGGAGGGTAGATCTAGGCAAAACAGCCTTAGTACACAGTGTATCTATAACAAACACTGGCGGGGAGTACTCATGGTTTGCAAACTATCTATCAAACTTCGATATTAGGATTGGCTTCGAAGACAATGCTGGTGTCAATCCAATATGCAGAAAAAACATAAGCATTAGCGAGCCAATCACAGTCAATTTCATATGCGACAGCGTGATGATTGGTCAATTTGTATTTGTTGAAAAGCATCAAAACATAATTTACATTTGTGAAGTTGAGGTTTATGGAGTTTTACTTCATTAGTGATCATGAACATTTGTGGGTATTTTGAAGGGGTAATTTCAGGTACAAAGGATGCGGTGCATTTTGAGGCATACTAACAACTTATCTTGCGAAAATCGGAACATTAGTTTATTGATTAATTAGTTTAGTTATAGATTAATCTATTCACTTATTTATTTGTTTATTTATCTATTCATTACGTTATGTAGCTATTTACAATTTATTGCCTATAGTCAAATGAGATACATTCTTCGCTTTTTTGTCTTCTCAATGCTTTCATCATTCAAATAAGGAAATCAATTTGATTTTCATTAAATACCAAGCAAACATTAATTTTCCTTTAAACATCAATTTTTCTTTTCTTTTCTTAGATACTAATTAATCAAACCGGTGATATTGTTGTCATTTGATTCAGGACAGAAATAAATTTACATGAAACTAAACCTAAAGCTTCCCTCAAGTAAGTTTCTGTGATGCAAGATTGCCCTCCGCAACACCGGAACAAATATACCGAACAATACTTATGGAAATACCAGAGAGCTTACTAAGAGCTAAAAAGCATTTTCAAAAGCACTTTTCATTTCAAGGAGCGTTAGCTTTCCATTTTAAAAACTTTTTCCAATTCTTTTACCCATGATGCACGAAAAAGCATTTATTGATCGGGGAATTCCGTGATGTAATCACGAAACGAGTGAACAAGACTTATCCGTTTCACAACTCTGAAATGCCATTGATCTTTCGACCATAAATTCAAATCCATCGATGTCTTCTCCTTGAACGAGATGAAAGGAGTTGCCTAATGTTTGCAAATTGTTTGGTTGCTTGAGCATTAATCTTTGTCATATACATACTATGATATTAGTGGAACTGCAAAATAAACATTTTTGGTCAAATGTTTTTACTAAGGGAATGACACAGAATGCCTTTTGCTGCTTTAATCATCTTGCATTTGCATTCTGCATAAAGCTGCACGAAACTCTTCGACATTTTACAAAATTGCTTAGAATTTAGTATATAAACTCCAAAGTCGCTTTTAAAAATCCATTGATATGATTTTCGTCCAAGTTTTCGCGTTTCTCCAAATTTTTCACCGGTTTTGCGGATTCTGGTACCTTTCCAAACCCCCCTCTTAAATGTACTTAGAGTATTGTATTTGCAAACTTTCCATTCTTTGAATTCTAAGAATTAGGCGCTGAAATTCACCATAAATTCGTCTTCGACACCCTCTTTAACAATGAATGAAGCGGTTGCTCTGTCTGTGAAAACTCAAGCTTTCTACACAATGTTCTGAAGTACGCCAGTAAATTAGCAAATTAGAAAGAAAAGCAAATGCTGAAGCATCTAAGCAATAAAGCAAGCCACTAAGTAAGCATCTAAGCAAGAAAGCAATCCAGTAAAAGAGCTACTTAGCATAATTTTAGATCGTTCTTTTCCACTGCGCACAAATTGTTTGTTAACCTCTTTTGTATAATAGCACGCCTTTGAATAACTTGAACAGGCATCGAAGACAAATGATGCATTGCCAGAGGTCATCTACATATAACTGAAAATGAAGACGGTTCAACTGATCAAAGCATATCTTCTACTCTATGCATCTTTTCGTATGAAAGTAAGTCTAGTCAATTAAATATATCTTTTTAAAGGATTATTAATAAAATGCAAGACAATTTAACTAATTATTATAAGATTCATTCATCAGAATGATATTTCGTTTCACAAAAGATACTCACAGAATTCTATGTCTTATTAAAGGGAAATGTTCAAATTCAAAAACTGGTAAAACAACAATGTTGCCACCGCATAGTTTATCATGTTTTTTCTGTAGTTATTTCGTTCAAGGTCACGGCAGAAAACATGCATCTAGTTGTGAATGATGCTGTGTTGTCATGGGTCAGCTATTTGCAGCGTTGTAAAAAGTTACCGGACCAGCATTTGAAATTTTGCTGAATCTACAGACTTTAGTGAGAAAAATTTCAATTAATCAAGTTTCATAGGAAATTTTTTACAATTTGGTGAGAATGGATAAATATTACCTACCACACCGATAAGAGCTTGTTTTGCTAAAAACATGTTACAATCATACTCACAATCACAATCAAATGAAAAATCTTCTGCAACAACACAACAGTTTGCACACAATCTGGCATTTTGACATGGTATGAAACTTTTCCTAATCAAACTCTCCAAGTCAGCTTTTTTCACATTAATTAAGAAAAAGTTCCATTTAAGACTCGAACTTTTGCAACACAAAACTTGCTTTTAAAGTAAATTGATCTGGCATGCTAGATCAATTAGAGTAAATGAGAACAATTGTTAATAAACGCGAAATTTATGAAAATTATTGTGAAAAAAAGGACGGTTTCAGTCCATTCTTTGTTTCTGCGGCAAAATATAAAGTAAGTTATGCGTACCTACCAAATGAAATGGAACCTTTTTCTCAATTTATGATAAAAAAACTTCATTTTTACTGTTTCGTAAAGTCAAATTCTGTCGAAGAATTTTGCGAAACATTGATGAAGTTTGAAAATTGCATCGGAGTTTCAGGACTATTTCATTGCGCCTGTGTGGTGCAGTGGCTTGGTAGTTTGACTCCGAATGTGGTGAGCTTGGGTTCGATCTCCCCGGTCGGGACTGAAAATTTACAATCGGGTAGCACCCTTATGGCTAGTATTTATACTCCATGTCAGCCATTGCCTAATTGAATTAATATATATATATATATTTATATATATGAGCACATAAGCTAGCGAACAACCAGGATTTCTCCTTTTTCGGCCAGACATATACATTTTTAATTTTCATATTAATCGAGAAAATTAAAGTCTGTCGCCACTTGGTTCGAACCAGGATCTCTCGCATTCAGGGCAAGCGTCTTAGACCACTAGACCACAGCACCATACTTCAATTATCTAGATAAATGGACCTTTTAAGTTGTTTTCGACCTATCGTCTTTATCAAATTGCTTTTATATCTGAACTCATATATGTATATCATATAAACCCAATGCTAATCACAATTCTAAGCTTAATGCAAAACCCTCACCTTAGCATTTACTATATAATTTTCCATTTAATGCATGCATAGATGATGAAAATGAATGCTCAAGCAATCCAACAATTTGCAACATATGGCAATTCCTTTCATCTCGTTGACGGAAAAGACATTGATGACTATGAAATCATAGTCGAAGGATCAATGGCATTTCAGAGTTGTGGAACGGATACGTCTTGTTCACATGTTGCGAGGCTCAAGCAAGATGGTAGATTTATTGTGATCACATCACAAAATTCCAAGATCAGTAAGATGGTTTTTGCTGCATTATGGATGAAGAAACAGCCTAGTAAGTGCATGATCTTTTTTATAATTTAGCCAAAGTGCTGGCCAGTTTGTCCTACCTTTCCATACCCATTCAGCAGCAGGTGGCCCTGATATAGACCATGCCAAATTTAGTTTGTTTGCCAAGAAAGATTAGTTTTTTAATTGGTACATTTTAGCTAATTTAATGGTGAAGCAATCATCTGAACTATTTCCAAGGGAAAAAGCATCTTTTATTATTGCAGTTCTACCTTAATACATATAACTGTCTTATTTCAACAGAGCTAGAGAACATTGCTTTGCGCAAGAGTGCTCGGGCAGCAACTTGGGACTTTAATAGACCTCCCAGGCTAGCAGTAGATGGAAACAAAGATACGAATTACTTTGGTGGTTTTTGTTTTGGCTCGTCAAGTAGTGAAACAATGCCATGGTGGAGAGTGGATCTAGGCAAAACGGCCTTAGTACACAGTGTATCCATGACAAATGCTGGCGGACAGGTCGGGAGAATGACAGCGTTTTTATCAAACTTCAATATCAGAATTGGATTCGAGGACAATGCTGGTGTCAATCCAATATGCAGGGAAAATGTAACTAACGGTGAGCCAATCACAGTCAATTTCATATGCGACAGCGTGATGATTGGTCGGTTCGTTTTCTTGGAAAAGCAGCATTATTTTCTGTACATATGTGAAATTGAGGTATATGGATTTTACATTAACTAAAGACTGTAAACATGCGTGGTTATTTTGAAGAGGGTTTTCGGGTGCAAAGAAATGCGGGATGCATTTTGAGGTATACTTCCACATTATCATGCGAAAAAGGGAATATTAGTTTATTAATTAATAAGGTTATTTATAGATTTATTTATTTACTTATTCATGTATTTATTTATCCATTTATAAAGTTAAGTAGTTGTTTGAACATCAATTTTTCTCTTCTTTTCTTTTAAATAATAATTGATCAAGCCGGTGATGTTCTGATTTAGGACAAAAGGAAATTTACATTGAACTGAACCTAAAGTTTCCTCCATCGAAGTTATTTATGGAAATGCAGAGGTAGTTATAACCATTGTGGGAACCCAACATAAAATGCATCTTCAAAAGCAATTTTCATCTCAAGGAGCCACTTCAGCTTTCCGTTCCAAACTCTTTCACGCATGATGCAGCACAAAGCATCTTATTGATTAGGGAATTTTGTGATGTGATCAAAATAAATCTACCATCTTGCTTGAGCCTTGCAACATGTGAACAAGTCAGTTGAGTTGCTTGAGCATTCATCTCCATCATCTATGAATGCATGAAAAAAGGAAGGTCGATGATTAAAGAATCTCACATTATAACGTTGAAGGCCTTTGGTAAGAAAGCTTTCCATCCTTTTGTTAAAAAAATTCTCATCCCTGCCATTAATTTGGGTTCGATTCGTATGATACATCAAAGGAAATCTACTTTGCAATTGTTGCACAAACCAGACTAATAACTTAAACTTGCTCATACTGACCCATCTCTCCATAACAATTTTGATTCCATATTCTTGAGAAGGAAATGTGCATGTTACCAATATTTTTGGGTGTAAAATTTTGACTGGATCCATTTCTTGGGTTAAAATGTGACCCTCCATCCGCACACTGCCTTGTGAAAATTTGATCACTGCCCCCCTTGGACACATAGAGACATGTATGATAGTACGTTTATCAGATTAATGAAATTGTATATAAATATAATAAGCAAGTGCAATGGGAAGTAGAGAGCATAGAAAGACAAATCGAGAGAAACTGACTTTTGGCACACTCATGATTAATCAATCTCAAATCGAAACGTTAAAAGCAGTGTATTGTATTGACTATCCTTTAAAAAAATATTGCAAAGCTTTGTTGATGCTATTAAAATTACTTTTGTGAGAAAAGATTCATAGAGTATAAGGTAGGCCTTGAAAAGTTGAAAAGTCTTAATTTCAATTGTAACCTGCTCATTGCAGGCGATTAGCATTCGCCAGGTCAACATCGGATCTTACCACGTTGACCTCCATGGCATAATTCAATTGCTTTAAACCATAAAAGTAAATGTTTTGAGATGGAGGCTCGACCAAAGACGGGCACGGTTCGGCACGATTCTGAGGCTGCACAATAAACACTTTTTGGAAAATGTCTTTACTAAGGGCAAGACAAAGAATGACATTTTTCTTCCGTAATTATCATGCATTTGTATTCTGTATTAAGCTGCACGAAACTCTTCAACATTCTAAATATTTCTTCGAATTTAGTATATAAACTCAATAATCCTTTTTAAAAATGCATCGGTATGATTTTTGTCCATGTTTTTGACCCTGAGGCTGCACAACGAATATTTTGGGCCAATGTTGTTAGGAGTCAGATTGTTGTTGTTTTTCTGCCGTAATTATCATGCATTTAAATTTTGCATCAGACTGCGTGTTTCAAATCTTTAACAACTTTTCAAAAAACTCTTCAACTTTCTACAAAAATTGTAAAAACCATTTTCTGTATGACACTTCTCAAAGCATGAAAAGCTAACGGAAGTTAATACACATTTATGGATCAAAAAACTACATGAGTTGGGCAGGATTACGCAAGAATTGCTTTCAATTTCTTACGTTTCGTTAGTTTCATCGTTTGTTTTCAGTGTTTTTCTGCTTGCATGACTTTAGAACTGCACAGGCTTTTCTTTAGAACTGCACAAAAAGGTTTTGAACTGCACATTTTGTGTAGAACTGCATGCTAAAAAAACCTGCTTCTCATCAGGGACGAAGCCAGGAGTTTTAAAGAGCGGAGCCAATTTTAGCAATTCAAGTTAAAATATAAGGATACGTGTTGCAGACCTTAAATAAAAGAACGATATGGTTTTGGGAGCAGCGCAGTGGCGATGGAGCACGTGACTTGACTATTCTGCTGTTGTTAGTGTGCAAAAGTGTTGGTACATTAACAATAATATTACTTTTTCTCTTTCAAAAGGGGGGAGCAATGGCTCTCATGGCTACCTCTCTGCTTCTAATAAAAACTAGAACGTCAAAGAAATTAAAAAACACAGACCCCCGTTTCCACTGTCATTTTTCCTTGTCCAACCCCCAACCCAATTTTAAAACGACGCGCATTCCCTTGTTCTCGTTCATTTTCTTCTTTGGTCAATATTAATCAAAAATGCACTTGTTAAACTTTTCATCCTTTTATCAGCATTATATATTAATTCAAGATAAATGTTCAACTTGCATAAATTTTCTGCCTAATGGAATTCTGTTCATTCCTTTTGAAGGGATGTCACCTTATCACCATATACAGTTTAGGTTGGATTATTTTGTTTTAAACCTAGAATTAGCTTGGAAATTTTTGGTTAAGGCTTTTCAGTGGGTCTTTTGCAAAAGACTAAAGCTGATGATGAAAAAATGACCCCCCCCCCCACCCCATGCTTTACTGTAAAACAATGTGTTGTATTAGTTTTTTAAACAAATTCATAGCCAGTTTGCTGGTTGGATAAGAGCTTATTTTCTTCCCAATTTCTTTAATACGTAGCGATTAGATCCCATTGTTGAGAAAGAGTTTCCAGGGGGTTATAACAATTCTAAAGATCCTAGGGTGAGATGGAAATGAAAATGAGGTCATTATAAGGTGGTTAAGTTCTTTTCAAAAGAGAATCCAGGCAGCAAGTTTCGCAAGCAAGCGTCGAAGATATCACTAATTTCATCGATGGAAAGGTTGAAAAACATTAGGACGAAGCACACAGACCTATCTTAGTCCATTTTCAACAAATATGGGGTTGCTTAGCTATTTGCCAGTTTTGCACAGTACTTTACTGAGATTTACTTGGACATTAGGTTATTCAGACAAGTTTTGCTTATTTCCGCATGGCTAAGTTTAAAGAAGACTTCTCCCTGATTTGTGCTTTTTTAAGTCCACCAATGCAGAATGCAATCATTTCTTTTTGGTACTTAACAGGTTAATCAATTAGAGTTTAAAGTGCAAACATGTGGTCTTTTGGTTGGTTCCCCTACATAAATTTAATTTGTTTATTTTTGATGAGGTTGTGTTCTTAAGTATACAGTTGCCACCTACTTAACAGGACATAGGTATAGGGTTTGCCTAAAGAGGATCCCATGTCTATACCTCTATAAGTATACGTGTCTTTGATATTATCTCTCTTGCGCACAGGTCTCAGGAAGTTAATTGACCACTTCGATGGGAAAGTGTCTGGGGTAAGGACAGTAGTGAAGAATTGATGCCAAGTTTTCTTCTAATTTATCTCCTTGTCAAGCCAGTTGCATTTTCTCTTTCAATGATATACTGTAAATCATTTGAAACTGAAGTTGCTTTTGGATGTGTTGGGGTTGGAAACAAACTCTTATTTTTAGTCTCGTTTTCCTACCGCGACCTATAAGGGGGGGGGAGGGGGACCTGTTATTCCAGACATCATTTAAGGTCTTAATAGTCAGGGTGTCGCACTAGAAGGGCGTGACACAAAAATCCGATCTTTGCCTACTAATACCCTCTCCCCAATCTTTACCTTTAAAGCCCGCCCCTGGAGATGCTTGAATCAAAAGTTAATAAAGACAGGTACAGGACGCCGGAGCAAAGTTTCGAGTGAGGGGGCTTTGATGAATGGGCGTGGTCTTATTTTGGCGTGGTCACTCCAGTTGATGCTGGTGCTCCTATAAAGTCGATAAAAGGGTCAAGACGTGCCCCAGCTTTGTGATGAGGATAATGTCAAGAAGAAGTGCAATAGGCATAGGTCACACTGCCCTTTATGTAGTGCAATTAGAATCATCTTCCTTCAACATATAGCAGCAAAAAGAGCCGGGGCTACAGCCCCCTAGCCCCCCCCCCCCCTGACTCCGGCCTGAGGTAGGTAAAGGTTTTCTTAGGCACATTTAATTACACGATTGACCAGAGGCTGTGAGTTTTCTGATTTGACGTTCAGCAGAGAAGATTAAACCTCACAATGTTTATTCATGTTGATAAAAATAGTAATAATAATACATTAGGGATTTTACGATACAAACGAAAGTATACCGCATGTCAACCGGCAATTACAAATAGTGAAAAGTAATAGAAAGGTGTATCCAAACATAGCCGTTTTCTTTTACATTTCTTTAGCAGAAGAGTCAGTTTTTTTGCAAATTCATTTCCGTCCTAAATCAAATGTCAACAGTATCACGGGCTTGACAAATTAATATTACAATAAATGATAAATTCCTGTTTAAAGGAAAACAAATCAATTAATTAATTGTTTGGTTAGTTGTAAAAGAAATCAAAATAATTTCCTTATTTGAATGTTAAAAGCATTGAGAAGAAGCGAAAAAACCACGAAATACATATCTCATCTGATTATTCGTATTCACTTATGAATAACTACATGAATAGATAAATAAATTAGTAAATGAATAGACAAATGCATAAATAAATAAATGAATAAGTAAACAAGTGAATAAATTAATATATTAATAAAGTTATTGATCATTTTATCAATCAATTAATTAATCAATAAATTAATATTCTAATTTGCGAATAATTAATACCTCTAAACACCCCCCCCCACATTTCATTTTACCCGAAAATTCCCCCTTGAAATAACCACATATGTTCATGGTCTTTAATCAAGTAAAACTCCATAAACCTCTACTTCACATAATAACAGTCTAACCTGATGCTTTTCCACGAATACGAATTGACCAATCATCTCGCTGTCGCATATGAAATTGACTGTGATTGGCTCATTGATTGTTATGTTTTTCTTGCATATTGGATTGACACCAGCATTGTCTTCGAAGCCAATTCTAATATCGACGTTTGATAGATAGGTTGCCATGACTTTGTGCCCTCCGCCAACATTTGTTATGGATACACTGTGTACTAAGGCGTTTTTGCCCAGATCTACTCTCCACCATGGGTTTGGGTCAGGACTTTGCGAGCCGAAACAATAATTTTCAAAATACCTCATATTTCTGTTTCCATCTACCACTAGGCTAGGAAGTCTTGGCAAGTCGGAACTTGATGCCCGAGCATTCTTGTTTAAAGCGATGTTCTCTAGTTCTGTGAAGAAATAAGACGGTAATTTGCATTAAGGTAGATATGTGAAAGAAAAAACAAGTTTAGATAATTGCCCCAACCTTTCAGTTGGCTAAAATATTCCAATTAAAAAGCCAATCTGTCTTGACAAACTAAGTTTCGCATGGTCCATTTCAGGGCCACCTGCTGCAAGTTGGATATGGGAAGTAAGCTTTCTTTTTATGTGAAAATAATGGCTTCTCACAGGACAAACTGGCCACTACTTTGACGAAATTATGAAAAAAATCATGCACTTACGTGGCTGTTCTTTCATCCATAATGCAGAATAAAGCATCTTATTGATCGGGGAATTTTGTGATGTGATCAAAATAAATCAGATACACGTTATAGGAACATAAAGGTAGAGGAACATAAGGCTTCAGATGCCTAAAAGTTAAGAACATGTTTAGAAAATGATAAGGCTTCATAGCTTTCTTTTAAAACATAAGACAAAAAGAGTAAAACACAGTGTTAAAATAGTGTTTGAAAAGTTTCCGAATTATTATTTCAAGTACCTATAATCAGTGCACATTTTAAAAGCAAGGAAATTAAGAACATTTTTAAACATTTTAAGATTTCAAAACAAAAAAGTTAAGAACAAAACTAGGCTTCATCAAAATTTGATGTTCTTATTAAAAAAAATGCGTGTTCTCAGTATCAAACTTCTTCGTCAATGTTTTGCAAAATGATAAAACAGAATTTGCTTTTACGAAACAGTAAGAGGTAAAGCTGCTTTATTCAGCATTGAAAAAATGTTTCAAATTACTTGATAGATATGCTTCACTTACTTAATATTTTGCCGCAGAAACAATGAATGTGGTATTGTGCTTCATGTTCCAATATTTTTGCGACAAAAGAAGTTCTGATCAGTATTGTAAGTTGTACTTTTTTCCAATTTTACAAAATTTTTGAAGATTTCCTATGAAAATGGATTCACCGACGAATTTTTTCAACACTTAACTCTGTAGATTCAGCAGGATTTGAAGTTCTGGTCTGGTTACTTTTTAAGATGCTGCAGACACCTCATATCTGCACAATGTTTTATACAGCTGTATTGAATGTTTTTTTTTCACCGTTGAACGAAATAACTTCAAAGAAAATATAACTGATTATGCGGTGGTAATGTGATTAGTTTCAGAATGTGAACATTTCCTTTCACTAAAACTCAGAATTCTTCCCGTGAGTTAATTCTGTGTAAAGAGATATCATTCTGATGCATGAATCTTATAATAATTAGTAAAATTGTCTTGCATTTTATTAACCATCCTTTAATAAAGATATATTAAATCGACTAGACTTACTTTCATACGAAAAGATGCATAGAGTAGAAGATATGCCTTGATCAGTTGAACCGTCTTCATTTTCAGCTGTATGTAGATGACTTCTTGCAATGTATCGTTAATCTTGGGTGGCTGTTCAATTTACTCAAAGGCGTGGGATTATGTAAGCGAGGTTCGCAAATATCTCATGCGCAGTGGCAGAGAATCATTTTAAATCATGAGAATCTTCAAAAATATCTGCAATTTTTAATGATATTACAACAAAAGGGTTGGGGGGTTTTTGCAAAATGTCATTTCAAAGAAGAACGAAATTCTCAAGCAATCCTGTAGCATTTCAAATTAATCTTTGATAACTTTGTAGTTTAATATTTGTTTGCTTTTCATTCAGCTTTGCTTGAACTATAAACTAATCTTTAGTTATTGTTGCGTAGTTTAAAAAAAATGTTTGTAATTCACTGTAAGATTGTATGAAGATAAGGGCCATCTTGGCCTAGAAATTCTTGAATTGGAAGAGAAAAAACAGCCTTACTTTTTGGCCTAAAGAAACAAAAAAAAGTTAGTGTACCAGGGGGGCTATAAACCAGAAATTTTTCCAACTTCTCAGCATTTCAAGAATTTCACGTCTAAATTGTTCATCAATTTGTCTTGAAAACCCTCCTAAACAATAAAAATACGATTACTCTACCCGTGAAAACTTATCTATTTACATTGTTGAAAGAATTCTTTGAGCATCCATTAGACAGCCTGCCATATTGTTCTCTAGTTACTTTGTTGCATAAAACTCTTTACTCCGTTTGAATTGAGTGCGTGAGTCAAAGAGAAACGTGCTTTGATAGATTATATATTCAACAAAACAGAACATTGATAAATAAAGAAACATGTTATGTATTTTTACGTGCCACGACGGCCTCACAATTGGCGTTCAACTAACTACTAACTTGAAGCGCAAGAAAAAACACGTGTGAACCATAAAAGCCCTGGACCCTACAAAAGGGGGAAGGCGTTTCTGCTCAAACACACTCTATTACTAGTTATACCGCTTCTCATCGTGGTATTTAGCGGCATTTTTTGGATATACAGTAAGACTTCTACGGTCTCCTATCTTATGGGCTCCAACTCTGTTGATCCTTCATCTCTATCCTAAAGCACAGTCAAATTATTAGTCTAGAGAGGCCTCTGTTATTAGTATTTGCTGATAGATATATGATAGAATAATCACAAAAAATTCGTCTTAAATAATCTGCGACCCTCTTCCATAACCATTTCATTCATTCATTTCATTCATTTCATTCATTTCATTCATTTCATTCATTTCATTCATTTCATTCATTTCATTCATTTCATTCATTTCATTCATTTCATTCATTTTGAAATTCCTCTACTACAAACATCCTTCACATATACAAATAATTAATAAAGAACAATAAATACAAATAATGACAAGTGCAAATTACAATGATAGAAACAGAAAAAACTAGGGTATGTATGTAGAGGATTTTCTTAAAGGAGGAGCTCTCTCAGTAGATAAACTAATCGTGGAGAGAGCACCCCTTATAACAAAACTAGACATGATTAATAGTCTATTCTTCTGAAAAGATAGTTTTGAGACCCTAATATCTAGGAAATATAAAGATTGAACTTTATTGTAGATTGAAAGTTAAATAATTTTTGTATGATATTTTATGATTGGTAGACCATAGTGTGTCTGACTATGAGACATATAGGCTACCTAGTAATTCTTTGAAGGGTACTCTGTTCCTTCATCAATTTTTGTTATATTTATTAATAATTTTATTTCAAATTCTATTGGTTATGACCTTTGATATCTAGGCAATGGGTTTTCTTATACAATATTTATACGAAGGTTTCTTAAAAATTTTTCTTGGAATAAAAAATGATGAAGAAATCTCGAGCTGATAACGAGGTCAAGAGGCCTAAATGGCGTCGTTTACATCGGTTGCCATGAAATGAAGACAAGATTGCGATCATCTGCCTTTGCATCGTGGAAATGTTCAGAGAACTTAAAAGCCTCCAAGATTCAATTTTGATGCCAATCTAAGCACTATCTTTACTGGATTTAAAGCTTGTTCGGTAAAAGTTGTTTTTTCATCAAAAACTTTTGTATACGGGCCTAAAGAAAATTGATATGTAAACATAAAGCAAGATGGCGCGCTCAATTTGACGCCGAATACAAGTTACAGCAATAGTTACTTACTGCAGTTTATTTTTATATATAATATAAAGTATTCCTGAATTTTATGCCGTGGCACTTCCCTGAACCTGTGCACAAATAATTCCAAGGAATTCTATTTATACTATTATTTATTGGACCAATATTTATTTCGCCAGTCTGCAGAGAGCGTTGCAACTGCACGCAAAGGCAATTTGTAGCAGATCGAAGTGCACCCCAAATATTTGGCTTTGCACGCGTGCTTGGTATGAGTATAGGTTTAATATAGGTTCAATATCAGTGTCATTATACCTAAGATTTTGGATCTAAAACTCATTACAATCAACATGAGCAATTACGGGGAAAGCTAACTGGTCTGGTGCACCCGAGAGACTCAAACTCAAACTCAAACTCAAACTCAAAGCTTCTTTTTCAGCATCAAATTAATTACAGGTTACATCGTATTAGTTGTTAAGATACAATCATTAATTATAAGATGCAAATTACAAAAAAACAATATAAATATTACAAAATCAGCTGATGGACACATAGAAAAAACCCAAAACAGAGCTATCAAAGCCATGTGCCCAATTACGACGTGAAATGACGATATATATATTTTACAATATTAGTTGGGTTTGAATATTAACAGTAACAGAAACAATTTATAAAAATGATAAGAAATAAGTCGAATAGAAAAATGGAACTAGAAGAATCATAATGATAAAAAATAAAAATAATAATAAGAAAAAAAGGGTTTACAATATGTATAAATATTTTCATAGAGTTCAATTGGCTTAGAATATGTAGGACTAGAGTTTCTCTAGGAGGTAATGTTTGATTTTACTTTTGAAAGATACTTTAGTGATGGTCTTTTTCAAATCTAATGGCAGTGAGTTCCATAATTTAACACCATCAAATGTGAGGAAGTTTCTCTTAAAATTGGTAGAAATCGTTTGAAGGGAAAACCCAAGGCTAGAAGACTGTCTAGTGTTGTAATGGTGAAGATGTTTTGTTTTTAGAAATTCAGTTCTTAGAGTGTTGGAACTAGCTTCTTTACTTATTTGAAACATAAATTTTGCTGTTTCAAGCTTGTAAAGATTGTCAAAGTTCAAGAGTTTGTTGAGTTCTGCCCAAGAATACAGAGTATGGCACTGGCGCACCCAAAATTATTCTGAATAGCCTAAGAAAGTGCACGGTCGCCCCTAAGATTTTGAAGTTTTTATGTTTGTGCACTGGTACCCATAGTGTAGTGGCACACTTTGTCATCATTTTATGGTTTTGTGCACCGGCAACTGAGGTCTGGGGCTGTTGGCGCACCCAAGGTCAGCCATACTCTGCAAACTGATTTATTTCCAATCTATTTGAATTGTACAAGGGTATTATCCAGTCTAAACAATTATATACATATGGGAATTTTCAAGGGAGAATCCAGGCTGGTAAGGCCCTTGAAGTCCACTCATGTCATTTCAGCAGCAGCATCACCCATAAAATTACTTTTTCATACATTTTCAGTCCTATTTTCATAACTATTTCACCCTGAATTCTTCTGTTCATTGGTTTGGAACTCATCAGGCCACCAGAGGTGATCTTCTCACTTTATTGAAACAAAGATGAAATAAAATGAAAATGTAAAATGAAAAGTAAAGTAATATGAGATTTTTATTAATTTGTATTTTCATTTTTTAACAGATTGACATCATGACAATGAATGAGAATGAAGACAAAGATGAACCAGAAGAGACTTGGGAAGAATTTTATGAAGAAAACAGAATCATTCCACCCCATGGAGTTAGACTGAAGTCAAACAAAAATCAAAACAGTTTCCCTTTCTGCCTAACTTTGAAATCAATTGAGGGTGTCATTGTGCCTTCTACTGTTGTGAGTTACTTTTAATTCTTATTTGCCTGTTTAACTTTGCACATCAGTATCATTGGCTATGACTGGCAATGTTCTTTTGCAGAACGAGAGTACCTTAATTTGAAACAAGTATCAGGGTGCACCCATCAGATTACAGTTAAAAGATAAATCATGATGTACTAGATTTGACAAAATATCAAAGGATTTTTTCACTATCTTGTGATTCTTTAATCCTTGATTTCAAACCAGTCAGTTGTACAGTTTTGTGCAACTGTGATCTTTTGGGCCCAAATTTGTTTTCATTGTTACATGATATTCCATATTCTAATGTGTGCGGGGTGGTGCCAGGATTTGCCTGACAGGGGGGCTAGGTTTCCTGACAGGGGGGCTATGAAACAGAATAAAGGTTATCTTTTTGAGCATAAAGTAACATTTTTCTGGTAAAACTTCCCCCACAGACCTAAACTTTTTCCCCAATGGGGGGCTGACACTCCCTGATGGGGGGGGGGGGGGGCTGCCCCTGAATGTGTATTAGAGACAAAAGTGTTCTATTAAACATGCTAGTTTTTGTTTCTGCTATTTCACAAAATTTTTAAAGTTTTTCTGCAAATGTATGATTCTAATTTCTTTGTCATTACAGTCTACAGATTCAGCAGAATTTCAAGTTTTGGTCACTTTTTATGATGCTGCAAACAACTGGTTTTTTGGAAGCACTTGGAAAGGTCCTTTGCTGCCTGCCAACGACATAATTGGCGGGAAAGCCAAAATAGTTTTGAATGAGCCATTGTATTTCCATTCAAGCTTGAATGATTACACGATTGCTATAATAATTGAGATTGCCATTGCAGAGGGGAAAGTTTACCATAGTGTTGGATGGTCAATTTTACGAATTTTCGCAAACACTGGGAAGCTGCCTGACACAAAAGAATATTCACCTGCCTCTCAACAAAGGTTTTTTTTCTTTGACCCTCATGATCACTATCATAATCACTCTAAGTAGTTTAGTTTTATTTTTGCTGTGAAAATGCCCAGTTTGGTAACCTTGCTTGCATCATGCAGACATGAATTGCACCAGTTTACTTGGATGTTGAAATAACAATAATTACTAAAAACACAAAAAGCTAAAAACCAACAAACACCTTACCAAAAACACAGATACTGGAAAGTTTTTTATAAGGTGAATGTAAAGAGTATTCTCAGTTGAGTTCAATTGATGAGCCCATGACTAAAAGCAAAGTTTTTCTTTCTCTTTTGAGATAACAATCTTGTGTGACTGTTACATGATAAGTGGACAAAAATCTGAATCCAAAAGTAAAATGACAGAAAAGCTTTAATCTAGAGAAAACAGGAAAATTTTAAAATTTTAATCTTGTTTCATTAAATTTGACATTCTTCCTTTTCAATTTAGAGATCATATGGTACCTAATTCCTGCATTTGGATATTTCTTGCAACTCTACCTACTAGACTAAAACATTTCAGAGATGCCTTACTCACCAAAAGGTTTAATGTTGCTTTTTTTTTGACATTTTTAGGCTTCCAGTTTTTTATGGATCTCCAGCTGGCTTGATGCTGGTGCCTGAACCAGTTGAAGGTATTTTCAAATCATGAGTTTATTATTTATTGGTTTGGTAATGCTAGAATTTTACATAAAAATGCTTCTTCCCTAACTTCTCCTTGTTCTTTGTCTTCTTGTTCTCCTTCATTTTGTTGTTCTCCTTTATTGTGTTCATTATCTTCTTCTTCACCTTTTTCTTTGTGTTCTGCTTGTTCCTGGTCTACTTCTTCTTTTTTTTACTATCTTCTTCTTTACTTTCTTCTTCTTTCTGTTATGCTTGCTTTTATTCTTTCTCATTCTTCATTCTATTTTTTCCAATTCCTGCTCATCTTCTCCTTCTAGTTCTTCTTCCACTTGCTCTTCTCCCTGTTTTTCTTGCTCTTGTTATCCCTCTTCTCATTTTGCTAACTATATCTACTTCTTTACTTTCATCAAATATTTATATTTTTCCATCATAATCCTTTCTTCTCTTTAACTTCATCTTCATCTTCCGTTTCTTCTTTAGCTCTTCTCTTTCCAATTTTTCTACAGCATTTTATTCATTGTCCTCTGTCTGTGCATATTTGCTTGATAAAGGTCTCTTTTATCTCAGAGTTTTCTGGCTTGCAAGCGATTGATTCTTGTGGCCTTACCTACACATTGCAATCACACTTTGCTTTGGAAGATGTGATACATCTACTTCCAGAGAATGTTCTTATCAGTGGTGATGACAGAATACCTGGTGTTTCTGAAGTTGGAACTGATGCAGGTATGCATTTTCTGTAATTATGCCTGCAACTATCCCATGGGAACTTGGAATGTTCCTTGGGGCATTGATAACTTCTTAATAACCTTTCTTAATCCTTCCCTGTCTTTCTCTGTCCTCTGAGTCTCTGCCATGCCAAGTCCTGTCCATTCTTTGATGTTTTCCATTCTCTACTCATTTTAAAATGTCTCACATTTGCTCCATTGTGTCAAGTTCTGATAGTAGGTATACCTTAGCATTCAGAGCAGTTATAATCCCTCCTTGATCCAATTTTAGCAGATGTGTATTTTCATTTTGTTCATTTGCTTTGCAGGCAGTGGAATCGTTGATATTCTGAGACAGCC